>CM053753.1:74936958-74999175 GCA_028658305.1 Pachyuromys duprasi | reverse complement strand
CCCCCCCCCCCCCGAGGTCCTCTTTGGCATGCTCCTAAAACAGGTATTTTCAAACCAGGAACAGCTTTTAGTTCTACTGCAGAAAATATATTACTAATAAATATAGTGGGTGTGAAAAAGAAGTCTCTCCATTCCTAGTTTACACATTAGACAGACTATTGTGTACTAACATTCACAGAAGTCTCCAGAATCTTTTTAACGCAGATTTTTTTCATGTCTTCTCTCAGTCACAGAGCAGTTGAGTGGCTTCCATTTGAGACTGAGCACTGATTATAGATTCACTTGGAGATTGTCATGTGTCTTAGTAGTGGACAAGGGTGATTAGATTCTCTTTGATAGGGGTCATGGCTCTTTTCATGACAGTAGAGAACAGGGAGAAAGAAAAAACACACTGGGTGCTTCTGCACAGACGAGGCTTCATGTGTCCATTTCCACTCAGTGGCCAAAAGCATTTTAAGACAGAGAGTCATCAGTGGGCCTGACTGGCTTTCCCCAGGTATAGCTAAAGCTGACAAGATACTACTCAAATAGTCCATGTACACATAGGAACTCAGAGTGGTGGCCTCTGCCATCAGAGCTTTGGCAGTGAGATGGGGAAATTCAACAGTTCTCTGTATATTCTTTGTTCTACCCTTGTCACAGAGCCAGCTTCCTTTTTAAAAAGAAGAAAAGGATTGTTGGTATTTTTTAGTCAGTGAGCCTAGAGACGGTTTGGTGACCTGTCAGATGAAGAGCAGAATATGGTCCTGTTTCCGTGTTAGATTTCTTACGGGATTTACCATGGAAAATTCACTGGTTTTGTATCAGCATCTGAGAAAAGTAATGGCAGAGCAGGTGGTGTTGGGAATGTAAAAAAGAGTCCGAAGGTTTCATCCAGAGCCTGTAGAGGTGTAACTGTGTTTATGGGAACTGATGTGTTTGACAGTGTACCTTCATCTAAGTTTCAAGTCACCCCGGAGTGGGTTTCTATTGGGTTGTTTCTCTGTCAGGGTTTTACCAGCCTTGGTTGATGTATGTGGTGATGGTACCCAGATGTTTTTTTCTGAGATGAAAGAGATGAACTGTTGGGTTTAAAGCAGCTTCAGTGTTGTGCTGAAACCATAGCCTCCTATATTTAGAAATGATTGTATTGGTGCATGAGCAGCCTGACGACAGGAAAGCCGAGCCTGGTGGTTACAGCATACATGCTGTGCAGGCTCCAGGAGAGAAAGCACTGTGGATTAGTGATTTGGGAGAAGAGACTTGAAAGGCTTTCTGTTCTGCTTTGATTCGGGGGTGGGGAGAGGAGTTTAAAGTGTGTGAACTCTCTGTTGAAATAGTAAGGATACTGCACAATAATGGTATTACTAAATATTCATCTGATATTTATTAATCCAACTTAATTACTGTACACCAATCATAAGGACCAATTCAGGTCCTTATGTTCAGGACTGCACACCTAAGGGCATCACACTCAGCAGCTCAGGCCCTCCCACGTCAATCCTTCATCAAGAAAATGCCCTACAGCTACAGGCCAGTCCTATGGAGGCATCTTCTCAACTGAGGTTTCTTCTTCCCAGATGATCCTGGCCATGTCAAGTTGACACAAACAGAAACACACATGCACACACACACACTTTTTCTGCCCTAAATGGTCATTGTCTAGAGTTCAGTTCTAGCTGCTTTTTTTTTTTAATCTCTGCACTTATTCACAACTACTCAACTATAGTCACTGTGGACCAGGTACACATCATTATGTTTGTTTTGAATTGAGTGACCTGTAGTCCCCGATGCTTAGCCCATGGCTATAAAACTCAGGACTTCATTATTTAATAATTAGGGAAATGACCCAGGACTACCAAATATAACCAGGCAGTGCCTGTGTACAGTTCATTCTTGCTCCCCAGTTCATTCCATAACAGGGGTTGTACTTTGGATTTCTAGGGGGCTTGGATTTTATCCTCCTACAGTGCTCTGTGTAGCTTTCAGAATTGATGGATGATGGGGAAAACAGTTTTCCCCTGCCATCAGTTAAAGCTCAACAGCCTATTTTAAGAATAATGGGCACAGACATGAGAATAGGAAACCTGAGCAGTTATTGGCTGTGAGGAGGTGTGAGTTTGAAACTGCCAGGCTCAGACAAGTAAATGTTGGCCCAGTGTCTTGTTGAGTAACCTGTTAACCACATTACCATAGGAGCAGAAGCCTGTTCCTTGCTTGTCTACTGTCTCCATGGTGGCCTGGCATAGAAGCCTGTCTTTCTAAAGTAATAATTCTTCTCGTGGAAACTACAAGTGGGCAAAGCCAAGGAGACATGGTAATACGAGCTTGTAGGAGGCCTTGGAGTGAAATTATGACTCTGATGACACAGTCCTAAAGAAGTAGCATCAGAATTAAGATTAATTAATAATATTTAATATTAATATTACAGGGTTACTATCACTAAAACGTTACAGAGACGGCTCTCATGAAGAACAAAACAAAACAAAACACTATTATCACCCAAAACAATAACTAGGGTCTTTTACTTTAAATATAACCAAAACATGAAAAGCAAATTTTGTGGATTAAAAGAAAGTACAGGAAATTCTCCCAATGACACCAGATCAGGATGGGCATGTTTAGATACAGAAAGCAGGAATTTGTAACAAAAAGGTTTAAGAGGCAAACATGAGCTGATGTGTCTCTTTGACATAAGTGATTTGCCATAAGTGAATACCACAGGCTTGGTAATTTACAAATTAAAAGTACTTATTGAGCTTATGATTGGAAAATGTGGCAAGTGCAAGGTATAACGGCCTCTGGTGATGTCCCTCTTGCCCTACAGTCCTCAGGCAGCAGGGAAGGTCACGTTGGGTGGGGACCTGAGCTCTCTACCTGTAATCTGTCCTCTTTGTATACAGAGCCATTCTTCCGCCGTGTGTGGTGGCACACACCTTTAATCCAAACACGCAGGAGCCAGAGGCAGGCAGGTGTCTGTGAGTTGAGGCCGCCTGGTCTACAAAGCGAGTCTACAACAGCCAGAGCAGTTACACAGAGAAACCTTGTCTTGAAAAAACAAGGAAAACAAAAACAAACAAACAAATGTTCTTCTGAGATTCAGTCCCCCTGTCTTATGTCCTTGTTAACCTTAATTACTTCCTGAGGTCCCTTTTCCAAACACCCACTCTCTGCATACTCTGATGAGTTTATACACTTTTCACACTTCATGATGAAGATTACATTATCAACACATGAACATTGGTAGGGACACTGAGTCTTAGCATTGCTGTAATGAATTGTTAAAAATGGGGTCACTTAGGAATTCACTGTCTTACAGTCCTGGAGGTCAGAATTCTGAAATGGTTTCACTGGAACAAATTTAAGGTATAGATAGGACTGCTTTCCTTCTGTAAATCTCTAGATGGGAATCCATTTCTTTCCCTCTTCTACAGGCTACCAGCTTCCCCTCATTCAGGGCCATTCTGGTCTCTGAAGTGTACCTGCTCCTAGTGATTTATCTCTTACCTCCTGCCTTCCTCTTGGAGAGCCTTGTGGTCATACTTGACCTACTACAGTAGTCCAGATTAAGATCCTTATCTGCTGGTCATGTCCTTAAAGCTCCAACTTTGGTGTTAAATAACACTATATTCACTGACTCCCAGCATTACAATGTTGATATGTGTATGTTTTGGATGTTCAGGCATTAATTACTCAACCTGCCACAGCAAGCCACAAATAAAAAGAATATGCTTGCAGCCCATACTAACTTGTAAAGGCTTCATGTATAGAATACAAGGAGAGCTCTTGAAATGAAATGAAGTGAGAAAATCAACAGAGGATATAAATCTGCCATTTACAGAAAAGGAGAAAATGACTTAGGACATGAAAAGATACTAAACCTCAAGGATGATAGCAGGAATACAAAGCAAAACAATAATGAGACACTGTCACCTTACTTTAGATATAAGTACTTAAAATGTGACAGTAACAAGATTTGTTTAACTGCAGAAAAACGTAGTCAGTTGACAGGAAATCACTGTTTTACAATCCTAGAGGCCTGCAGGGTAGTATGATCCATGCGTAGCTAGTGGAAGAAGCGCAATTACAGTGGGGGCAACATGAGGGCATTTGTTGTAGCATTGGGAGATAAAACAGTAGCACATTCAAATAAAGTATACAACGTAGAATTAGCAGAGGGCAGCTGCATGCATGAACAGTTTCAACACCATAGGAAAGAAAAGCAGACTACCTCTAGGAACTCCTGAGTTTAAATTCAGGTGTATTCAATGTATTTCATTTACTTAAATTTTTGATATAAATTTTGATTATTGTTAAATACTATTAGTATTGTTATTTCATTACATGTTGCATTAAAAAATTAGGTTTGATAGTTTCATATTCAAGGACTTGATTATCTTGCACTGTATATATAGTGAGCCTAATAAATACATGCACAGTATTTGCCAATTAAAGTTAAAAATTACAAGTGGAAAATCCAGATGTAACACTTGTGGGTGTTGGATGGCTGAACATATGCTGTGTTATCTGGTCTTTCAGAAATGAATTATAACATCTTAAAAGCAGAGTATCAACATGAAATTGTGAAACATTTTCTACAATGAAAGGGGCTCCGAGGTGGGGTATTCTCAAGTCTGTCTCGGTGTCTGACAGCTCTTGCCTCAGCTTGGACTCGCTTACCTGAATGTGGCGAGCATGAGTTCTTCCTCAGTCTTCACTTGATGATCTACTCAAACATGTGGATTAAATGAGCTGGTGCTAATGAAGCTCTTTAGGGCAGTGCCGAGTGATAGGGTAGCAAGCCCACAGATGAGGACTAATTCATGTTTATGCAAAATTATGATTTGACAGGCTGAAAGTATTAATAGGATTTTGTAGCCAAAGGATATCATATTTGAGTCTTTAAAAAAAAATGTGTGAGCCTTCTATTAGATTATTGTCATTTCATTTAGCTTTTCCCAGTACTTTGACATTTCTCTGAAGTGGTATTTAGACCACACATTATGGTTCATGTCTCTGAGTTAGTTCGGTTGCAATTCCTTTTAAACTGGTTCAGTTGGCAAAAATGTGGGGGAACTGATGTTGCTGGCCTGTACAGATAAGATCTGTTCTCGGTGTCTAATACCAACTGAAAATGTTGTCTTTACAGCCTAACCAGTCAAAAAGTCTTGAGTTACTGTCAGCACATTTTCCTTGTAAACAGTGATTTGAAACCTAAAAAACAAACTATACAGTGTCAAAGTATGTCATAGATTTGTTCTTAAGAAATTAAACTTAGCACTTAGATGTAAGCTTCTTAGCACAATTATACTGAAGGTGTGATAAGTGATTGTAGTTTTTCTAGCAGAGTTCATATACTAATGTCTCAGACCTTCAGGCGTCCTTGGCAGATGCATTTGTTTGTAGAAAGCTGGGATGGTAGATGCTCACCAGCTGAGCATGGAGAAGCTCAGATAACCTCAGATTGCTGACTGCTCGTCTCCTGTATCATAAAATTATTGGTACCTAGAGGTTTTAGAGTAACAGCAGAGTGATTGGCTTCTGGGGCCATCGAGTATAGCAAAAGCCAGCCCCTTCCCTTACTCCGACCTGTGCCTGAGTAGTATGTGCATCAGAGGTAAACCTCAGGGATTAATGCATGAATTCAGCCATAATCCCTAATGTGAATGTAGTTTTGGATTCATATTTTTTTCACATTTTAAGAAGAATCGAGTTTTTATATTTGGTGGTTAAGAAAACACTCTGAGGGTTACAGAAAACATTCTGTAATTAAACACTCTATTTCTAGAATGAAATTTATGCATTGATACAGACTAGACAAATATTATAAATATATTGATGTTTAGTCAGGAAAAATTTGTTGCCAAATAAATTAGGGAGAAATTTTGTTTTAGACCCTTATTATCCTAGAAATATGAATATATATTTATTCACTTAAATGAACAAGACTAGTGTTAATAAGCTTTAGAGCAGTAATAACAAATAAGCACTTACTAAGCAATGGTAAGTATGACTATTATTATCTCAACATCTATTAATTGATGGGACAAGGATGAACTGGTTTTTTTCCTAATTTAAATTTTCACCTATATATAAATTATTAAAACATTCTTTGTCTTTCATAACCTGCTCACATACTCCTCTTTGAAACTGTATCCACTTTGCATGGCTTAGACTTGACCTGACAGGAATGTCTTGTTACTGCTGACTCCCAAGAGGAACCTTTAGCCCCGAGTGGTTGGCTGTCTTCTAATTTAGCCTGGACCAGAGCCATGGCATTTACAGAGCTCAATTTGTAATTAAATTTTTGTGGTTCCTATTGTTCTTATAAAGTACAGATTATCCTGTCTTCAGTTTTGAATACTTACCATTAATTTTTGTATCTTGCTGTCTAAAAAGTTGGGAACTGCCTCAGAACATAGCTGGTGTTTTAAGGTATTTCTTGGGCACTCTGAGTGATAGCCATTGCCATAATCCTGTCAAGATTAGCACTGTGTTGCTAATATGTAAACATTTACATATATTTACATATATTTATACATGAGGCATTTAAACTGACACAATATAAAATTTAATAACTCACACATAGACATATCTGATACATCAGAAGAGCCTCTGAGATTAGGAACAAATGAAAAGTTTGTCAGATTTGACTAGATGATGACCTTTCAATTTTCAGTAAGGAAGTGTGTTAGCTCCACACTTTGCATTATTAGTCATCTTTTTTTCATTTATTAATTAATTTAACCTCTTTACAGCCTGATCCCAGCCCCGTCCCTCCTCTCCTCCTTATAAGGCCCTCATACTCCCCTTCCCCCGTTCCTTCCTCTCCTCAGAGAAGGGCAGGCCCACAAGGGGTAACAACCCACCCTGGCACTTCAAGCCTCAGCAGGACTAAGCTCATCCTCTCCCACTGACAAGGCAGCTCAGCTAGGGGAACAGGACCCAAAGGCAAGCAATAATGTCAGAGACAGCCCCTACTCCAATTGCTAGAGGACCCTCTTGTTAACCAAGCTATACATCTGCTACATATGTGTAGGGGTTTAGGTCCAGTCCATGCAAGCTCTTTGATTGGTAGTTAAGTCTCTGTGAGCCCCCACAAGCCCAGGTTAGTTGACTCCTTAGATCTCTGGAGTCCTTGGCCCCTCTGGCTCCCTCAATCCTTCTTCCCACTCTTTCACAGAACTCCTGAAGCTCTGCCTATTGTTCAGCTGTGGGTCTCTGCATTTGTGTTTCTGTACACTGCTGGATGAAGCCTTTCAGAAGACAGTTCTGCTAGGTTCCTGTCGTCAATCATAGCAGAATATCAATATTAGTGGCAGGGGTTGGCTCTCTCCCATGGGGTGAGTTTCAAGTTGGCTAGCCATTGATTTGCCATTTCCTCAATTTCTGCTCCATCTTAATCCCTACACTTTGAAGGCAAGATAAATTTTGGGTCTAAGTTAAATAGGTGCTGTCCTCCTCCCTCTACTGGAAGTCCTACTGGGCTACACGAGGTGACCACTTAAGGCTCCTTAACCCCTGCTACTAGCAGTCTCAGCTAGGTTCACCCCTGCAGACTCCCAGGAGCCTCCCCTGTCCCAGAGATGTGACCCTTCACTGTTTTCCTTTCTCTCTCTCACTGTGTCTATCCCCGCCTTCTATACACCTAATCCCTGCCTGTTACCCTTCTCGTCCTCTCTCCCACATAGTTCCCTCCATCTCCTCTAGATGTTTATTTTATTTCCTATTCCGAGTGCCATTCAGCATCTTCTCTTGGGCCCTCCTTGGCTTCTTTGGGTCTGTGGATTGCAGCAATGTCATCCTGTACTTTATGGCCAATATCCACTTATAAGCGAATACAAACTGTGCCTGTCTTTCTGGTTCTGGGTTACCTCACTCAGTATGATCTTTTCTACTTCCATCCAATTGCCTGAAAATTTCATGATGTCTTTGTTTTAGTAAAATAATATTCCATTGTGTAAATGTACCCTGTTTTCTTTATCCATTCCTCTGTTGAGGTACATCTGGGTTATTTCCATTTTCTAGTTATTATGCATAAAGCTGCTATGAACATAGTTGAACAACTGTCCTTATTGTATGGTTCAGTATCTTTTTGGTAGATGTCCAGGAGTGGTATAGCTGGCCTTGAAGTAGATCTGCTCCCAAATTTCTGAGAACCCTCCAGATTGATTTTCACAGTGGTTGTACAAGTTTGTACTCCCACCTGCAATGGAGGGGGATTCCCCTTGCTCTGCATGCTCGCCAGTATGTTCTGTCACTTGAGTTTTTGATCTTAACCATTTCAGTGGGAGTAAGATGGAATTTCAGAGTCATTTTGATAAGCATTTCCCTGCTGACTAAGGATGCTGAACATTTCTTTAAGTGTTTCTCAGCCATTTGAGATTCCTCTGTTGAGAATTCTCAGTTTAATTCTATATACTATTTTGTTTGAGCCAGGGTGTCTATGTGTTCTCTGTGTACCCGTGGCTGTTCTAAACTTGCTTTGTAGACCAGGCTGGCCTCACACTCACAGAGATCAGACTGCCTCTGCCTCCTGAGTGCTGAGATTACAGGCATGTACCACCACACCTGGAATCTGTACCCTATTTTTGTGTTATTTGGTTTGTTGGTGTTTAATTTCTTGTTATTTATATATTTTGGATATTAGCCCTGTGTTGGATGTAGGATTGGTGATCTTTGCACAGTCTGTAGGCTGTCATTTTGTCCTATTGACAGTGTTCTTTGCCTTACAGAAGCTTTTCAGAGTTATGATGTCCCATTTTTTAATTGTTGGTCTTAGTGTGGGGTGATAAATATGGAACTCTTTGCATTCTTCTACATGCAGACATCTAGGAGGACCAGCACCATTGTTGAAGATCCTTTCTTGTTTCCATTGTATGGTTTTGTGTGAGTTTACTTACGGGACTTTGATTCAATTCCATTAATCTGCATAGTATTGGCATAAAAACAGAAAAGTAGATTTTATTACTATTGCTTTGTAGTATAGCTTGAGATCAGGGATAGAGATGTCACCAGAAATTCTTTTTTTCTTTTTAATTTTTTCTCATTATTTATTTATTTAGTATTACAATTTATTCACTTTGTATCCTGGCTGTAACCCCTTCCTTGTCTCTTCCCAGTCCCACCCTCCCTCCTTCTTCTCCCCCTTTGCCCCATCTCTGGTCCACTGATAGGGGTGGTCCTCCTCCCCTTCTACCTGACCCTAATCTATCAAGCGTCATCAGGACTGGCTGCATTGTCTTCCTTGTGGGCCTGACAAGGTTGCACACCCCCAATCCCAGGGGAAGGTGATCAAAGAGCCAGCCATTGAGTTCATGCCAGAGACAGCCCCTGCTCCCCTTACTAGAGAATCCACTTTGAGATTGAGTTTATAGGCTACTTTTTTGAGTTAATTTTGTATCAAGTCATGTTAGTCGTTTCTTATTTGGTCAATGCTGCTAGTCTGTACTCTTTGCCAGTAAAACCTGCTTTCTCACTTAAGTACCCTTTATTGATTTATACAAACTCTTAAGAACCCTTTAAAACAGTATTTCACACAGGGGTCTTTTCTGAGACTGATACTCCAATCAAGGACCATTCATGGAGATAACCTAGAACCTCTGCTCAAATGTAGCCCATGGCAGCTCAATTTCCAAGTGGGTATCCTAGTAAGGGGAACAGGGACAGTCTCTGACATGAACTCAGTAGTGGGCTCTTTGACTACCCACCCCCCAGCGGGGAGCAGTCTTCCCAGGCCACAGAGGAGGACAGTGCAGCCAGAAGTGATGAGACCTGATAAGCTAGGGTCAGAGGGAAGGGGAGGAGGACCTCCCCTATTTGTGGACTTGGAGAGGGGTATGGGAAGAGATGAGGGAGAGTGGGATTGGGAGGGAATGAGGAAGGGGCTACAGCTGGAATACAGTGAATAAACTAATTAATATAAAAAATTAAAATTTAATTTAAAAATAGCATTTTGATTGTTTGATACATTTCCTCAGTTTCCCTGCATCATTTTAAACAGAGCAATAACTCATTTTTGTATCCTCAAACTTTTCATTTTATTGATAAATTTCTAAGGTGTTAAGTACTTTTGACAGAATTTGA
Source organism: Pachyuromys duprasi (assembly GCA_028658305.1). Taxonomy (NCBI): domain Eukaryota; kingdom Metazoa; phylum Chordata; class Mammalia; order Rodentia; family Muridae; genus Pachyuromys; species Pachyuromys duprasi. The sequence goes on along the minus strand of CM053753.1, from coordinate 74,989,110 downwards.
GTTCAAACTCAGCCTTTTTAAATAGCATACTTCTGTAACAGGAGAAGAAGGGACATATACAGTGTGCATGCTTTAGTTAGAATGTTACATAGAATTTAAATTACATCCCTTCTGGGTTACAAGTTTCATAATGTGACTTGGCAAACTTTTACTGTCTGTCTCCCTTTTCTGAAGAGTTGCTGATAGTTGATTTCTATCCCTTTCCAGGCTCCTTGCCTGTCTGCCCTTTTCCCCTAAGCTGTAGCTCACCAAATAGATATGCGGACAGGGTTCAGCTGAAACACTTTTAAAAACCTTAAGGATAAGGCTATTGAAGTCTCAACAAGTTTCCTATGGACTCTGATTACCTCATTTTTAATTGCTTTTATTCAGACAACTATTGAAATACTTCTAAGTTTTAGTTTGTAGAAATCAGGGGAAGAAACTAGAGAACTGAGAACTCAGTGACTAGTAATGACTTTCTTCTCATAGCCCAGTAAGTGGTGTTCATGGAGAGAAGACTGATGCTTCTGGGAAGTATCTCATTTCTTTTCTGCTGTCCTCTGGTATCTAGGTGAGCACAGACTAATCCCATGTACTAGCCACACACGGTTATTTAAGTTTAAATGTAATGAAATGGTTTAGTCCACTGGTAGATGAAGTACATTCAAAGTCTTTACTGGCAACATACTCTAGTAGAGCCATATTGGACAGAGCAGATAATGTATATTATTTGTGCAGCTACAGAAAGTTGTGGGTAGAGTGCAAGACTTGACTTCGAGGCCCTTGGGCACAAAATATAAGAAAGTATGCATTCTCTTGGTCTAGAATTAAGGACCTATGAGATTTTCCCCTTCCATGCTAGCACGTCTATTGGTCTTTTGGGACTTGTTCAGGTAGCCACGTTGGTGAGACTACAGGCAGCCAAAGAATGCTGAGAGCAGCAGAAATAGTCTTCGCTGGGGTAGAGCTCCCAATTGGTTACCAAATACCCATTTGTCGGCCTTGAAATCATATTTGTACAAGTAACATTATACAGACAGAACAGGTTGCATTTCAGAGAATGCATAGTAAATCCCTTTAAATGAGACGCATACCCATGGACCAGCCTAGCAAGAAATTCTGAAGTAATACGAACCATCAGATTAAATGTCTTACTCTACCTCTCAGTCATCCCTCGTCTTCTATCATTCACTTTCTTTCTGTTCACTGTGATTTTCTGTGGTGTCCACAGCAAGTTCATAGACCCCTATGCCATTTCCCTCATTTGCCACATGATTATTTCCAAAGGGTAATGTGTACACCCACCTTGCCTGCACTTTGCTGACACATACCTGTCAGCCCTCCCAGCCCTGTGTCATTCCTCATCTGACACACCAGTAAAAGGGTTCTTACTCAGGTCACTATCAGTAGCCTCACTGGCATACTGGCTGTGTGGACAGCCACATTGTCATCTCTGACTCATCAGGTATTGTCTTGTAGTGTGAAGGGCTCTCTTCTCCTGGTCAGTCTGTGATCACTTCCCACCTGCCCCTACTCATGTGTCAGTCGCTTCTAGTCTCCTCTTTCATGCTTCAGTAGTTTTCAAAGGTACCCTCTCTACACCAGGGCCTCTCCCAGAAGTCTGTATCTAGGTACAGTATATGTCCCACATCTCTTTGTAGCTTATTCTTGCCCTATTCTAGGATGAAGACTTCCAGTACTAATGGCATGTTCTTAGCTCTTGGGCAGGGATTTTCCCCGGATTTCCCTATGGATAACAATGTATGCCCTCAATACTTCTAGTCATAACTGTTTGCTTTTCTTTTAAAATGTCAGTATGCATACACAAATGGGGGTTCTAGAGGCCAGAAGCTGACATGAGACCCCTTTCTTTATCACTTTCCACCTTGTTTTGGGGGGCACGGTCTCTCAGTGAGCTCACAGCATACCAGGTGGCCAGACTGGCTAGGTAGGCACAGTGAGCTCCAGTGATCTCTCTGGTCCCACTCTCCCAGCACTAGGGTTGTTAGTGCATGCTACCAGGCTCAGCTCTTAAGGCTTGGCTGTGGATTCAAACTCTGGTTCTTACTGGTAAAGGCAAATACTTTACCAATGTAGACCCACACACACAGCCCCATCTTTGTACTTCGGTTTCTCTGTGTATCTATTCGTTTGCCTTAGCGTACGTACCTACTTTATCACTGTTCTGGTTTTCCTGGCCTTGCCTTGTTTCTGAATTATCTTCTTCCCTGTATCATGTCTCTTTCTATTGGACCTCAAAAATTCTACTAATATATTGGCACAGTTCCCATCTCTCTATTCTTTATTCATGCTGTTGCTAGGTAAATTTGCTAGTGGCCATATTATGAAAACTCCACAAAAAAAGTACATATATATATATATATACATATATTAACAATAGTTACCAGTATAAATTTTTTAATATATTACCAGGGTTCAAAATAAAAAATGAGCAGAAGGCCTCTAGTGAAAGGTTTCTGTTCCTCTCGTGCCCTTTGCTTTCTTAGACACTGCCTCAGAAGAGGCAGTATTTTTCTAGACAAGGTCAATGCATATACAAGCACATATTTATATGTATAAGTTTTCCTTTATCTATAAGCCAGTATCCTGTGAGGTGTGCTATTTTATACCATCTCTCTCTTCCTGACTGCAAACCTGATGTTGGTGATATCTCCATAAAGAGATTCTCATCCTTTCCACAGCTCTCTAGGATTCCTCTCTGTGTAATTCCCTGATTTATTGGGCCAGTCCCATCTTACCATGCACATTTAAATGATTCCTGCCTTTGCAATTCCAAATACCTCTGGAAGGGATGACTCGCAAGTCATTTTGCTCTACCGTGCAAGTCATTTGTAAGTGAACCAGTTGGGTTATGATGTTTTACTGTTTTTAAAAAAAGTTTCAATTGGCTATCAAGGTAGCGGGTGTCCCTGTGATCCTGGTACTTAGTTTTGTTTGACCCTTCTGATCCACTCCTCAGCTCTCTCCCAATCTCTTCCATCTCCAGTGTTTCCCCTTTCACCCTCACAGCACATGTGTTCTGTTACCATCCCAACTCTCTTCTTTAAAGCCCTTTTTTTCTCTGCTCATGGCTTCTACACATAGGCATCTCCATATACATAATCATATATGAAAATGAGACGCTAAGAGCCTCGTTTTACTCATATTTGACCAGCCACAGTTCTGGCTGCCTTGGTACTGCTTTCTTTATATGAAGTTGCTTCATCATAGTCTTGTTCTTGACTGTGCCTTAGCAGTCAGTCTGTTCCTGCCCTGTCAGGGTAGCAGGCAATGTGACAACATGGTGCAATGATGACTGTGAGCACATCTAGCACCCTTCCTGCGGTACTTGTTTTCTTGCTAGTTGGTTTTACTGGCTCCTCCTCTAACAAAGCCCGTGAATGTTCGTGTCCCCCATGTGACCCTCCACATGCCTGCTTTTCACAACGTACCTTCCCCAATCTTCTCTACCTTCTAAACCTGTTGCATCCTTTCAGACATGTACCATCAGATCCATGCATCATCACTGATTCTTCTTCCTGCTAAAAAGTAACCTTGCTTTTCCTGAGTACTCTCACACGTGTGCTTATTTGTTTTTATACTATATGCTGCATTATGCTATTACTATACTTCTAACTTATCTGCTAGCCAACAATACCTTAAACACAGCAATATGGCCTTGTTTTGGTATCTCATTCCCCAAGTCTCATAGCTGCTATCGTGAATAAAAAAGAATGGTATTGCTTCTGTTTTCTGATATGAGTTAGTTTCAGTGAGAAAATTGTCTCTGTATCTACACATTCTAAATGTTTTCAAGTAACAGTACCTTCTGTCTTCCTCCTAGGGTTGTATTTGTGACCAGGTTGTCTTTCAGGAGTGCCAACCCCACAATGATGCTTTTTTCTCTTGTGTGTTAGGTTTTTGAAGAACCTTCCATCAGCCTTTTTGCCCTGGAACATTGTGAGGGAAGAGAGTTACATCTTGAAGACGCTGTGAATTCTGTTTTGAACAAGGACTTACACTTCTATACCCAGTCCGTGTGGATAAAGAGTGGATTGTGAGTATGGGAGGGAGCACATGCTAGGATGGTCATTGATTTAAGATAGAGTAGCTGGGTTGCTGTTTCCCCACCGCTGCTGTTAGCCTATCAGTGCCCCTGCTCCTGTTTGACACCGCAGTAGCTTCTGTTAAAATAAGACAGGATGAAACCATGCCTAGTTGATGATAGCATGCAGTGATCTAGTACAAGGATGCTTTGGGGGGAGGGCTGGTTCCCTGTCAGAGCATGGATCATAGAACAGTTCCACCAGGGAACGCTCCTACCTTGAGCCTACTTCACTTTGGGCAGAAGTTCCAGGAAATCATCTATTTTGACTGTGAAGCATTTCCTATGTAAGGCAAGTGACCATTTAAAAGACTAAGATGGTTTGATTTTACTCTGACATGACAGCTTGTCTAAAGCAGTCCCTACAAGAGTGCTCATTTTCATATAGTCCATAGTAGTTGTAGCATTTCTGTTCATCTCTGTGTCTAGTCAAGGTGGGGCCAGGTTACACAGGCCCTATGTGCTTACATTTTGAAAAATGGCTTTTTATGAAAGCTTTAAGTTTTTAATGTACAAGTTAAGTATGTACTCGTGCATTTGTGTTTAACAGGTTGTGGAAAGTCCTGTAGTTGAAGCTTTGTTTCCTGGGAAATCTGCTTTTCTGTTTGTTTTTGAAGAGTCTGGCACCAAGACCAGCTCTTGCTCTTATACTACTGGTATTTTTGACCAAAACTCAACTATGAAAACATGCAATGACTTTTTATTGCTTGTGGCTTTTAAATTGTGTAGTAATTAACTGTTTAAATATATGAGGAAATAAAGAACATCAGAAGATAAATTGAAAATTAAGTCAACTATTACATCAAATGGCTCTTATATAATTTATACATATAACAACTTAAATTTTCCTCTGAAACATATTTCACATTGGTTTACTCTTAGTATAGAATTCCAGAATATTCCTTTTCCAGCCAAGACCACCTGAGTTGCATTTCAAAGCCCTATATAGGATTTTCACACTTTTTTTTACATATCTAAGTTAAACTGATAATTGGCACACTGCTAGAGTTCTCACCTTTCTATTTTTACTGCTTTCTAGAAAATGTGTGTCATTGCACATTGACACTATTTATTCTTGAGAGCCTCCTCCTTCTCCTCCTCCCTTCTCATCCCTCCCCCTCCTCTTCCTCCTTCTTCTATCTACTGTTCTCAGTTCTCCACAAGAGAATTACTGGGAAGATTGGTGAATATCGTGGATCTATTTAAAGCCCTTCCCTTGGCAACTGTGGGCTTCTAGTATACCATTTTATGCCAAACCACCTACTCCAAGACCTGTATTTCTTACTCTTTGTGCAGTGTTGGATTTTGAATCTGATGGTAATGAGATCACATGTACCTTTTCCATGTGTCAAATTCATTTAAATCAACATGGAATGGGATTCCTTTGCTAAAAGCTGGAGAGGTGGCAAGGCATCTCTGGTCATGCTGACCTGCCTTTGTATACAGTTGATTAGCTTTATGCAGGCAGTTGTAACAGGTCAAGGGAAGGTTGTCCAGCACATAATTTGACCTAGCCTGATTTTAGTTTTGGGAAAAAAGGGTAGACCTTTCTTCACAGTAATCAGTTTGAGTCAGGACTCTGCTCAAGCTTTTATGGATTTAATAAATCAGGCTTTCCTAAGTTCCTCCCTCCTGACCACAATTTGATGTAGCAATTGGTGCCATTTCCAACACAAACCAATGACTCTCTATAAGATAAAGAAGACACTTTCTTCTGGAAAACTAAAGAACAGAAGCCACTGCTATAACGGAATGCCTGAGGCACTTAAACTTAAAAGATTTATCTCATGGTTCAGAAGATTCCAGACTGAGAGCAGCAGCCTCATTGTTTTAGGCCTCTGAGTAAGTAGCATACCAAGATAGAATATGAGTTGGTAAAAACCAACGACACAAGCCAAGCAGCAAGAGGAATGGACCAGAGTAACACTGTCCCTTCTAGGACCTCCCACCAGGCGCCATATCCTGAGAGCCCACCACATCCCTGTGGAGCTATGCTGAAGACCAGGCCCCTCACCTAGGACCTGAGGGAACACTGCTCCACAGCACAAGCCTGGGGAGAAACTGCCTTGGGGAAGTCTCCCTTCTGATGGGCAGACAAACTTCCTGCTCTCCACCTCATCTCCTCGGTTACAGACAGCCTCAATGTTGGGCAACATACACTATACCGCCAGAGTCCTGTATCTGAAGCAAGCCTTATCCTCCATTCTTTAATCTTTAAAGGCTCTCCAGAGACCGGAGTCTCCCTGAAGTTTTTTGTTTCTTCTGGAAATCCTCGTGTTTAGTCACACAGTTTGGCAACTAGTGGACACAGAGTTCAGCAAGCTGTTCTGTCAACAGTGTTTTCAGTTTGTGGGCCACCTGTGTCTCACACCGAGGAAACTGTTAGTGTGGCAAAAGCAGCCATAGCCAGGCTGGGAAGAAATGGATATGACTGTGCACCAGCTGAGCACTTTTTCAGACTTTAACACAGCCAAGATTGAACACAACAGTGTTAGAGACTAACACAATACTGTTAGTTTGCAGAGGCATGATCTCTGAAAAAGGAGTGAAAGGGGGATTTCTATGGGTAGTCCTTGGTGGCCTTGGGAAGTTGTGGACAGTTGTAGACGAAATGTTTAGAGAAGTTTCAGCTATCTGGAGAAGCTCTTAAGCACATGTGACAACCCAGGGAAGGAAGAATATTTCCATTCTAAGTAATGGTGGGAGGCATATATACCAGTGTTAAATGCTTTGAGGTTTGCTATATCAAAGGAATACAGAAATTCATAGTTGGAGGGAACCTCATTTTTGAAAGTACAGGAGCCCGACATTTAACTCTTGACTCCAGACGCAGTGGCTGTCTTCTGGATGTCTACCAAGGAAAAATGTGTAATTATAGATTTTTAAAATCTTCAGGCTAGAGGCTGTAAAGTATAATGGTATAATAGTTATTTTTAGTAAGATGTTATTTTTGTTTGTCCCACGTTTTTCTTTGATGCTTTCTTGCAGGTGGATAGCTTATGAAGGATCCAATTTCTTAGGAAGGCAGATCCTCCTTGTGCCTGATGAGATCCCAAACTGGACAGTGTTTAGTGGGTGGAAAACAATTGGTTCTATCCGCCCCATGAAGCAGGTAAAAAATAGAAAAATACCAGACCCAAAAGAGCTTGATTTTCTGCAGAAGTGGCATAAACATAGTATTGGAAGCATTGACCACTTGGTCACTTTTGTACCCAGGGAAGGAGGTTATGTTCTTTTGCAGGAATCTTAATACATTTTACCCAATATTGGATTTTAGTGTTGAATTCAAAGTTCCCTCAGATGATCCTTAATATAATGAGTTTCACTTTATTTGATTTTCAGCTTTTCCCTTAGGTGATCTTCAGGTGGAATCCTGGCAATTTAATCAGAATAGGATTTATCCTACGCCCCACTGCTTGTCAGTCTTGCCTTCCAGAGCTTCCCATTGCAGTTAGTTTACACTGTGTGCTCATCCCAGCCTGGAGGGTCTGACTCCTCATCTCCTCACCCTCATCTCCTCACTCACATGTCTGTATGACATGTACCCAAATACAAAGGGCTTTTCCACCAGCCTGATAATAAGGCTATGCCCTCTTCGGAGAATGCATTCTCATTCTTCACCAAATGGTTTGTAACTGTCCTTCTAATTCAATGTGTCCAGTCCTCCTAGATGCCTCCCAGCCTTTCCAGTTTGAACTAAAATCTTAAAAGACTTAATTATTTTTCTATAAGATAGGGAAGATTGGTGAATATCGTGGATCTATTTAAAGCCCTTCCCTTGGCAACTGTGGGCTTCTAGTATACCATTTTATGCCAAACCACCTACTCCAAGACCTGTATTTCTTACTCTTTGTGCAGTGTTGGATTTTGAATCTGATGGTAATGAGATCACATGTACCTTTTCCATGTGTCAAATTCATTTAAATCAACATGGAATGGGATTCCTTTGCTAAAAGCTGGAGAGGTGGCAAGGCATCTCTGGTCATGCCGACCTGCCTTTGTATACAGTTGATTGAGAGGGAAGTGGGGCAGGAGGGTCTCCTGGCCAGCTTCCCTAGAACAGTTGTCAATTTCCAGACAAGTGAAAGACCCTGTCTCAAATGTAGGTAAAATCCAAGGGTCCATACCCAAAGTTGCCCTTTGACCTCCACATACATGTACACATATATGCTGGTGAGCACCAAACATCACAAAAGACTGTAATATAAAACAATGCATGATTAGCAAGAGCAACAGGCAGTTTGTGGTACCAAGAATGGAAGTGGTACACGTAGAACTGGGTGAGGTTTCCCAGACAGGCCAGGTATGTAATGGGTAGCAGATGAGCTATCTACCTGTCTGTGTTCTCTTTATAACACAGCTTCACTGGATTCTGACAGTAGTTTGTTAAGGGAAGGATTTTTATTGGAAAATCAAGACTTAAGTGGTTTGAAAAAGGCAATCTTAGAATCAAGATGTGAACCCAGATCTTATATGTACTAGGTTAAGCACCTGGCCTCTTTCAAACCAAGATGAGCATTTGCTAAGCTCTATCAGACACTCCAGGCAGTTGAAGCTTGGACATGCCAACCTTGCAGTGTTCAGTAATTAACCAAATACTCTCTTGCCATCTGATCAGTCACTTCATTTCTTAGAGCTTCAAGTTTCTCACTAGAGAAACTACTGTGATCATTGTGAATATTGAGGAGCATATGGGCAAACATTGGGTGTGTATTAACTATGGTAACACAGTGACTTTGAAAGTCACTTACTGTGACAGTTTCTTTCTGTGTTCTGGCAAAGCCAGGGCTGTTCTGTAGAAGGACACCAAAATATTAGAAGGTTCTCAGTACTTGGATGTTTCAGAGGGCTCCTCACTCCCGTCTATGAAGGGGAAATCCAACTAAATATCCATAGGGGGTAAAAAAGCAAGGCAGATGTGGGACTGCAGTTAGGATTGTGACAGTTTACTATAGTGGTGGTAGTGGGTGGTTCTTTTAAGACCCATGACCTTTAGAGTTCTGGCTTTCCTCTTATTGAATGTGCTTTTAGTCCAAGTAGAAAGCCATTAGTTGTTGCCAAGAGAGGATTGCCACTATGGCACCTTTAAGGATCTTTGGCCATGCAGGTTAATGTTGTGGTTCACAGGCATCACAGCTGGGTAGAACTACTGATTACTACCCTCCCTGGGCAGCTTGCACAGCATCTTTGGCACTCTGGAAGCCAGTCATTGGGAGACTTTCAGGTTCAATCCAATTCAAATCTGCTGAGTTCTGTTTCCAAATAATGTTGAGTCTTCAGCAAAAGGACTCATCTTCAATCTCTCAAATTCTTGGGATTGCATGTCCATACAAGATATTCTAATTTAAGTTAATTTCAAAACAATGTTTTAGATTATTTTCCCCATTGTTGAATTAGGCCACAGCTTTGAAATCCAACAAAAGAATTGTTTACTTCATTTAACTTTGGTATAGGCATTGTATTGCCATAGTTCTTATCCTTGTTAAGGAACCAGGAAATGAAATCAAAACATGATCCTCCTTGAGGGTGGGGCTACAGAAGTCATTAAGGTACTTATAATGCATGTCAGTGATTTTTAAGTGTAATTACAGGAGTCAGACTACAAATGGTAATAAGGGTAATTAGTACCTTGCATGGTTTAATTGATTAAAACTGTGATGTTTAGTCCTAAAGTAATTGGAGTTCTTTCATCCATGAAGGTCAGACCTGTTTCTTTATATGTGCAAGGTAATGCAACTATAAAACCTCACTGAAGCTTCAAGAATTAATAATTGTTAGTGCAGGACACAACAAGGAGTTGTGGATACTCACATATGTATTAGTTATGATTATTGGTGCCAGAATTCTTGGAGTAAAAGCCTGGGTGCTGCCACCCCAACAAGCTGCTCTCAATTTCATGTCTTCCATATACCAAATAAATAGTAAGAGAAGTTTACTGAATATGCCACACTCGGAATAAAGGATCCCACTGACACCACCCGTCCCACACACCCAGATTATCTTGGAGGCAATGATGTGAAGTACAGGTTTAAGTAGAGGGCTAGAGGAATACATAATTAAGTAGCCCTTGTGAAGGTTTGGTCCCCAGCATTGCTGATGGCACAAGACTCTCAATGTCTAGATCAAGACTGTCCTGCAAGTCTGCTAAGTTGTCAGAACTATGCAATATCTTGTTGAGAGGCAATTTCCCTTCTCTCAGCATGGGATTCCTGGGTCAGTAGCTAAAAGGAGGACCACATGATAGCTTGTGCCACCAGGATAGTTACAGACATGAATATGGAAGCAGCTCATTTTTTAAGCAGTTCATGGGCATCTATGGCCAAATCATTTTGCCCTGCTACTTGGTAATTTAAGTGCTTAGGTAATGCTTCCGTAGAAATGTTAAACACAGCAGCAGTTTAACAAAAGGCAAACAGCTTCATGTTGATGTGTTGTCCGTTTCAAAATACAACATTCATTGGTGGTCTTGCCATATAATACCAAGCTTTACTTATCTTGGCAGCACTTAAATTCCCAGTGAAAGTACACAAAGTCGATCATTTCTTACTATGAGTTCTCCTTGGGAAGCCAACTCTCATCCAGAGGGCATAGTGGTATTTTCTATTCTATCTTCAGGATCCAAGGCCTTGGATTCAGGATGCTTCGTGTTGAGCTCCTTCCAGAGCCCTTCCATTTTATGTGCACAGGAATAGTGCCGTAGGGATAACCCGTGTGTTTCTGCGTGGGTCTCTGAACCATCCTGCCAGATATGGCTCCTTACCTGTGTGAGCTTTATTAGTAAAACTGAAGCCACAGGTGTTTTCTCTGAAAGGTTCTGATTATTCTGACAAAATTATCAGCACAGAAAACATTTACACATGGCTTGATGTATCTAAGGGCAAATACTAGCTTTTATTCATAGTGGTCTCAGATTTCTTTTAAAAACTGTCATGTTTTCCAAAGGAGTACAGTCTGGTTTTTTGGATGCAGAAGCAACTTAGATAAAGGCCTTGCTATCTGGGTTTTCAACCTTCCCTAGCAACTGTTGGCCATCTAGTCACTGCCCCACACAGTTGCTTGATTACCATGCTTAATGTTGTCACCAAGATTTACGTTGGGCAGTACACTCCACATCCTTCCCAGCTATCTGAGACATGACAAAACTCACCATGTATCTAATCTTCACTGCTCCAGCCTTGCCACACTGACTTCTGGTGAATGCAATTATTACTACCTTTTACCCTCTCAGATGGGCACTTTTCAAAATGTTTAACAGACATTGCATAATTTAAGCTTGGGTCTCAAGGATTTGTCAGCAGAAAACTATATACATACTAGCCAAAGGAACTGAGTGAACTCATATTTATTAAAGTTATTACGCTCTCACTTTCCTGCTTTAAAAATATTGCTTTTCGATCTGAAAGCTTAAGCCCTGCAGCATACACACCCCAAAAATGTTTTTTCTCTTTTTGTAGCCTGCAGTGTATATCAGAATAAGGAACCGAGCCAAGGATGAGTATTTGACAGTTACTGGGAACCTAGCTGATGCACGGACAATGTCTGTATGCATCTCTCCCTACAGTGGGAAGGATACCCAGATCTGGCATTACTGCCGAGGACTCTTTAAATCTAAGGTAAAGATTTTTCTGTCATCTGTGTGTTAACTACAATAGTGCCAGATTCAGCTGGCATGCCGAAACAATGTTGGCTTCCTAGAAACAGGTCACTTTCTTTTCAGAATACACAGTGGAGTCACAGTAGAAGAAACTGTTCTGAATGATGCTTAAAAAATGAAGTACAAGCGTCCCTCTCTCCTTCCATTACACTTGATGCTTGGAGGAACAGAACACTAATAGAGAAAAACACTACCATGTTTAAAAACAATGACTTATCTACTTTTTGTGCATCAAAATGAAAAGTGGTTAAAAGTAATTAATACATGCTCACTATATGATTATCTTTTGTATAGGGTTTTGTTTTCTTAAATAGAAAACCAGGTATCACATAATATACATCTAAGCTAATAGGGACTTAACATATCAGTTCAGCATACCTTTACTGAAGACCTGTTGCTAGAGGCAATGCCATTTAAAAATAAGTCTTTGCATTTCACTTTTGCACCTATTCTTCCTCATCAGCCATAGACTTTTAAAATTTTTACTGTTATTACGACTTATTCACTTTGTATCCCTGCTGCAGCCCCCTCCCAACCCCACCTTTCTTCCCTGTTTTCCCCCCTCTGCCTCTCCACTAGTTCACCGATAGGGGAGGTCCTCCTCCCCTTCTATTTGAGCCTACCCTATCATCAGGACTCATCAGGACTGGTTGCATTGTCTTCCTCTGTGGCCTGGCAAGACTGCACTCCTCAGAGGGTGATCAGAGGGCCTATCATTGAGTTCATGCCAGAGAAAGTCCCTGCTCCCTTTATAGGGAACCCACTTTGAGACTGAGTATATGGATCTCTCCATGCATTGTCCTTGGTTGGGTTATCAGTCTCTGCAGGGCTCCCAGTGCTCATTTTTTGGCTCTGTTGCTCTCCTTTTGGCGCTCCTGTCCCCTCCAGGTCTTTCTGTCTCCCCCTTCTTTCATAAGATTGCTTGCACTCTCCCCAAAGTTTGGCTGAGTTTCAGCCTCTGCTTCTATACCTTGATCGTAGAGCCTTTCAGAGGCCATCTGTGGTAGGCTCCTGTCCTGTTCCCCGTCTTCTCCTGCTTCTAATGTCTATCGCATTTGTCATTCTGAACGAGGATTGAGCCTCTCCCCTAGAGTCTTATTTGTTGTTTAGCTTATTTGGGAGTATGTTAGTATGTTTATCCTATATTGTAAGCCATAGAGACTTTTAAAGATAAAACTGAAACTATATTTTTCAGTTAAGATATAGCCTTTGCGTGCCTGTGACTTTCCCTAAAGAAAAGGTACCTTGTCTATTCATACTGGCAAATATAATGGAGCCATTTTATTTCTTAACCATTATGCAGGCCAGTGCTACATGTCTTGATGTGATTGGTGGTCGGGACACACCTGGAGCCAAGGTAGCCTTGTGGACTGAACATGGGCAGTTCAGGCAGAAGTGGAGACTGAACAGAGATGGAACCATCAGCTCTTACCTCAGTGATGAGCTTGTCCTGGATGTTAAAGGTGGGCCTTTGATAATAATAACCAATACTTAATGCCTCTGAATGTCAGTGGAAGTTCCAAACTCCTCTTTCCAGGTAATGAACATTGTTTTAAGGCAAATGGAAGTCATTTTCACATACAAATAGAAAGGGTTTGAAGAAGCAAATAATGAACTCTAAGGGTCATGCAACAAAACCCAACAATAAAGTCTACATAGCTTTTCCTTCACTTGCAACCTTAATTTTCATGAACTGTTGGAATTCTAAATTTGAAGCACCAAAATCTACAAAATAAAGAATACCATCTGTTTCTTTTCCTGTAATATCTTTTGTACTGAATTGCTATAATCCTTAAAAGCCCTCAGTTAAAATTCATGGCAAGAGGAATTAACCTTGTTCTTTAATTCTGCAAGGTCAGAGCCAATAATATTTATGGCTGTTGCTTTAATTGGGCCAGGCATAGCCACTGTTGCTATAGAAACAAAAACCAGTACCTGACACTAAGTTAAGAGTTTACTCTGGAAACTGTTTTGTTAGGCACTCTGTATCTATAATCATGTATTTTTAGTTTTTCAGTTGACAGTAGTAATGGCTATGTTTTTCAAACTCAGTTTCCCATTTCAAAATGCTTTGTATATATATTAATGTTCTTAAATAGTGTGTTGAACAAAAGGTTGTGAAACTGGGCAATTGCTAATCACACATGTGAGCAAATCATCTTTTTTGAAATTTCTGTTCTAGGAGGAAACTATTATGACAAGACTCATGTCATTGTAAATCATCCCTTGGAGAGAGAAGAAACACAGAAATGGGACATTGAAATCTTGTGAGAGGATCACCAAAGGCACCTCCACTCATGCCCTGTGTGCATGGAAGGAAGCTGCTGTGTCCACATTACTGTATTGCTCACAACTTTCTCCCAAGCGCTGAAACTACTGCTCCATGGAAAAGCTAAAATATTCTCACTGGTTATTATGCAGTGTCTTTGTGAAGAAATGTAATGATTTCTTTTCCTGATGGATCCATGTGTAGTGACCAATTTGCTGAAATGTTATTCTCTCACCTAACCACCAAACATGAATCCTATTCTTGATGGCACTTTACACAGACATGCTATTACCTGCATTAGCTATCATATGAGTGCCCTGCTCCATGCTGTATGAATGAAGCACAGGGAAATAATTCCTACAGGTCGACATACTCCTGCAGGAAGATGAATAATTTTTAGCACCACCTGAAGTCATAGCAAGAAGCTTTCCTACTAAGCTGCTGCTATATAAAATAAACCTTATGGTTTCTATTTTAGAAACTTTTAAAATTGAAACACCCATAAGTATTTATACTCTTTAATTAACTGACCCCAGGGAGGAACCTCAACTTATTGAGGCAAAAGCCACTAGTCCTAAAGTACTTTCTGTGGTGTGGCCAATCTTTATCATTTTTCTAACCACAAATGTATAAACTTTGGGGTGCCCACCTAGCACCATGGTGTTAATTAACCAAGATGTCCTGAAGTGACAATACCCCTGATTGCGGTGACCTTACATTTTGTCTGACTTGTGCTTGAGGAGAATAGTAAGACTGAGTCACTTACATCTAAGAGCTGAATGTCTCCCTGGAGTAAAGGACTGAACCAAGGTTCAGCTAACAGGGCTCCTACTTTGCCTCTGTCACCTGACTTTCTCTACTTGTTGACAGACAACTCAGTTTCACTCCCATTTTAAACTGACTACAGCTAAGCAAAACCACATAGAGAGGCACTACCCTCTCCTGCTCAGGGACAGGTCAAGGCCTGCACCCTCCTGAGTCAGGAAACTTAATTCAGACATCCACTGCTTTCAGCCCCAGTTTTGCCAGAAAGAAAAAAATACTCTAGTTTTACATAAATTCTCCAGCAATATTTTTGAAAGTATCAACCTCTATGCACTTTAGAATGTAAAATAAGACTATTTTAAACTCAAAGAGCTACCTACTTTGAGTATTTTTTTATACACTTGGCTTCCCATGTATATATACTGGTCTTTGGGTTTTTATTTTTTTATTTTTTATTTTTCAGTCTCTGGCACTTCTGTCATCTTCTAAGCAACATTTGAGAGCTCCGCATGTCCACAGATGACCGGTGCCTCTAATGGGTGTGGCAGTATTATTTCATGAAACGTGTTTATTTTAATGGGGAAAAGGGGCATGTATACTCAAAGATATGTATATTTTCGTTGTAAAAAAAAAAAAACTTTCTTCCTGAGTTTTGTTAAAAAGTATTTTTGGAGCTAAGGAGGCTCTTTAAAGGAGTTGTTTCTTCCAAAGAACCATGACAGAGCCAGGCTAATGACATAGTTCTATATGACACATGTAATGGAGTTGTGCCTTTTCTACAACACTGGATTAAATAAACTTGTCAGAAGTATGATTTTATCACAGTCTGGGATACCTGGTAATTTCCTGAGTTCCCTCTCCTGTCCATGAACACATTAACCATGCCTCCACCCAGAGTGCTAATCAGAGCACCATGAGTCACCTAGGAATTAAATCTCCCCTTCACTGAATATGTGCACAGAGAAAAGGACACTTCTCTGTATAAAGGCCCTAGACTACTTGGATTAAACACTCTGTCCAGAGAGACAGTGCCAGGTTCTCCTTTTCTTCATCTGTGTGAAGTTTTAGTTCCTTGACAGGAATGGGTGACCCGCTCCAGATTTGCTTTAGAGCATCCACATGTGATAAAGGAAAGCGAAGTCCATAAGCCTGAAGAGGAATACATTGTTTAGTACAGAAGTAACGCCAATTCATGCATTTTGCATAAGCTTACATAATTCAAAATATATATCCTCCACAAGAGTGAAACTTGTTTCAGAAAAACTACTTCAACTGTAATTAGATAATTCACAAAGGTCATCAATTCTCTATCAACAACCTACTTTGAGTAGCCAAGTTGTTGCAGAACGACTAGCATTTATCACACTTTTCCTGTACAGCTATTGTGTTTTAAAGCTGCCATCAATACATGCTTCAACACAGTTGGCCGACTTTTAGATTGTCCTATCAGTCAGGTAAAATGGCAGATCCACACTGCATCTATAAAGGCACATGACCCTTTCCATCACAAGAGTTTATGTTTTAAGTTGGAACACACCTCTGTTTCCACCTCTTTTCCCATCATGTGTGTCTGTCTCAGATTCTTCAAAGAATGATAGATGTAAACCATTTTTTGTTGAGCTTCATCCTTTAAAAAAAAAGTTATAAGAAAAATATTGAGGGCTTCAGTATTAGGAGGGTTAAAAAAATTCCAACATCAAGAAAAATCTTTTAGGGGGAGTATGGAGATAGCAGGATCCTCACTTTGTAGGCCAGGCTGGCCTTGAATTCATAGAAAACTGCCTGGGCATACAGCATCATACCTGGCCCCAATAAAAATATTATAGCCTTTGTCCTTAAAGGAAATGTATTCATTTCTGTTCAGAATCCTCTGGGCACAAAGTTACAAATACAACTGTTGATTCTTGAAGTCACTGTTTTAATAGACAAGCTAGCATGTACAAGAGCCTGAATTACCTGTACTGTGTTCTATCAAGTTTGATATTCCTAGGAACAAAGTAAAAAGTTATCAAGTGATCAGTTGTTGGGAAATAGAAGCTATGTTATTTACTAAAAATTCCATTTAAATTTCAGTAGTTTGTCACAAATGATCTGTACTCCCTTTGGTCTTCCACAATCTACCTTTATTATTTCTTGTCACTGATTAGCTAAAAGTCTGAGCCAACATACAATGTCTCAGACTTAGTAGTTATCAGAATAAAAAACAAGGTATGAGTGTATATTTAAGTTGTTTTATTTATGTCATCCTTCTCCAAGCTCCCTGATGGCTAGGCATTACTTTTGCGGCCCCCTCAATGTTTAGGAATTACTAGATAAAGCTATAAGGTATGGAGTAGTTCTCATAGACTTAACATTGTGTTCCAGGCTCTAAAAAATCATAAATGGAGAGGATCGATTTCAAACCATATAAAACTCAAAAACAAACATTTTTATGTTTATGGGTGTTTTGTCTGCATGTATGTCTTAGCACACCACCTACATGTCTGGAACCTATAAAGAACAGAAGAGGACATCAGATACCCTGGAACTGGAGTTATAGACAGTTGTGAACTGCCATGTGGGTGCTGAGAATCGAAACTGGGTCCTCTGAAGAGGAGCAAGTGCTCTTAACTACTTAACCATCTCTCTCTTTTTAAATTTTTATTAATTACACTTTATTCACTTGGTATCCCCCCATAAATCCCTCCCTCCCCTCTCAATCCCACCTTTCCTCCCCCCTTCTCCACACATGCCCCTCCCCGAGTCCACTAATAGGGGTGGTCTTCCTTTCCTTCTGATCCTAGTCAGTCAGCACTCATCAGGAGTCTTTAGCTACAGAAATTTACAATTTAGAAAGTTGTCCTATTGGCCAGTTTGGGGAACCAATGAATAAAAAGGCCAAATTATAGGGCACAGATCTTATACTCTATGGTCTATAGTACTGCATTTAAGTCAGATTTCTAAGGTATAGAGATGATAGGGACTAAGGCAGGGAGACTCAAACAAGGTCTTCAGTTGTTCATACAAGAGCAGTGTTCCCTGAAGTAGATTAGGAAGCAAAGAATGGACACATTCACATGAGAAAGACAAGGATTCTGGGGATGAAGGTAAGCCCTTGTACACCCAACAGGCAGGGCAGTTTGCAATAGGTACTGTGAAACACGCATGACCTCAATGGAGTAACCTGAAACTCACAGAAATAGTATTCATAGAGAACTCTCATCCCTCTAGATACTCACAGATTGATTCTCCTCTGGCCCTACTGTGAGGACAATGTGGTCTTTAAACTGCAGTCTTACTATGCTGTCCAACTTTGGCAATTTTTTACCTAGAATAGAGAAAGCCATCAAAAAAGATACCAATAGATAGGTTCAAACTTGTTTGCGAGGCATCTTCTAGCTTACACTCTCTGAGCACTCACTCCAACATCTATCATGATAATTAAAAGTACAGCTGGCATCTCATAGTGATACATATCATTAGGTAAATAATAATCCAAGTTAATAATAAATTTGAAAGCTAAGCGTGCGGCTTATGAGAGTGTGCTCACCTAGCATACATAAGGTCCGATATTCCCTCCCACCACCACACACAAAGAGCACATTAGGTATAAATAATCCCCATCAAAGCACAGTGCATAGAATTGTTGCTTTCTGCATGAATGCTCACCTCTCTACTCCACCTGGACTCTGGAAAGAATGAGTTGTGTGACAATGGCATAAACATGGTCTGTGTAAGTGAAGCATTGTGTCCTTTAAGACCCATCACAGAAAAAGTCCATTCTTTCTAAAGTGGATTTAGCAAAATGAACGGAGCCATCACAAGAAACAAGTTGGCCTTATAGGGCTATCTGGATGGGAAAATATTAAGGAATCATAATCTTACTGACTATAGTAGTTACTTGGGAAACCATTAGATAAATATTCTGGAACATATTCAGGGATTTATTTAGCAAATTCTAGAGCGTTACTGGTAAAATATGCCATTTTGAATAGATGCGATCAACATTAAATTCTAAACTTCCCTTAGCCTGTATAATAAAAATACATATTAAGTAGGGACTTTATCTATCTTAGTGATTGTCACCTGGTAACAGGTGAGACTTTTATGTTAGGAAAAAGATTCTTGCTGTCACTGAGACAAAGAGCTGGCCTAGTTAGCAGTAGGTTTCAGCATTCTCTTGAACACTGTTTAACAAATCATTGTTTGTTAAATGTGTGAACGATCAAATTGTAAAAGCACCACTGAAAATACTGGGGTCTCAACTCGGGCAAAAACAAACACTGCTCAAGTTATTAGTGACCCAACACTCCTCTACCCTGGTTCCTGAGTGAAAGTGCTGTTTATCTGAGGTAACTTAAGCCTCAGTTTTCCCACTCACTGGGACTATCTAGAAGAGACCCATCTACTTCCCGATAGCACCAATCCATGCCAATTTGCTTTGCTTCTATGAGTCCTCTGGAAACTGAAATGTCCTATCTTAAGCCTATATACCCTGAAAATCCTTTCTAGTGCCTTTTGGTGGAGATATTCCACAGCTCTCAATGTGCAGCCTTATACTGCAACAAGTCAAAATAGACAACTCTGAATTTGAGAGTGTTCTTGGTAGCTTTTCCTAAATAAAGGACAATGACGGCACCTATCTGGCAGTGCATTATGTACCAGTTGAAGGCTAGACCTATCACACAGTAGGCACCTACAACTTGGGAGATCCATGCTATCTTTGACCATTCTTTTATTTTATCTGGTGTGACAACATTTTAACATGTTAACATTAATTCTAACAAGATTATACCAATATTCAACTTCTTCAACATTTCTGAAGATAAATAAAAGACTACTTACAGATACTTTCCTCAACCAAAATTAGTTCTTACTTTTCCCGTCAAACTGTAAAGTAAGTTCTTGCAAATCACTTGGGAGGTTCATGAGGCCAACATGTCTGTGAAACTACATACATGGAGAGATTGCTGTCCATATGAAGCCTAAAATGTTTCATGTGCTCCATCTGCTCAAAGTGGAGAAGAGCCAGTAAAGCATGAAGTGTCCCCGTGACCCCAGAGAGAAAGAGCAGCTCCACCTGGTTCCAGCAGCTCTGCTCCATCTCCCACACAGTAAGGGGGAAGTCTGTGCATGATGAAATCCTTCTTCATTTCTGATGACAGCAGTTCTTTTCTACCTTCTAGCCTGTCTGCAAGAGTCCTCAGAAAACCACTCAGCTTTCTTGTTGCAATGGCTGGGGTTTCCACCTGCTAGAAGCAAAGAAGTGAACCTTTACTGGATGCTGTTTGAGGTAGCTACCCAGGTCACATTTTTCACTGTAGTATGCTGAGCTTAATCCCAACATTGCAGCTTAACAGCCACTGACATAAATTGTGCCATTCCATGGTGGGGAGGGACAGGCTGGACCTTAAGAGAAGGAAGCCTATTACTTCCTTATAGGCAACGTTTATCTTACTCTATCATTTGTGAAAATATAAATAAAAACAATACAATAATATTTAAAATTTTGCTTGGAAAAGGGGATCCTTGGAGATATAGTATAGTACAGGTTCTGTCTTTGGAAAGCAAGTCACTCTCTTAAGACAGCTAAGTGCCTTAGGTAATGAATGCAACCTTTGTTCTACTCAGCCCTAGTCAACATACTGTCTGGAAGCTAGTACTCCTGCTCCAAATACAGGAGAGGTCAGGAAAGCCAAGGACCACACCCCCAGGTGCTCCTCTCCAACTGGGCACCCAACACTGATGCATGCTTGGTACAGATTTGTAGTTGTTTATTTGTTCAACTATTCAATATTCCCAGTCTTGCTGATGCTACCATAATACACAAAACATTTTTGAACAACAATCAAAGATGGCCCCAGATGAATGGTACCATATGAAGCCATACTCCATTGCTGTGTAAGTCCTACCACTCAACAAGCCAGCAGAGCAATCTGCCTGCTTCATCTGGGAAGAAGGTCTTGGGTCACTAAGGGGCAGGACTTCACCTGCCTGATCCCTGTCTTGCCACCTGTTTATAACTACTTCTGTTCTCACCATGAGCATCCGCAGAGGCATTCCAGCCCTTAATGCCACATCTTCCTTTGCAGTGTCAAATACAAGCCCCGAAATGGAATCCAAAAGGAAATCTCCCCATGAACTAGAACATAAAACAAGAAAATAAAAATAACCAAAGTTGTTAAGGAACAAATAATATATGTAAATACCCATTACTACCCAGAACTGCAAACTGGTTTTCCATTTGACCATTTCTGAGCACTCAGAATATTAAATAGATACTACCACAAAAAAGGAATTTCAATGGCTCAAACTAAACAAAAACTTCTATAGGAACAGCTTTATGGAAAATTTCAACACTCAGTAAAGTCCTAGAAAAAAAAATCTCACATCTATTAAGTCCAACAGAAATACATTTAGGGTAGCAGACAGATCATACTATTTAAACACTTGAACAATGATGTGCTACATTTTACTTAGGAATAGGAAAGCTGATCCTCAATAAAATATACACCAGTATCAATGGTTTAAAACAAAACTGATTCCTAATAATGGTTTTACTGGGGCAGAGAGCAAGCCAGTGGCCAAAAATAACACCTAGAAATAAATATCAGTGTTCAATTAACTTTACCCCCTCTGAGGTAGTAAGAATTATCTCATTTCCTCCTCTGTGGCAGTTAGAATTGGCTCTTTCCCAACTGTATACCTGTTTAAGTAAGAAAAACACTGTGTGGGGTTGTTTTCTTTAAACACTTTTTAGCTTGTTTAAATTTCTCCCATGTCACCAGCAGATTTCAAATTGAGGGCTACAAGCAAAATGAAAATCATAATACAGCTTCTGCTTCTCAGTCAGGAAAACTGACACTTTCTTGCCTGCCATCCTAGAAGAGTGGCAAAAGAGGCCACAAGAGCCTCTTGAGACACACTTTCCCCAATGTGTCGACTCCGTGGAGGTCATACTGACATGACTTAATGCCAGGCCTTTGTCACTCTTGTTGAACATGGAGGACAGAAGCAGATCTCTGGACAAGGGAAATGCATGGCCCCTTTGCAGGGTTGTAGTGGATGTCATTTCACAGAGGAATTTGATGGCAGATTAACTCTCGCTGTTCCAAGAGTAAGAATATTAATCTTGTGAGTTTCCAAAATTTAGGAATACCACCACCTCCGGAGGGCTTTGCTCTGGCAATGCCCAATTCAGTCTGCAGGAGCCCATACAGCAGGACCCAGCTATTCCGGTGATGCCTCTTTGAGAGGTGTTAGGAGAAGGCTGTAAATTTCCTTACCATAGTTGGAGCCCAGGTTCAGAGCACAGAAACACCTCTGAAAGTTGTGGCTCTGAGATTACACTTTTCCATTCTCGTTCCTGTATTTCCTATCAGAGCACAGACTCATGTACCTACATGAGCCACACGGTATCCACTTGAAACTTGAAAAACTCTTCCCTGGCCCTAGCTGACTGAAGAAAGACTGGGTATACCCAAAGGGAGCCAACGAGATCTACATTTCAGGAATAGAAGACAGAGAGCCAGGAAGGACATAACAGCAGTAACAAAATTAAATAGGTTTAAGGTAACAAGAGATGGACAGAATTGCTGATAGCATGACACATGCAAGGTACAAAGAAAAACGAGGAAGTGAGAAAAACGAGGGTTGTTAAGACACATCAGTGAGTAATGGCACTTGCCAGAATGCCTGATTGTAACCCTGGAACCCACTGTAGAAAGCGAAAACAGCTTGAAAACAGTGCAAACACACTCAAGTAAACATACACACACACACACAAACAGGCTTGTAGTGGTTAAAAGAACTTGAGGACCTAGTTTTGGTTGCAAGCACAACCTTATGGTAGCTCACAACTATATGTAACTCTAATTCCAGGGAATCCAACACCCTCTTGCGTCCTCTGAGGGTACTATGCACACATATAACACATACACATAGCCAAAGATACAATACACAGAAAATAAAATTATCTTTAAAGCTGAAATTAAAAAAAAAGTAAGAGAAAGGAAACCAGATGGCAAAAGAAACAGAAATGATAGAAAAGCACAATTAAAAAGGCAAGAATGCTACCATGGAACCACCAATGCTCCCCACTAAGCAGAATTAACTGTGTGACTGTAAGGGCGGGGCACCAGAATATACACAAACATTTACAAGGCCAGCCTGTGTGGTTGCTAAGATTCAGATGCTTTGGCCTGGAAACTTTCCCTACTCTTTTTTTTTGTACACGTGTGAATATGTGAGTACATATGTCAGTTAATGTGATGATATGCACATGACTGTGTACATGCATGCCAAGGCACCTGATGCCCTCTCCCTCTCTCTTTCTCTCAGCTGTGTTCCTTTGAGACAATATCTTAGCAGAACCTAGAGCCATGATGGTAGCCAAGTCAAGTGACCCTCTTATCCTTTGGGGTTATGGATGTATGCATACCACTCCAAACTCCTTTTCTTTTACATGGACGCTGATATTCAACTTACATCCTCATGCTTGCACAGTAAGCACTCTTACCACTGGGCCATCTCTCTATCTCGCCCTGCTCATCTTGACTGGCCTCAGAGATTTCTGTTCTTTACCTAGTCAGAGTAACAAAGTACTTTTGAAAATGGAAATCTAGTCTACAGCCATAACACCCTGAATGCGCCCAGTCTTATCAGATCTTGGAAAATGGATGCCTAATACAAAGTTAGGCCTTCCAATTGTACAAATGGCACTAACCCCACAACAGGCAGGAAGCAGCTACTTTCCCCAGTAGATCTCCTGAACACAAGTGAGCAGCAGAGCAGTCACAATGAAGAAGATATACGCTTACTAAATCGCCTTAGAAGTCACTTAGTAGGACATGATGTCCATTGATCCTAGAATGCCTTCTCCTACCTATCATGACCTTAAGACCCACCCTTACTACTTAACTATATATTAAGCCTCACTCAGCTGTATGTCAAGTCTTCTCTGAACCCATCCCTGATACCCAATTGAGCTGAGCATACCCATCTAGGCTCAATGGTCTCTCTGCGAACCAACTGTAATATACCCATGAGCTACAGGTTATAGTGAGACTTTTAGTTTCTTTCAAAACACACAAATGTTATGTGATTATATTTTTGTTTTTGTCCCAGGTGTGGGAGATAAGGCTGCCTCAGACTGTACATAGTAGCTAACTATAATGTGTCTCATGCTCTGGCAGGGAGATGACTTTGCGAGCTGCGGACAGTTTACATTTGGAATTCTGGGGACTCTTTAGAGGGCATGCAAATACCAGAGCCCCAAGAGGGGTAGCTGCTGCTCTCCCTGCTACTGCAGTTTGCTTTGGTTTGTCAAGTGGTCATTTCATTTTGTCAAGTAGTCGTGCACAGAGTAGAAAGGATATCCTGTCTGCAAAGATCAACCTTGCCCCGAAGAACTCAATGCCCCTAATCAGTAGGAAGTAATCTAATGATAACAATACCCCCTTGTAACGGAAGTTTTGGTTTCTTTAAAAACTCACTTGTTACGTAAATATGTTCTTGTTTTAATCCCATGTGTGGGATTAGTTTGGGCTTTACTTTGTCCACAGCTGATAATTGCCTCCTGCAGGGTATGGTTTTTGTCAGCTGGTAATGGCCTACCTCATGTAGGACAGAGGGGCGTTGTCTAGGACTTTGAGGGATATAAATAGGAGAGCCTAGAGAGAGAGAAAGTGTGCCTTGTGACAGTCTGGAGAGACCAGATACCTTCTGTATACTAGCTAGGAGAGACATGAGAGAAATGCTTCATGGTGCATCAGCTTGAAGAAGATAGGCCGAGGAGACTGCTTACTACATTTGCTGTTGACAGAAAATTAGTATTGCCCTAAAAGACTCCACTGACCCTAAAGAGCTGGGAAAAGTAAAGGGGTCTGCATCCCCTCTCCTCACTAACCTTTTCTTTCCTACTTAGGGTTGGGGGGTTGGAAGGGAAAAGCTTTAAGGAACCCCAAATAAAGTAGAGTTTAAAAATGTGCACAACACTCCCTTTCCCCTCTAACCTTCTTTCTCTCCTACCTAGTGTTGGGGGTTAGAGGGATAGGAGTGGAGAAGAGCAGTATAAAAAAAGAACCCAATAAAGTAGCCAAAAGTCCAGTTACAACAGATTCTCTCTTTGTTTTGCCTCTCTAAGAGAGCCTCTATGCTCTACTTTTCAGTATCCATATATATCATTATATATATGACAGAGAGAGATCTACGATGTCCACAGACTATCCTGACAGGCCAATCACACATGAAGACACATCAAGTAAATATGGAGGTAGTCAGCACAGAATAAGCGGTAGGTCTATCCCTCAGGTCTATCCTGTATGTGGCTGCTTTGGGTCATACCTCAGAGCTGCCCTAAAAAGGAAGCAAAAGGCCTTACTTGTTCTGGTAGGTGCTAATGGTCACGTGAGTAGAGTGGCCCACACCTGAAGGAGTTTCTGCCTGATGAATGGTCCCTCTGGGGAAGTACAACAAATCACCGGGCTAACGGAAAAAAAGAAGTGTTAATACACAGCATAGTCCTTTTTGCTTTTTAAAAAAAATTATTTATTTTTATATTAATCACAGGTTAGGTACTTTGTATCCCAGTCATAGCCCCCTCCCTCATTCCCTCCCACTCTCCCCATCCCTCCCTCATCTCCTCCCTGCCCTTTTCCAAGTCCACTGACAGGGGAGGACCTCCTCCCCTTCCATCTGAACCTAGCTTATTATGTCTCTTCAGGGCTGGCTGCAATGTCCTCTTCTGGGGTCTAGCTAGGCTGCTAATCCCTTGGGGAAGGAGGGGGTTGAAGAGCCAGCCACTGAGTTCATGAACATGTTTTGAGTTTGAGTTCTCCATTCTAGAAATCACTACACATTCCAGGGAGTCTGTAAGCCTGTCATTTTATTTATTTTTAAAGTGACACCAGATATACCTGAAATTACCCTCACAGGATTGAGATCCACAAAGGTAGCACCCTGTTTCTGGGTGGTTAAGTTAGGGCTTTCAGTCATAGGCCCAGTGCAACCTGCTTAGCTGTCCTTGGCCTTAGTGTTTCTATCACTAAAGGGGGACAACAGCCCCACAGCCTACAGCATTGTTCAGAGGGTTAAAAACATGTCGTTTCCAAGTGCTAGGGCAGCATTGGGGGGGAGGGGGAGGGTTTATTAGTCAGTGTAGTACTCATCTCTTGAGAATGTTCTTTAGGTCTCCTCGGCAGGATCTATTATATCTTACCTACCCTGTACTCCTCAGAACGTACCCCAGCAAAGCATGTGAATGTAATTAAAAAGTAGTAGTTTTCCTGGATAAGCTACCTCCAATTTGTACCTTTTCTCTCTCCTAAACCAATGGCAGAAGCATTCTGCTCAGCTTACTGCTGCCCTGAGCTACCTCTGCTTTCATCTTATGCAGACTACAACATTCTGTGTGGCGACTGTCTAAGAAGAGATGGAGTCTTGATTGCTGCTCTCATCCTCTTTCAAACTACAATAAACAGCCAAGGTCTGTTTAAAACCCCAGAGCCTGAGACAGCTCAAATACAGCAGCTTCACAGGAACGTTAAAGATCTTCTTCAAAGCAAGAGAAAATATAGATATATATGTGTATGTATGCATGTAAGAATGTAGGATATATAGATATAGATATAGATATAGATGCATGTAAGTTATGTATGTAGTGTGTATGTATATATATTAAGGGTTTGCTTGACTGCTGGTTTGCTCTGAATGACACCAAAAACGGCAGTACTTCAAGCAAATAAATACCTTTTGACAATTATACCCATTGTTTATCATTTCTGTACTACCCTGACAGACGTCTTCATCTACATACTTCATTCACACCACAAGAATTTCAATACTTGAGATCTCAATACTTGGCCCAGGTTCTTTGGGGAAGACAAGGAGGCAGATTTTCCCCAGGAGGAATGAAATTCTGCCAATAGTGAGGCCACTTAAAGACTTCTGACCTCTGGGACTATTATAAATTAAATCCGTGTTATTACAACAATCACTATGCTAACACAGATTTACAGACATCTCATCAAAGGAATTTCATTGTAAAGGAAGCATCAAAATTATATATTTCAATCCCCACAGACTACAAAGTAAATATTATGATCTCCTGATTTTTATAAGTTATTTGCTAAAGGGCACTATAAGTGACTTCAGCTTAATTCAACCCTAACTTTGGCACAACCCCAAGGAGACTAGAAGGAGTTCTGCATCCTGAAAGCCCCACTAGACCCAGTACATAGGCTAGAACTAGAAAAGTGGGAAGGCTGATAAGGACTTTAGGCTTCTTACTGAAGACCCATTACTCCTGACAGACTGTGGTGGTTTGAAAAAGAATGGCCCACACGGCACTTATGTCTGAATGCTGGTCCCCAGTTGGTGGCTTCTTGGGAAAGATTAAGACGTTGCGGTCCTGTTGCAGTGTGTCACTGGAGGCAGGCTTGAGGTTTCAAAAGCCTTCTGCCACCCACAGTGTACTCTATGCCCATGTGCAGTGTGAGGTGTGAGCTCTCAGCTGTTCCTGCCACTAGGCCTTCATTCCACCATCATGGACTCTACTCCTCTGACATTACAAGCCCAATTAAGAGCTTTCTTTTATTAGTTACCTTGGCCACAGTGTTTTCTTCCAAGTTCATTTGAAAGGACCTATTGAGTAATGCTTGGTTTACAGGCCCCACAACACAACTGAGCGGTACATTAAAACAATGCATTTTGAATGGGTATGATTGTACTCCAATAAATTATTTAGCAAACCAGAAGTTTGGCCAATGAGTTGTTGTCTTATGAAACACACATAAAATCATTATTATTTATTCAAGTTTCCTGTAATACAGGCACCCAACCACAAAGGGATACTGTTTCTGCCTAGCTACTTGCAGGCAAATCTTAAAATCAAGAAAGACATAGGGGCACAGATATGAATTAGGCACTAGGTATACCTTCAAGATGCAAAAAAACATGAGAACATTAGTTACACACAAATCATTACAATGTAAGACTTTGAAATGATCTAAGTCAATCATTTTATATTGCCACGAAAGAAAAAGTATGTAGCTCATTTATGAAGTTATTCCTATCTCTATATATCCTTTTCTCAAGACCCTCTCCTGCCTGAGCCTATGTTTCCATCCAAACTAACTGCAGCAAGATTCCAAGGAAGCAACATAGGTCACGCTACTTGGCTCCCTGGAGAAGAGCCCATGAGCACATTCTTAGCTACTCACCTAGAAACTCTATACTGGGACCAGAGGAGCTACACTAGCAGGAAGAAAACAGGTAACACTGGGACTTCTGCCAAGAGAAGGAAGGCATCCTCGGCTGTGTTCTGCTTACATGCTGACTATGACTAAAATATAAAAAAAAAAAAAAAAAAAAAAACAGGCCAAGGCCAAACCTTCTACATTTATTCTAGAGAAGTTGATTCACTGAATTCAACTTATTTATGCTGAGCTAGATCATACATGGAGATAGATGTTTTGGAAAATGAATAGAAGACTACCTTCACTCTTATAAGCCGCCTGATCTGGTGGGCTACAGTGAGGACTACCCACAACCCATGGGGACCATTACAAGTAGGAACTTGTCATAGAAATAGATAACCAGCTGCAGAGATGGGCACCGTGCTCTTCCCATACCTTCAGCAGGAAGTCGTGTGTTGGTGTGCCAATGCGGTCCTCAGGCTCCACACTGTACTCGTGTGCCAGAGGCACCGTTGGGGAGTACAGGCGCCAGCGCTTTTCTCCCTCCAGCTGCAGAATAAAAACCTACAAAAAGCCACAGAACAGAGACCATCAGAAAGCTTCCTGACAACCGGTAAGCAAAAAGCATCTAAAACATGCATCAGAAATAATACACAGACATAAGCTGCCACTACTAGTAATTTTGAATCAGGTAAACAGGATTCTTGGTGTTAGATATTCATTCTTCTCACTGTCTCAGACATCACTGGGCTCTTTATATATTCTACCAGCTTTTGAATTTTCTATCAGCTAGGCAGCTGAAAGCTATAATCTCTGATAGAAAAATCTGATATATGTGAATAGCCCAAAGCTTAAATATTACAATAAGCCTTGGAAGATATGAAAACACTATAGATTTTTTATTCATTTGACTAAAACTGTCTTAATATTACATTAAGAATGTTTAAGAAACACCTTTGGACAATGTGTTGATATCAAATAGCTCTCAGAGGAATAAAAAGAAACTTTTGTTATATCCATGTTCACGCCTTGTATAAGTACAAAAATAAAACTACAAAATATCCAAGCCAATGAATTAACTTTGGAAGCCACATAAGAATAAAAGCAACACTTGTCAGCATGCCAGGGCTTAAGTGGAATCAGGACGTTCACTGAGGTTGCACCAAGACTTTCAGACATGGAAAAATATACATATTGTTGGCAGCCTGAAAACAGACAAAGTGAAAGCAAATGTAAGGACTGTGATCTCACTTTACTTCATAATTTTAAGCCGATTTTTCTTTTATAGACAAAAATCCTGACTGTTTCAGTCTTTCATCAACAAGGCTGCAGCAACACCCCTGCTTTGAGAAGGAGCAGGAATCTGCTCTGCAGGCATATGCTTTCACATCCCAACATTGAGACGAGGTCAGGATCTTCAAGGAGGACACAGAAGAACAGCCACAGACCTGGTCCAAGAGACCTCGAGAGCAATGACATGAACCCTGACAACTAAACAAGTCTGGCTCTCATCGGCTTACCTCGACATCATCATAATGGGGAGGGAGGCCCTGAGATCCTGCAGGAGTCATGTATACATTAGAGCCGACTAAGGAGCCAAAGTAACATTCCAGCTTTTCCTGGATCCTCCAAAGCTCATCCTTTGACAAAGAAAAAAGAAAAGGGGTGTGAACAGAAAATAAGAAAGCAAAGTCCATTAGGCTGTCTCTGCTGTTATGATTATTACAGGCCAGGCAATTAAATAGCACAAGTTTCTTCAAGGTTCCTCAGGAATCTTTGCAGTGCGCGTATTCCAGGTAACAGATCTGAGCAGGTAAATGACAGACTGGCAAGAAACAATTCAATTTATGCTTTTAAAAGCTTGCTTTGGCTTTGGGGTATAGAAGGGACTGCAGAAATTAAAGAGACTTATTTGGAAGCTTCTGATTAAGCAGCACAAGCAAGGAATGAATAAAGTGCTCACAGCGCCAAGGAGAAAGGAAAAGGTGGAGACACTGTAGAAGTGGAGAGGACTCTGCAACAAAGGAGGAAAATAGAAACAAGATGCTTGACTTGATCCATGAGCTGCTGATTCCATTTATGAAGCTGGGAAAAGACTATGGAAAAATAAGTATTCAGGGGCTAGCAAGTAGCCACACAGACAGGGGAGCTGAGCTTGGCTCCCCACTGTGTGCCTTTAACTCAGGCTGTAAGAAGGCACTGTCCAACCTAAATGGGGAACTCCAGGTTCAGTGACAGCTCCTGCCCCAAAAATAAATAAATAAATAAATAAATAAATAAATAAATAAATAAATAAATAAATAAATAAATAAAATAAGACAGTGATAGAGGAAAATATAGTCTCTGGCCTTAACCATGTATGTATGCAAGCACACACACACACACACACAAAACACAATGCACCCACCTATCCCTCCCCACGTCCCACCTGTATCCACAGGCCCCATTTGCATTCCCCCCTTCCCCTGGTTTTCAGAAGGACAAAAATTTCTAATCTGTAAATGTTAACTTTGAGGCACTATGATTTCCGTGAATGTTTAAAGTCAGCCTAATGCCCTAAAAGGAAGTAAGGTCAGAAATTTACATTTGGGAACTCCTGAAAAATAAACATTTAAAGCAAGGGGAGCAGAAATGATAGCTTGGGAAGGGTAGAGACAGAGGAGTGAGAAGAAGCTGAGTAAAACTCCCTCTTGAGTCACTCATCAGCTATAATGCAGACTGAGGAGTCATATACGCCTGAGTTGGGATCAGTTACCTAAGTCAGGGAAGAGGAAGTCAGCAATTGGGCCTAGCAGACAACAGCAGCTCCTACCTTCCAAGCGCTTACCCTAACTGAATATCCCCACATAACAGTGCTCCTTGCAGGGTGCAGATCAGTTTACAAGTAAGGCAACTTAAGCACAAAAGCACACAACCATCCACTGGGGCCAAGACTCCAATCTGGGCAGCCCAGCTCGGGAATCCGTACCTTCAAGACAATTTGGAAAAGCCAAGCAACCTACTGTGGTGGTCTGAATGAAAACGGCCCCCACAGACTCTCACGGACTGACAGTGCTAGGAGGCGTGGTGCTGTTGGAGGAAGTGTGGTCTTGTAGTTGTGTGTCCCTGGGGTTGGGCTTTGAGCTCAAACCAGGCCCAGCTGCTCACTCTTCCTGCTGCCTGCTGATCCAGATGTAAAACTCTCCAAATACCTCTTCAGCCTCATGTCTGCCTGCATGCCACCATGCTTCCTGCCATGATGATAAAGGACTAAAGCTCTGAACTGTAGGCAAGCCCAATTAAATGTTTTCCTTTATAAGAGTTGCCATGGTAATGATGTCTTTTCACAGCAATAGAAACCCTAACTAAGAAACCAACTCTAAACAGATATTAAAGAGACTAAAGCATTAATAGAAATGAAGGCACAGCAACTAACACAGACATTATAGTATAAACATCTGGCCTGCTGAGTACACCAATGAACAAAGCTTAAGAATCAGTTCTACCACTGGACTGTATGGAATCCAGTATTATGAATAACAAGTGGGAAAGAATAGGGTCAATGTGGAAAAAACTTTGAGACAAACATTTATGAAGGAAGATTACTGGAGTTCTCTATTTATAGATCTCAGAGGTTTTCCAAAGCACAGGAAAAAAAATTTAATGGCCTCTGAATAACCTCGAACATTTAAAGAGCTCCCAAAAAGCCTAATTTATTTTGGAAAAAGGCTACGGGACCTGGCTCTCTAATTGCTTGGTATCTGGCACCACTGGTTAAGCCAGGCTTTGGCTCTTCTCTCTAGTATCCCAAAAGATCTTTTAGGAATGGACAGGTAATTTTGTATGGCTCCCAATGTAAATACCAGTTACCACTAAGAGAAGAAAAGCACTAGATAAGTAATTGATGAATGTATCTCTTTTCTTCTCAAGGATTACCCACAAATGCTATCCATTCTGCAGTTCCCATTTACCTGGTTTTGTATCTTCAAACTGTAGTGTATTAACAAAATATGTAGAGTCAAACCATGTTGGTACAAGTTGCAGTTACAAGTTCAGTGACTATGCTTTCTTGATTTATGAAAGGATGCTATCCTCACTTATGATGGCCACACAGAAGCTATTCCAGGACTTAACCTCTCAAAAAGTTTTGTTATTAATATGTTAACATGTCTTTCTTGAGTATCTATCTGGCAAGTCAATTGGTCACAGCTGTGAAGCATCAGTGTTGAAAGAGGTAGGCAGTAAAGGGAGATAACTTCAAGTATCACCTTAATGCTACCATGTGCCTTAAAATACAGCAACAGGACAAAACACAAAGATCCCTACCATACACAAAAATCAGTCAGCCCATTAAACATACCCTAGAGGTGCAATGTTACTTTAGGAAGGTTGGAAAGTTGGAGTCTTTGGTTTTTACAGCTCTATAATATCTAAAACATCCACCTCAGGTTGTTGGAGATTCAAAACATATAGGCAGGGACTGTACTAGAGAGATGGCTCAGTGGGTAAGATGAGCACCCCCTGCACAAGCAGAAGGACCTGAGTTCAGCTCCTTAATATGCACATAAAAGCTGATGTGGCAAAGTGTGTGTTGTAATGTTAGTACTGGGAGATACAGGGTTGTGTGCATGAGTGAACCCATTGCACAACCCCCAACACACAACTTTATCTAAAAGGTAACAGATTCTCTCAAGTCCAAATGTATTTTAAAACCAAATAATGCTATACATTCTCAAAATGATCTCCCTCATCAAACCAGACATTCAGTCTTAAACTGATATGTGGCTAAATCCTACTGCTTTCATATGTATGAGAATTCTGCTGTGGGGAGAGCCATTACCTTAAATCTCTGTGGTTGGTGAAACTGAATTGTTGCCCTCTTCTGATCAAAATCTTTTCTCAGCTGAAGAAAGTGTGCCTTGCCATCCTTATTCAGAACCTTCTTCTTCCCACTGACACACCGGCAGACGTTCACATCTCTTCCATAGTACATCCCTTGGTTGCAGAGACTCTTCAGATCTGAGAGTCTGAACAGAGACTGGTAATATGCAGCCAACGAAAGGTCATCCCTCTGGATGAGAAGGGGCTTTTGTTCCCAGAATTCCTTGAAAAAAGTCTCTACCTTGATGGGTGAGATTAAACTTTCAAAAAGACTACTGGGGCTGTCAAAATTTAATACAGAAGGCCTGCCAGATGCCTCCACTTTCACCTGCTTGCAGGGAACAGACTCTTCTTCCTTCCCGCTCCCTGTAGGTTTTGCTTTCTTTGGCATCGTCCACAAGCAGGGAGGAAATGCAAACCTACAGAAAGAATAAAAGCCATGGTTAGGTGGCAGAAGTGCACACATGCCGTGCATGACTGTGAGCATCTTGCCTGTTTGAGAACTCCACGTTAGTCAGTACTTCTGCCTCCAAGATGAGACAGCCTAAAGCCAGTGTTATTTCTTCCAAGATGATTCAGTCTTAAACACCACTCAGTTTGTACATTCATCTAAAGGAAAACACAATTTTCTTATGTATACAAGCACTAAGTCCTGGAAATCATTATTAATTAGGAGACTTAGTTATCTCAAATTAAAGCATTCAACTCTATCATCAGTTCTTATGAAAAGGTTTAGCCTATGGCCACTGAAACAGCAAAGCCAAAAATCTTGAATTTGGCTGCAATCAGCACCATGCCCTGAATCTTGATGAACTCTCTGTTATAAACATTTGATAGAGAATCAGGAACAGCTGTCTGCTGGCAGGTGGTGTTCAACATACAACAGAATCTAATGTGCCCTGGGCCAGTGGCGTCACCTGGTGGCTGAAATGAGATGCCAAGCACTGGAAACTCCACTCAAATTCTTGAGAACTGTCACTATCAGGGAACTCCCCCTCTGCTCATTAAAAAAAAAAAAAAAAAAAAAAAAATTAAGGGCTTTAAAAATGAAAGTATATGACAGGTCTTCAAAAAGATTGAACTTTTTAACCTGAACAAGACATCACTCATGAACACTGTTAACCTCTAACACAGCACTTTTCCAATTTAACATGCACGAAAACACAAGGGGATCAAGTAGACCAGACACCATGGTGACAGCACTATTGGTCTGTGGCACACATCTGGGTAGCAAGAGGACCAACACTCCCAAACACCAAAACTACAACTCCTGTTATTTATATAGGTCTCCCTCGTGTGGGTTCAAGAACTATAATTCAAAATGTACAACTATATTCACAGAATACATAATCTGAAAATATCATTTGCAAAAGTATTTGGGACTAGAAGAATTTGATTTTGCAATGCCTGAAGATCTATAATGAGACGTGTAGTGTAAACCTGAAATTGTGTTCTTGAGATAATCAGCTACGGCAGGAAGAATTTATTCTGTCTCAGTTTGGGGGGCTTTAGTCTACTGGTTGGCTCTGCTGTCTTGTGGAGAGACTCAAAAATCACAGCAAGAGGCTGTGACAGTGCAGTTACCTCATGGTAGCAGGGAGGCGAAAAGAGAAGAGGCTAGGGTACCCACATCCTCTTCAAGGACATATTTCCATGACCTAATTTCTACCAGGCCCTGAAGAGTCCAACCAGCAGTGACAGGGTCTAGCAACCAAGACTGTGTGGTGCTGGGGTAAATAAGTCAAAATCAGAACTAAAATAAAATTCATTTATGCTTCATATATAGCTTATACACATCGCTCGGGGGGTAATTTTATGCCTGCTTTTCATGTACATCCAATTTGAGGTCCAGAATTTTTTTTCACCTACTGCATCATGTTTGCACTCAGAAGTTAGATTTTGGGGCATATCAGATTTCATATGTTTGGATTAGGAATGTTCAACCTTAACAACGACTCTTTTTTCTTTCTTATCCTGAGAAGAGGTTCTGTTCCTCCAATTCCTAGCAAATTCCCTGTTCCTAAAGAGGGCTGAGAGTCACAGTGCTTATAAAATGCCAAATTTTCCTCAAGGCCAGTAACTTAAAATGCTATGACTTCCTATGGTGTTGAGTAACCAGGATTGCAAGAAAGCTGGGTTTACCTACCATCCCATGTGAGGCAGAATTTTGGCAGCACTGTGGACTGAATAAAATGAGTATATATTCTGGTTTGGCAAGTCCTAGAATGATCTGCATCAACTAATTTTTAAAAGAGCTTTTAAAATATAATCCAGATATAAGATGAACAAAATTAGGAAGTGTAAACTGAACAAATACAAAACTCCCTAATGATCTCATTTTAGCATCTAAAATTGTAGCACCAAGGAGCTCAGTACTTTCAAACAACAAAGAACCATAGCAAACTATGACAAGTAACTGAGACTAACAATGCACAGTTGGCGCTGAAGACAATTGGAAAAAGATAAATCTAGTGTTAACATAAGTGCTCAATGAGACAAGCTTTCTGAAAATATTTTGTATATACTTTTTGATTCAAACAAAGCAGCTTCAATTCTTAACCCAAGCAATCAAAGCTTTGGTGAGATGAAGAACTGCCAAAGCTGGAATTCTTAAGAGATGTAGAAATACAAAATATGAAGACAGATTCAGCAAAGGACACTTGTATAGACAGTTTAAGGAGGCTATAACCCCTGTTGTTTGAAGAGCCAACTTGTGGCTGATATACAATTAATATTTCTGGAGAGTTCTTAGCACCATTAAATGAGAAAGCAACCCAAACATGCCACCAACACTGCTGACACTTAAGCATGCCTTTCTTCTGCGCGTACAAGACAAGCAGAGGCTGCCTAGATAATCGGTCATCAGAGGGTCTCTAATAGCTTCCCTGGTGGACAACAGTTTCCACCTGCTGATATAACGAAGTATGACTCCATTAAAATACCTTTGGAACCTTGCATTGGCCACCCCAGGAATTCATCCCATGTACTCCTTTCCTATATTAATTTTGGTTTGAACTTCACCTAGCAAATTGCTGAAACTCTCACATCCAGTTTTTAAAACTCTCAGACTGCTGTGTTACTCTTATCACTAAAGGTTCTGTCTTAGCTACTGTCACTGTGATGGACACCATGACCCAAGTAACTTGGGAAGAAAAAGCTTTGTTTGGCTTACACTGCATATCACCACCATTCACCACTGAAGGAAGTCAGGACAGGAAAGGAACTCAAGCAGGGCTGGCACCTGGAGGCAGGTGCTGACGCAGAGGGCCATGGAGGGGTGCTGCTTACTACCCATGGTCTGCTTCCTTATAGAATTCCAGGACCACCAGCGCAAGGGTGGCCCACACACAACAGGCTGGGGCCTCCCACAGCAAACACTAATTTAAAAAATGCCTTACAACTGGATCTTAGGAAGACTTTTTCTCAGTTGAGGCTCCCTCCTTTCAGACAACTCTAGCTTGTGCCAAGGTGACATAAGACTAAGACATAATCCAGAGCAGGTACCTTCCAAACTGAGGCACACATCTCTTACCCTCACAATTGCTCTGTTTGACATTTGAAGAGGAGAGGAAGATGCAAGTGAAAGTGAACAAAACAGCACACTCACCTGAAGGTGTGGCTACGGTGCCCAAAATACTTAAACAGAAATAAAACCACTTAAGGGTTTTTCCCACCTACAATCAGCAACAAACATCAACCCCAACACCTTAGAACTTACCTTGCCTAGTATTACACCATCTATTTTTTCCCTACGTTCACACTGGAATGATCTGAGCCTCGGATAATTGGAAACCACCTCAAATGCCACTGGGAAAATATACTTACACCATTCTTTTTTTTTTTTTTTTTTTTAGCAGCCTTGGGTGGAGGAGAGTATATACATAGCTACCCCATTAGGCCTATTTCCAAATACCCCAAGTTGCGCCATAATTTCAGATGCAGTAACAAGCACGGGGGCGGGGGGAGGGGGGAACAAAGGACATTTCTTGGATTCCAAGAAATACAGTCATTAAATAGGAGACGTTTTGGTCTAGAATGCTGCAGCGCATCTGCCTATAAGCCCTATGGACCACCCAGATATGAATAAGGTTATTTCCTTCTATAGAGCTAGGGGGAGTGGGGCAAACTGTAAAGAAGGATTGTTTTTCACTAAGTTCATTTAAAAGCACTTAAAGACTTCCAAGAGAGTTCCAGTTTATAAGCAGGTAACTGCAATATCACTGATAAATTCAAAAAGAAAATCAATGTTGGCACCCTTCCTACAGTGGACAAACTTAAGAATCTTTACATTTAGGGCGCCTTAATCCTTTCCATGGTAAAACTGAATGACAAGAAGTCATAAGAGCTTCTTAAGGTACAGCTACCTCTACCTAGCCAAGCATGGCATGAGACAGTCGATTCAAAATTTTTTCACTTTTTCATCTTAGTGAATTCTCAAAAGCCTTACAAGACAAAACAACACCTCCTCCCAAATAAAAACAACAGAACAATAAAACCCACAAAACAACAGTTAGGGAGGTTTGCCTAAGTGAGCCACCATAGTAATTGGCAGCTATTAGCACCCCAGGGATGGAAGTCTCTCTCCATCTGAACAGTATTTTACCAGTAAAGTTTTTAATATGCAAGTTTCTAACAAGCCTCTTGGATTACCACTTCTGCCACAAGAGGCAGAAATCTACATTCATAGAAGTTCCTAATTAATGAATTTTAGGCCCACTAGAGAACACTAGATTGAACTCGGCTCAATTAAACACTCTTGGCAATAATTATATACTGTGGGCCTGAGCGACGGCTTAGTGGGTATAAAAAAAAAAGCGTCTGCTGACCAACCTTGACGACCTTAGTTTAATCCCTGAGACCCACACAGCTGGAAGGAAAGGATTCTCTCAAAGTGTGGACCAACCTCCAACGGCACACCATAGCATCTGTGCACCCACACATCCACCCATAAAATAAAGTGCAGAAACAAAAAAAATTTTAATTGTATATACTGCTTGTAACGACACCATCAGGATAACCTGAAAGCATTGTTTTCAGCACATGGGGCATGTTCATCAATTCAGAGATGTCTTACTGACTGGTGGTTATGTTCTGGAGCTTTTTTATGTGTTGCTACTGTATTTACGGGGCCATGAGATCAGAAAAGACAGAGGCACCCAGGAATTTTAAAAAGCTGGTGAAACCCAACTCCCAGCGCCGGAAGTTCAAATAATGACTGGCGGAACTGGAGCCTAGACTTCCTGAAACCTGTTCCTGGTCACCTGTTGGACAACCTGGCGACGGGCAGGCAGTCTTGCGCACGTGGAGACAGAAGCAGCAACCTACGCCGTTCCAAGTCAGGACTGGGGGTGACAGGCCCCGCG
The DNA here is from genome assembly GCA_028658305.1 of Pachyuromys duprasi. Taxonomy (NCBI): domain Eukaryota; kingdom Metazoa; phylum Chordata; class Mammalia; order Rodentia; family Muridae; genus Pachyuromys; species Pachyuromys duprasi. The sequence goes on along the minus strand of CM053753.1, from coordinate 74,950,937 downwards.
CCCCGCCTCTGCGCGCGCAGACTGGCTCTAGCACGCCGGCCAGACAGACCTGTCACCGGGTGGCCCGTGGTGCACCCCGCCCGCCAGCCAGGCCGGGGCCCTCCGGATTGGCACCTCTCACTCCGACCCGAGGCCCACACACTGCAACTCAGCCCTCACCACCACACTCACCCTGCTCGGCCTGTTGCGCGTGGCCGCAAGCTGACTGGACAACAGCGTGGAGGGGCGGGGCAGCGTGTGCACGTCGGGGCGGTGCTACCGCTCTGGACCCCGCCCCCGGAGCAACAGGCTCCGCCCCAGAACTGCAGCCACGCCCACGCCTACTAGCCTTTTCCTGAGGAGTGAGCTGTCTCGGTCATAAAAAATAGCCCTCCAGGAACCTAAACCTCAGAGACTGTTAATGTGCTTTTTGCGGTTGGTATCGCCGAATCTGAAGTTAGGAGTTAATCTGTAAACGTGGACAGTTCCCTCTACTAACACACGCATATGAACTTGCTTCTTGAGAGAGTGCTTGTATTCCGTTGGAACAAAAAAAGATCCAAATAATTTTTCATTACATATGGTTTTAATATTTATACAGTTGTTACTAATGTAACATTTTTAGTACCAAACATTTTATTTTGACTTCATATACTTTAATTCTAGCATTTCTAAATTTTATTTATTTTATTGGTTTTTTTTCCTATATTTAGATCGCATTCTTGTCCCACAACTTTTTTTCCAGATTCTCTCTACCTTCTTTTCCTTCCAATTCCATGCTCTTCCTCTTTCTAATAAGAGAAAAAAATCAAAACAAACAAAAGCAAAATGTCAAAAGTGCCAAAACAAAACAAGCACAGACACACACAAAGCATCCATTTTTGTACTAACCAGCTGCTCCTGAGCATGGAGCCTGCCCTAGAGTGTGGTTGATAGATCGTTTGGAGAAAACTGATTTTCTTTCTCCCAGTATATATCAGTTTGCAAATAGTTTCTTGGTTGGGAGTGGAACTTTGCCCTTGTGCGGGCCTTCCGTAGGCTGTCAGTTCATATGAGCATCAACCCTGTGATATCTGGAAGATGCTGTTTCCACGGAGTTACCAATGTCTGGTTTTTAAATCTTCTCCCTTCTCTTCCTCATAGATCATTGAGTCTTGAGGGGAAGAGTTTGATAACATCACGTTTAGGGCTGAGATTTTTTTTTAAATGTTGTTTTGTTTCTGTTTTATGACTATGCTAACTTTTTAGCATAAGGAATCTGAGACTGAGTTCCAGTAGCTTTAAAGATTACAACTGTTTTACAGCAGAACAGGAGCATGAATGAAAAGCCCATAGGTTGTCTTTTGTGGAAAGGGAGGGGCTTTAACAAATTGTCATTGATTGGCTATCTTATCAGCAACAGAAATTTGTTTTGAGCGAGGGAGGTCCAAGATCAAGACATGGTAGACTCTGCGTCTCACTGTGTCTGGTGTGGGTCACTCAAACCAAGCTTGGTAAATGAACAAGGCCTTTGGTGAGCATGTTCACTGGCTGGAATGGCAAGGCGGCTCTTTGACATTTTTTTTTAAGTCTGTGAAATCAGGAATCAAGCCCGTTCGCGGCAGCTCCACCCTCGAGATCTAATCTCCCCAGAACAGCCATGCTACTGACACTGGTGACTAAGAGGTAGACAGAGACATTCAGACCATAGAACTGAAGCTGTGTTATCTTATTGTCCTTACACTTCTGTTTCTATATTTGTGAATATGTTTCATGTTCACCTACCTAAGAAAGCTGATCCCAGTTCCCAGTGACACAAAGTAAGCAAAAGTCTCAAAACTGCAAGGTGCTATCACCTGAGAGGAATTTGACAAATCACACATAGCATCTAAAACAAAAATCTTCAGAGCAGGCATTAAATGCAGTTGGCTTTCTGAGGAGACTCAGGACCAATTAATGTAGACACAGCATCTTGCAATAATCTTTGAGTTTTAGTAACTACAGAAAAGGCAAATTTGCCTATGACTGAATGGCCCAGCCCGAGGTCTTCAACTAGTCTACATGTGATAAATCTTCTGGAACTTAAAATATTTGATTTGATAAATTTATACCAACACTGATTGGAGTAATTTTTACATATTCATGTAATTGTATAATTCCACAGGGGACAGGAAATGTGCTTAGTTCATTTTGAGATTACCAAGTATTTGTTGCTAGTGTTTATAGAACTAAGTTATCCTTTCTATTTTCTTCGCTGCTGACAGTAAAACTTCTTTTGCAGTTTGTGCCTATGGCAAAGCCATTTAGACCACATAACACTTTTTATTAAGTGATACTGCAGACTTCCCTTCTCAATAAACTCAAAATAGTAGGTGGAAATGACTGTTTTCCTTACTGTGATGACTTGTTGCTTATCATGTTACCCATAAGCCTTGAGATAGACTTACTCTTGGTTCGTATGAAAATGAGATGTTCTCTTATGGGTATGTTTGGGGAGCACTTGTAAAGAAGTAAGATGGTATAGAAGACATTTTCTAACATTGTATGCATATACAGGAGAACCTAGCATCAGAGTGGTAGATCCATTGTTTTCTGTTTTTCTCTTTTAAAATAATTATGAACTGGTACTGGAGAGATGGCTCAGTGGGTAAGAATACTTACTGCTCTCAGAGACAACTTAGGTTCAGTTTCTAACACCCATGGTAGATGGTTCACACCATTTCTGTCTCTGGTTTCAGAGCATCCAATATGTTCTTCTGGCCTCCAAGGGCTCCTACATCCAGGTGAAATGCATAAAAACAATCCAGCATATACATGTACACATAAAATAACAAATAAGTCTTTTAAAAAAACATCAAGAGCATGCCTGTAATCTCAACACTCAGGGAGGCAGAGGCAGGTGAGTTCTCTGTGAATTCAATGCCAGCCAAGTTCCAGGACAGCCAAGGCATCAAGTGCATGCCTGTAATCCCAACACTCAGGGAGGCAGAGGCAGGTGAGTTCTCTGTGAATTCAATGCCAGCCAAGTTCCAGGACAGCCAAGGCATCAAGTGCATGCCTGTAATCCCAACACTCAGGGAGGCAGAGGCAGGCGAGTTCTCTATGAATTCAATGCCAGCCAAGTTCCAGGACAGCCAAGGCTACATGGAGAAATCCTATTTCAAAAAGCAAAACAAAACAAAACAACAGAGATAATCAAGAACTAAAAGTGACCAACTGCTCAAAGTGTTAACACTCAGGAACTGACAGTCCATAAATAACATTGCTCAGATTTCCAATGAGGAGCAAACTTTCTGACTATACATTTGCTTCTGGAAAAAAGGACTCTAAGAGAGAAAATTATACAATGCTATTCATTATTTAAAAGTGGCACAAATTCTAGTGAGATAACTGAAAAGTACACCAAATGCAATTTTTTTCACTTGAGATTTTAGTTAAAGCCACTCGCTGGATACACTTAACATTTTCCAGTTCCCATTTTTAAAGTTTGCCCTAAAGATTACTAATAAACACCAAAACCTCTGAGGAAGGCTATATCTGCTTTCCTGCATGCAAAGGAACAGACAGCAAGAGACTAAGTTATTGGTAAAATCCCACCACCAACTCACAGGTAGAATAGAGGATTTAATTTAAACAGCTCAGCTTTTTCTTTTTCTTTCTTTTTTTTTTCCAGCTCAGTTTTTAAATAGGATTCAGCCAGGTCCTCTGGGGTTAGTAACCAAACACTGGCTCCAGCATGCCAGAAAAGTACTTTACCACTGTGATGCACCCAGACTTTTAGAATGGTTTCGTGCCATTGGTCCTCTTGGCACAAATGATGGTTTAATCAGTTTTTTGTGTGTGGAAGGTTATGCTGTGCTTTTTATGCTTTTACCAGAATGCTGGGCATCTAATGCACTAGATGTCAAAGTGCTGGAAAAACACAAAGCTGTGACAGCCTCATGTGTTGGAAACATTAGAGAATTTCTTCTGGGGGTGCCCTGCTCCAACTTTTAGCTTTACAGTGTACTAAAGTTAAGTCCCACCACACTCTCCAGAAGTCCCAGACACTGCCCTAGAAGCTTAAATAAAAGTAACAATAGCTCCAAGCTCTGCAAAAAGACTTGTTGTGTCTTCGGGAGGGTTGCTGGCGACGTTCAAAATGGTGAGATCTATTCCTTCACTCTCACTGGAGCAGCTCTTGGAGGAGATCCCAGCACTTCTGGAAGGATCTGTAATTCCTAAGGCATGGCTTTAAAGCCTCGGGGTGAAATGTGAAATGCAGTAAGCATTACTAGCTGCTTTTGCTTTGAAGATCCTGAAGAAGGAGGTTGGTCTTGCCTCAAACAGCATAAAGCTGAGGCATAAAGCTGAGTGGGCAGCCTGTTCTGACACCCACTCCGGAGTGCTGAGGCATGCTCTGGGCTGTGAGTGGAAATGATGTGGGCTCACCTCATCTGGAAGGTGGCTCACAGGTGAAGAGAGCCAGTCATTAGGAGATGGTGGGATGCGCTGACATAAATGGGAAAGGAGACATGGTGGTCACACAGACCTAAAGTTAATTTCAGTGAAAGCTAGTGTACAGACCTCCCAGAGAACCTTCACCTGCATTAACATTTTAACACAGACAACAAGGGCCAGGTGTACAAATCTTGAGACCCCAAAATCAATTGAAAATGCAAGTAATTTAAAAATTGCCATTAAAGATATTAACATATTAAAATATTCCTTTCTGTTATAATTTCTACCTTTATTATCATGGTGATTGCTTGTTTGATTTTAATGTTAAATGATGTATTACGTTGCTGGCTGGAAGAGTTAGTGCATGAGTTCACTGGTCCTTTAGGCCCTTACATTACAGTCTTGTGGGGGGGGGGTTGACCACCGAGGGCAGCAGAATGCCAATCTGCATGAGACAAGAAGGAAGTGCAGTTCAGCACGACTCATTAGCTAGTGTTGGTTCAAACCTCCAGAGGCCGACACTGGGCTCTGTATTTTAGTCATATTTAAGCATGGCATAAATTGGAAAAAGTTTCCTGGCAGTAATGAGTTTAAGTCCGTGTGCTCAATAAAGGTTAAGGCATGACTACATTGAAACTGTTCTTAAAGTACATGTGACATCTAAAAGGTCTGAGGGAGGATCTGGTGTAGTCTTGGTTATACAGATAGAGCAAAGGTCACCAGGCTATTAACCACCTCCGCTTTCATTTATAAGGTACATGTGACATCTCCCATAAAGGTGGGTTCTAGTAACAGAGAAACAGCTCAAGAGGGGGGTCTAGGGAAGATGACTGAGATAAACGTAAGAGTGTGGCCTGGCCATACAGAGAGCAGAGGGTACCAGACTTTCAAGCGTATCTAGTCCCAGCCTTCTGGGAGGAAATGGGTTATATATCTCTTCCTTTGAAAAGACAACCCTGTATGTTTAACATTCCTGTTTTTTTTTTTTCTAGAGCTTATCTGTCAGCAGAAGGACTCTGTATCTATCCCCTACATAACTGAACCCAACAAGCTGTAGGTCCATGGGCTATGAAGTTTCCCATCCCTCTGTCCACTGTGCAAAAGTCAGGAGTAAGCAAGAATGCCCTAACCCACAGGGAGTGAGTCAAACTGAAGTAGCACCCTCCCAGCCAGGTCAACTAATTACTTGAAAATGGGATGTGCAATCAGCTCACTCCAGCCGTTATGCTTCACCTCTGAATGCAGTAGTCCTGCAATTTTCACGTATAGTTCATATCTTCTGTGACCATCTGCCAATGCTGTGGGTTACAAGAACCAAGCTAACTTTTCCAAGATCTGTGTCATGGGCCATGCCAAACAGGGAGCAACTATGGGAGCTGAATGAAAGTCCATCCCCAATGCTCTGTTGTCCTTCCATCCATATATAAAGCAAATCCAATTTCAAGATGATGGCCTCAGATGTTAAATTCCCAAGGGGAATCCCTTTGTCATAGACCAAGCTGTATGCTTATGAAGCTACCCCTGCCTTTAACTCACTATTCAACAAACAGAAAGCTAAAACATGTACTTAAATTAAAAAAAAATATTTTTTCAGTTACTTCTGTACTGAGCTGAATGAATGAAAGAGTTGGGGAAAGGCTGTGGTTAAGGTTGAAATTGTACATTATTTTCATGACAGGTTCTTCAGACCAGATTTAAGGTTTGAGATGTGGAGAATAAAAAAATGACTTGAATAAGAGTAAGGTTATGCTAGTCTTGGTTACTGTTTTATTTTTCTGAAGAAATATCATGACCAGTTAAGGCTAGCTTACAGTTTCGGGCCTTTATCCATCATCATCATCATCATCATCATCATCACGGTGGCCTGCTGGCAGAGAGACATGATGCTGTAGAAGCAGCTGAGTGTTGTACATCAGGATCCACAGGCATCAGGAAGAGAGAGACACTGGTCTTCATTTGGGCTTTTAAAACCTCAAAACTCAAGACACACCGCCTCCAACAAAGCCTCACCTATTGCAATAAGACCACTCCTTCTAATCCTTTTCAAGTAGTGCCACTCCCTCATGACTAAACAGTCAAACATACGAGCCAATGAAAGCCACTCAAACCACCACAATGCCTGAAAATAAGTCTGTAGAACTAAAGTGTTTTGCCTACATGCATGTCTTTACACATGTTTATTAGTCAATCAATTAGTAACAAATTATCCCTAAAACATTGAGACCTGCTGCAGGGCCAAAGAGGATCAGTCAGAAAATCACATGTGACAGTAATGAATAAAAACAAACTCTGCATTCTGCTACACCCACAAAGAGGGCAAGATAATGTAAATTAGAAATAGGAACTAATATAAGAGAAAGGAATGACAGGTAGAAACTGAAAACGTGGTTGGTTCACAAAATGATCTTCTTGAAGTCTAATGTGGTACATTGCAGGCTTGGAATTTTGACCTACCAAACCCACTTTATTTAGGGTTAAGAACACCTTTATCTCTGTTCCAACCCCCCACCTCCACCCCAACCTTAGGCAGTACATTATCTTTTTAGAGCTCATTCTCACAAAATATCTCTTCTGCCCCTGCCCTGGATCTGAGTTCCACATTTATTTAAAAAGTATGCAGCAGGTCCTCAGGCTTCTTTCTCATTGATCCAAGATTTAATATAAATATGACCTCACCGGGAGGCACAACCTAATTAACAAAACATATTTCAAGTTATTTTGGATAGCCTGGCTGCCCTAAAATATTTATTTGCTGTGTGGGTTTGTGGTTATAGCGCCTCTCTGAAGTGTGAAATGCTCAGAAATGCCTGCATTAATGTTCTCTGAAGAAGTAAGAGAAGTAGAAGAAGGCATCTTTAGATGCCTTGTTGCCTTAGTTTGGAAATGGTGGAATCTGTACATTACTTTTAAAGGACATAGGCTTGTATATCAAACTTTAGAAAGATGCCGCGTTTCACAATGGATAGGGAGTGTTAATGCCACTACAAATTCACCCACTTTTATTGTTCAAGGCAAAGAGTGTTCAACCAGCAGCGCATTTGTATTAAACGGCTTTGCAACATTTTTGTAGAAAATGCCTTCCATAACAAGTTGCACTGATCCCAAGGTGAAAAGTGTCATAATATCCTTCAGATAAACTAGCTGATAATTAAACTGAGTTCAATATTTGCTACAACAATGACCACCGCATTGCCAAGAAAACATCTGTATTTTTTCTCAACCTGGGCTCCATCACACAGCAGTGACATTGCAGTATGGCAGGAGGCTGTATTATCAACAGTGGTTACAGTGTTGCATGTAAATGAACGAATAACCTCCATCATTTTGGATTCCAGGGAATGACCATGACTTTGTGTATTGTAAGATAAGAAGGCCCTACCCTAAAATAACAAAACTCACAGTTTTCTTCCTTCTTGACACTCCTGGATCCCTTCCTTTATTGTGAGATATTCTTCATTAATATATTTAATATCACAAATAAATTCACCTTCATAAAAGTCCAGTCTTTTTGCAAGGCAGTGGTGGTGTACACCTCTAATCCCAGCACTCAAGAGGCAGACTAATGTCTGAGGGTTTGAGGCCAGCCTGTTCTACAGAGGGAACTCCTGTGCAGCCAGAGCTACACAGAGGAACTTTGTATCAAAAAACAAAACAAAACAAACACAAATGAACGAACAAATAAACAAAAAGTTCAGTGTTTTTACTTATACTGTTACTTTCTTTAGAAAAGTAAAAAAAAAATTGAAGTTTATTTTGTTTGTTTGTTAAATACAAAGTCAAACAGCATCTGAAAAAGGAAAGGTTTTTGAAATGAAGCAGAACCTTATACATTGATAGAATGTTTTAAGAACATGTCTATGTAGTAAGAAGTGGTGGCTTCATTCCATAAGTGAGGTCATAGGAGAACAACATTGACTGCCAGGAAATTATAGTGCCTCAGGTACAGAATTCTATTTGAAATAGTAGTTTTACATTGCATATTTGAAGGAGTTATATAATCTTACCGGATTTTTATGTTATAATAATAATAGATTAGGAATAAATAGGTATTTTCTCATTCATCTCCATGTCAATACAATAGGATCACAATTAGAAATGATAGGCTTTCTTCAGGAAGACTAACCCAGTTGCAAGAGTCAAGACAATGCAGCCACAATTACGATTTTGTGAACTCATATGCGAAAATTTTCTGTCTCTCTTTTCTCCCATGCCAAAAGCCTGTGCAAGCAATAGAAATCGTAGAAGGGAGCAAGTTTTCAACAAATAGGGCTGATTTTTACACAGGCCTTTTCATATCAGACTAGCTTATGATAAAAGGGAGTGTTGGTTCTGCTTAGGATAAAAATTAACTAAAACATAAAGTGCTTCTTATTCTAATCTCTTCTCAGAACTTCTGGGAAAACAGGTGGGAAAGCTGTGGCCTGATGTGTCAGGTTCTAATGGGGAGAAAAGGGGAAGGAAAGAAAGAAAAACAGAGAAAGAGAAGGAAGGACGGGAGGGAGGAAAAAGCTGGGGCATTCTTATTCAGAAATTAATACAACTAGAAATTTATTTGTTTTCAAAGCTGATTTCATCCCTAAATGTTATAAAAATACACATTGGGAAATAATTCTGATGCCTTTCAGATAAAAATGGATTAGGTGAACTACAGTACAGCTATCCAGTAAAACACTTTATACCATGCCATGTTCATTTTGTTTTCAGGAAAAGGGGCATAGAATATTGTTTATAAACCCAAGAAAAAATATGGCTCCAAATGGTGTAATGTAGATAGGTTTCTCAATAGGAGGTTTCTTCAGAAGCTTGGTTCTCATGCTGGCTTTTACTACAGACATAGGAGAAAGCATAAGATAAACAGCAATGTAAATGCTTAAGTTGTAAATTAAAGTGTATACAGACTTTTAATTAGAAAAAAAATGGGCTCTCTATTTCTCCAGACTTAACCTCTCAGGCTCCTCTCTAGCTCTGAAGCAGGACACCAGCTGCAGCCCCCTGCCCACTGTCCACATCTCCAGTGGATCCCACAGACCAACCCATCTTGGCCTCCTTTCCCCTACTTGTCCCTGTCCTGCAGCCTCTAACCCAAGCAGATACCTCAACCACAGGCCATGCCTGCCAGAATACCAGGTACCTTCCCTCAGATCAGCTGTGGCCATTCTCCCTTCCTGCCCATATCTTCTGTGGATCTTACAGATCATCTGCCCCTGACCTGCTTACAGCTTCCAACACTGGCAGGCATTCCCAGTGAACAAACCAGGCAAGGAGGTCAGGAAAACAGGCAACACACAGGTACCACACTCTCCAAGAAACAAAATCCAAGGAACAAAATACCCATCTAGCCCACGGGACTCCCTCTGCAGAACACGGCAGCACTGAGCAATGTCCGCTGGCTGACCAGGGCAGTGTCAATGCTTCAGCTACTGCTCACACCGCCTTGCAGAGCCAGGCAGAAGATGTGCGGGTGGAGGGTACCTTTCCTGTACCCATGCTGCAGGGAGACGGTGTGGGGCCAGAGCTCATGCATACTGTCAAGGAAATGTTCAAGGGTGCTGCCGTCCCGGTGGAATTCAAGGAACACCACCTGAGCGAGGTGCAGAATATGACTTCTGAGGAGAAGTTGGAGCAGGTGCTGAGTTCCGTGAAGGAGAACAAAGTTGCCATCATTGGAAAGAGCTACACCTCAATGGAGTATAAGGGTATAGCTTCCTATGATATGCAGCTGAGGTATAAGTTGGACTTGTTTGCCTACTTGAGGTCCCATGAAGTCACTTCCTGGGTACATGACTTGGCACAACAATCTAGACATGGTAATCATTGGAGAACAGACAGAAGGAGAAAATAGCTCTCTGGAACATGAGAGTACAAAGGGTGTCATTGAGTGCCTGAAGATTGTCACTCAAACCAAGTCTCAGAGGACTGCAAAGTTTACATTTGACCATGCCACCAAGAAAGGGCAGAACAGGATTCCATAAGGTCAACGGCATGTAACCTGGGGATGGATTGTTTTTGCAGTGCTATGAGGAAATTGCAGAACTGTACCCCAAAATCAAGTTTGGAACAATGATCATAGGCAACTGCTGCATGCAGCTGGTTCAGAATTCTTACCAGTTTGACATGTTTGTGACGCCCACTCTTTAGGGGAACACAATCAACAGTCTGGCTGCTGGCCTTGTTTTGGGAGCTAGTGTGGTCCCTGGTGAGAGCTACAGTGCAGAGTATGCAGTTTTTGAGATGGGTGCTCAGCACCCATTTGCTCAAGAAGGGGCAAGAATATAGCCAATCCCACAGCCATGCTGCTGTCAGCTTCCAACATGCTGTGGCATCTCATTCTTGAGTATCACTTCAACAGGACTGCAGATGCAGTGAAGAAAGTAATGAAAGTTGGCAGGGTTTGGACTTGAGACGTTGGAAGCTACAGCACCACAAATGACTTCATTAAGTCTGTCATTGGCCACCTGCACCCCCATGGAGGCTAGAGCCCTTACTCCCTACAACTTCAAAAGGATCATGCTACCAACACACGTTTAGTACAATGGACCAGGGAAGAAAACATCTAGCCAATAGACCATGATTGCTTTTCTGGCAGAGGCTAGGTTGTCCAGGGGGCTGGCATTAGGTGTACCTCCACAGAGTAGGTGCTGGGATGACTCCAGGACCACAGGATGATGACAACTTTTTCCCACCCATAGGTTCAAACCTCAGATGTGGGTGGTTTTGCTGCTTGTCATGACTCCACTGAAGCTGTCCTTGCTGCCCTGTCATAAATCCTACACATGCCCATGAAAAATGTTCAATAAACAAACACATTTGCTAAAAAACCCCACCCACCTAAAAAAACAAAACAAAACCAAAACAAATAAACAAAAATGTAGAAATCAGCACCTAGGCCTATATGCCTAGATGACAGCCTAAAAACACAATCAATAACAGCCAGGACATTATGTCTCTTCTAGAGCCCAGCTATCTTACCATAGTGGGTCCTGAATATTCCAACTTAGCTGAAGCACAGAAAAAGACCTTGAAACTGGCAATATGAAGCTCATAGATGTCATTAAGGTCAAAATGAATAAATCCCTTAAAGAAATTCAACACAAATAACTGGAGGAAATTAATGGATCCCTTAAGGAAATCCATAAAAACAAACAATTGGAGAAAATTATTAAATCCCTTAAATAAATCTAGAAAAATACAATTTGAAGAAAGTAGTAAGTCCTTAAAAAAAAGCCAAGAAAACATTAACAAACATTTGAAGGAAATGAAAAAAACTATTTAAGACCTGATAATGGAAATAGAAACAATAAAGAATATAGAAACTGGGAGAATTCTGGAAATGAAAATTCAGGAATTTGAATAGGAACTACAGAGGCAAGCTTCACCAACAGAATACAAGAGTTGGAAGAGAGATTCTCAGGCTTGAAGGTATAATAATAGAAATATATAAACCAGGCAAAAAAGATGTTAGATCTAGAGAATTTCATGACACAAAATATCCAGGAAATCTGGGACATCATGAAAAGACGCTAAGAGTAATAGGAATAAAGGAAGGAAAAGAATCTCAGACAAAAGGCCTGAAAAATATTTTCAACAAAATCATAGAAAAATTTCCTAACCTATAGATATGGAGATGTTTATAAAGGCACAAAAAACATATAGAACACCAAATAGATTAGACTTGAAAAGAAAGTCTCTTTGCCACATAATATTCAAAATATAAACATACAGAACAAAGAAAGAATATTAAAAGCTACCAAGGAAAAAGACTAAGTAACATTTAAAGGCAAGCCTTTTAGAACTACACGGACTTCTCAATAGATGCTCTAAAATCCAGAAATGCCTGGACAGATGTGCTGCAAACTCTAGGAGACCACAGATACCAGCACAGACTACCATACCAAGCAAAACTATTAATAACTATAGATGGAGAAAATAAGATATTCCTTGAAAAAGTCCAATTAAAACAATACATGTCTACAAATCCAGTCCTACAGAAGGTGCTAGAAGAAAAAACCCAAACCAAGGAGGTTAACTACATTCACAAAAACACCACAGTTTAAAGCTAGATATCAGCAACAGAAAGCCTAAAAACTCATAAAAACTCAACAACTCTCTACTGAATGAAAAAAATAGGTCAACAGAAATAAAGATAGTAAAGATTTTCTAGAATTCAATTAAAAATTAATACATAGCATACCCAAACTTATGGGACACAAAGAAAGCGGGGCTAAGAGGAAAATTCATTGCATTAAGTGCTGACATTAAAAAAAAAAAAAAGGAGAGGTCTCATATTAGCAATTTAACAGCACACCTGAACCCGCTAGAACAAAAAGAAGTAAGCATACCCAAGAGGAGTAGATGGCAAGAAATAATAAAACTGTAGCCTGAAACTGATAAAATAGAACAAAGAGAACAATACAAAGAATTAATGAAATAAATTGGTTCTTTGAGAAAATCAACAAGATACACAAACCCTTATCTAAACTAAAAGACACAGAGAGAATATGTAAATTAACAACATCAGCAATAAAACAATAGACAGAGGAAATCCAGAGAATGATAAAGACATACTTTAAATCTTGTGATCCACCAAATTGGAAAATCTAAAGAAATGGATAATTTTCTCGATAGGTACCACTTACCAAAGTAAAATCAAGATAAGAAACTAAGTAAAATAGATATATAAGCCCTAAAGAAATAGAAACAGTCATTGAAAATCTCGCAACCAAAAGAACAAAAGCAAGGGCTGAACGGTTTTATCACAGAATTCTGCCAGACTTTCAGAGAAGACGTAACTCCAGTACTCCTCAAATTATTCCACTAAATGGAAAGAGAAGGAACATTGCCCAGTTCACATAAGGACTTAAAGAGAGAGAGAGAGAGAGAGAGAGAGAGAGAGAGAGAGAGAGAGAGAGAGAGAGAGACAGAGACAGAGAGACAGAGAGACAGAGAGAGACAGAGACAGAGACAGAGAGACAGAGACAGAGACACAGAGAGAGACAGAAAGACAGAGAGAGATAATTACAGACCAATTCTCTATGGACATAGATGCAAAAATACTCAATAAACACTTGCAAACCAAGAACACACACACAAAAAGATTATTCACAATTGTGAAATAGGCTTTATCCCAGAGATGCACAAATGGTTCAATATATGAAAATCAGAAAAAGTATTTCATCATATAATCAAACTGAAAAAACCAAACAAAACTATATGATCATCTCATTAGATGTTTAAACAATCTAGCACGTCTTCATGATAAAAGTCCTGGAAAGATTAGTGATAAAACAGAAGTACCTAAACACAACAAAGGCAATGTACGGCAAGCCTATAGCCAACGTGAAATTATTTTTTTTATAAATTTATTTATTTTTATATCGATCACAGGTTAGGTACTTTGCATCCCAGGCGTAGCCCCCCTCCTTCATTCCCTCCCACCCTCCTTCTCCCTCCCTCCTCTCCCTCCTCCCCGCCCCCTCCAAGTCCACCAACAGGGGAGGACCTCCTCCCCTTCCATCCAACCCCAGCTCATCCTGTCTCCTCAGGGCTAGCTGCAATGTCCTCCCCTGGGATCTAGTCAGTTT
>CM053753.1:74914048-74936458 GCA_028658305.1 Pachyuromys duprasi | reverse complement strand
AAGAGACCTGATAAGCTAGAGTTAGACAGAAGGGAAGGAGGTCCTCCCCTATCAGTGGATTTGGAAAGGTGCAGGGAGGAGATGAGGGAGGGAAGGATGGGATAGGGAGGGAATGTGGGAGGGGGCTATGGCTGGGCTACAAAGTACATAACCTGTGATTAATATAAAATAAAAATTAAAAAAAATTAAAATAAAAAAAAGACAGAAAGAAAAACCGGAGCCTTTAAAGTCGTGAACGAAAAAGCTAATCCAGAGCCCTTCTAGCTCTGTGATCCTGGCTGTGCTTACTTTACCTCTGTGAAGTGAAGGTGAGAAGACATTGATCTCTCAGGGTTACTATGAACATCAAAGCACATGAAATATTTTAGGTGTTGGCATAATGCCAATATAAAACGAACACTTAATACATTCTAGCTGTCATCATTATCAATTAGGGTCAGGTTTATACAATCCCCCTCCCCCCTTTCTTAATAGGGAGGAGTCAAGGGACCAATCCACACTGAGAAGAATTAATTCTGCCCCCCCCCAAAAAAAAAAGCTCCTGGTGAAAGTGAACAAGGATGCGCAGAACAGCCAGCATGGAGCAGAGACTAAAGTTTCACATATTTTCACACTCTTGCTCACTTTTCCCTTGTCAAATTACTTTTCGTACATGGGATTTTTGTTTCTAATTGTCATTTTGACAGAGTCTAGAATCCCTTGCCAGATGGGCCTCTGGGCCTGTCAGTTGATGGTTATCTAATTGCATTGTCTGAGGTGGGAAGCCCCTCCCACTGGGAGCGGCACCCAGTTCCCTGGCTAGTAACCAGCACTGTATAAGCAGAGACTAGGGGAGCAGCTTGCATTATTTGTTCTGTACTTCCTTGACTTCCCGCACTGTGATGGATAGTACCCTTGAAATGTGGGCCAAAATAAACCCTTTTTCCTGGAAATTGCTTTTGTCAGGGTGTTTTATCCCAGGAACAGGAAAAGGAAACGGAGCCAAATACATTCTGAATGGAGTTGACATTCAAGGCAAAGCTGTACCTTTCCTCTCCTGCTGAGTTGCTTCCACTCTTCCACTGTGGTGAGGTAATTCACTGCTGCATACTCAATGACTGACAGAAACACAAAGAGAGAGCTGACCCACATGTACACATCCACTGCCTTGACATAGGACACCTGGGGCATGGAGGCACTCACGCCGGTGACGATTGTGGACATGGTGAGCACCGTGGTGATTCCTGCAGTTCAAGAAAAATGGACGACAAACTCAGTGACACAGACATTCAACTGCTGGATCCTCCTGAGAACAGAATCAGTCTGGTGTCCCAGATCTGGAATGACCCTCTGCATCCTAGCTTTGATTGTCCAAAGGTCTCAGAGTTGGTTTTTTTTTTTTTTTTTCCATTTCTGTGTCATGTTGTCAATATCTGACATCAAACTTCCTTCCATTTAAACACCCCAAACCTAACATGTTTGGAGCCTGTCCTTCAATGAGCAGCTTCTGATCATCCCAGAAAGGTAAAAACGTGCCCTATTAATTTAAGGAATTCTTAGAAAGAAATAACAAGGATATTTCTGTAAATTTTCTAAATTGTTTAATAACTATTGCTTTTAAGGAGTTATCTTCATATCTAAATTTACTCTTTCATGCTGAAGAGAGAGAGTTCTTTTTTTTTTTTTTTTACATGGTTGATCTTAAATACTGTTGATGAAGACTACTGTTTCCCACACTTTCTTTTATGGTTAAGAGCACTGGCTGCTCTTCCGAAGGTCCTGAGCTCAATTCCCAGTAACCATATGGTGGCACACAAGCGTCTATAATGAAATCTGGTGCCCTCTTCTGGTGTGCAGATATACATGCGGACAGAACACGAAATACATAGTAAATAAATAGATAGATAAATAAATAAATCTTTTAAAAAAGCTAAAAAAAATCATTATTCTCTTTGGTCCCCAATAAATAAAACTACACTTCAACTGAAATTCAGAGTGCATGTTGGAGCCTGTTTCTGAGGATCTGTTAAGTGTCAGTCATTGTCCTTCCTTTTTCTCCTCCCCTCTCCTACCACTGTTTTCTTCTCTTCCCTTTTCCTAGAATCTAGAAGCCTCCTCCTTCCCTTTCTTTTTCTCCTTCTGTCTTTTTTCTCTTTGTTCTCCTGTATGAGAATTCCAGGTGAAGAAATATGAGCTCTAGGAGACAATGGAGGAAGAAGTGATTCAAATTTTAGTAAAACACAAGCTAAGGGAGCTATTGGATTTATACCATAGTTTCTCAGAAGAATATTCCTAAATTACTGTCTGGAGAGATGGTGCAATCTTGTACATACTTGAAAAGCACACTGGCTGGAGTGGTTTTATTTCTTAACTTCACATCAGGGAAGTACAAATGAAATCCTTAATTAGTTTATGAAGTGTTGGGAGGCTCCAATATCAGTAAGAACACTGTGATTTGCTCTTGATTGCAGTTATTTTCACCAAGAGGCTTTTATTCTTTCTGCAGGATTTTGTGATGTTGGTCCTCCAAGGGAGCCCTAAGACAAACACAATGGGAATTCTACAGAGCTACTCAACTTCAAATAAAGTTTCCATTTGTATAGCAAAGCATAATTCACCTCAGTAGTTTGACAGCTGCTATGGGAAAATACCAGAATCTCACCTTGATACTGATTTGAACTTTTAAACTCAGCTCTAGCTCTTAACATTAAGCAAAAGGACTGTCTCATTCAATCTCAAGTTGTTATTTATTGTAACAACAGTCACAATAAATAATCAAACAAACAAAAACAACAGAAAATAGTCTTTAAACAGCTATATGTGGTTTCCATGCTTTGGCTCTACAACACAATGTTACATAAACATGAAGATATGAATTTTTATTAATGCAAGATGATCGCTTAAAAGTGATTGCTTTGATCAGATATTTACCTACCATGCACTTTGGTAAATTTTGGCCGGAGATTACAAGAAGGAAATATATGCTGAGAATGGCTGAGTCATTGGCCTACGTTTTGTCAAGAACAGGATTCAGATTTCTCCTGGTTCCTCTTAAACCTGTGGTTTTTATTGTACACCTATTGTCTATCATTTTAGAACTGAAAGGGATTTTTTTGTTTATAAAATTATAAGCCAATTTCTATATATGGTAAATCTCAGAGTCAAGACCCTAGAAAGTCCTGTGGGGAAATAAAGAGGGTACTTTGTACTTCCAAGGGGCCAGAAGTCTTAATCTATCCTTCTAAGAACTGAGAAAAGCCTAAGATCATATTCCTATAAAGTAACTTTCACAAACAGTTAAAAAAATTAAATGTCTTCTCTTCATTTTATAAGACATGGCTCATAGAACTTTAATGTTTTTCAATAGACCGCAATTTGGACATAGTGGATAAAATAATGGCTTAGAGAAGTTGCAAGTATACAGGAGTTATGAGTGTACACTGGAATCATTGACTATTTGGATTAATAAAAATGAACTACAGTATCTATATTTTTACTAGGGAGGAGTTAATTATCAATCATTTTCTTTAAATTAGTCCAACTAATTTATCACTTTTTATTTATTTTAATAACTACCAGTCCAGATTTTTTTTTACTGCAATCCAGATTTCATAAAATCAGCAATAATAATTGGGAGGAGGAATTGTTGTATAAAAGACGTAAATGATAAGATAACTGACATAAATTCTTAGGGCAATAGAAGTGGAAGTTGGGACTATTAGAGCCACATTAAACATACTTATTATATCTTGAGCCATCCCTTGGAAATACATTAATCTTGACAAATGATATTCCTTGCAGATCCATTAAAGCGAACATTCCAATAAAGGGGTTTTGAATCACCTGAGCTGACCATTTAGTCAAGGGAAGGTCACATATTGCATTAGAAAATTACAGTCCCACCTACTGATATCAGTATGCATAGTTAGAAAGATGTTATGAGAAAATATTTAGTCAGGCCATTTGGCTCAGCTCCCCTGAGCCTTTGCAATTTTACCATATTAACTTTTAAGCACATGCGTGGGTGAATTAAAGGCAATCTGGGGAGAATTCTTCATGTCTGTGTTTCATTGGCCATCTTTGGCCAGGCATGATGATGGCAATAGGCACACAGAGATCACTTCTGACTTTTTTTCACCCTTCAGTAGATGGGCTAAAAGTTGTCTTCCTGAGGGAGGGGATGGTCTTCGTTCGCCTTCATTTAAGAAGGCGTTATTCTTGTAAGAACATTTTCCATACAGGCACAGGAAGAACAGCACTATGGAACATACAAGGGAGGTATGGGCTAGTTATCCCAGCACCACTCAGTGGCCAAAAGCAGCAATTCCTAATCGTAGGGCTATCAGAGAGTCCAGTGAGTGTTAGATATTTTGGTAATCTCTGTGATGGTTACATGATTTTCTCTTGCATGTGTGTACCCATTTAAGCAATTTTGTGAAGTTTATAGTGTTTTTACAAACCAAAGAACAACTGTTATTTTAAGGAAAATCCTCAGCTTTGGGAGTCAAGAGCAGAACTAGGCATTTACTTGATCATCTGTTCATTTATTGTTTGAGGTACTGCTGATAAACAGAGGCCTTTGGGAATAAGACAAAGCAATCACCAGTGGTGTAATCGGCCCTGATTTTCTTAAACCTGGGCTGCTCCCTTGATCACATCAAGTGAAAGAACAAAGCTGTTGACAGTTAACCATGTGACCTTCGTTTTCAAGCCCATGCGAGAATGCTGCCAAGCGTACACATGTCATTGTGAACGTCTTACTTCTCCATTTTTTTTTATGAGAAACTAAAGGAAATATCAATTGGGGTTTCTGATGTTATATAATACCAGAAGTCTTTGGAAGATCTGGTGGTTGCTCAGTAAGCAAATGCTTTTTAATTAACTAAGCCTATGAGTGAACGATCTGTTCACAGTAAAATGTAGAGCAATGGGTTTTCATCTAGCAGGTAGTTTCAGATTCTACACTGTAACTAACCATTTAGAAATCATCATTTCCTGAGGTATTTAACAAGATCAGACTTCTCACTATTTTCCCTGAAAATTTATTGCAACAATCTGAAGAAATTGATAGAATCACATGTCTGAGTAAAACACCTGAGTAAAATGCTAAACTGCTAGAAGAAAATATAGGGAGACTTCAAAGCATTGGTACAGGAGATGAATTTTTGGATGAGATTCCCGAGGCACAGGAAATAAAAGCAAAATTAGACATAGGTAGCTAAATCAAAGTGAGAAGTTCTGCACAGCAAAAGAAACAAACGCAGTGAGCAGACCACCTACAGAATGAGAAAAAATTTTTTGCTAACTAATCTATAGTTTGACAAACAAATTATACCCAAAGTATGTAGTTTACATTAAAAACTTAATAACAAAATGAGTAATCCACTTATTAATGTGTAAGTAATATAAGTATATATTTCTCAAAGGAAGAAATTAATTTTTCCAGTAATTTGTGAAAAGATAAAATGCTCAAATTTTTCATACACACTGGAAATGCAAGTTCAACTACAATGAGTGGTCATCTTACCACAATTAAAATGGCCAATAAAAGCACATACACACAAACAAACAAATTTATGAAGATTAGTATGGAAGTTCAAGACACTAAATATAGATTTATTATATGATCCAGCTATTCCACTTCTGGATATATGTCAGAAAAAAACAATATCAACACATCAGTGAGTGCAGTAACTGCACACTCATGTTAATTGCTACATTATTCAAAATAACTAAGATCTTCAATGTTCAGTCCTAAGTGCTTATCTATAGATATATGGGTGAGATTACATTTATCTGTAGGTATAAGGAAAAGTATTAGAACTTAGTTAAAAATTATATGAGTGTATCTTCTTTTTGCAGCAAATGGAGACCATTACAGTAAGCCACAATTGGTCAAAATGAAGCCAACAACTGACCATAGAAGCCCAGCCCTAACTAAAACATAACCCCTATCCCTAACACTCAGAAAAATTTTGGAAAAGTGGACAGAAAAATTCTAAGAGCAAGAGGAACAGGATGTCTGCTGCAGGGTTGTGTTTTTATATAGGTCAGGGAATCTATGTCCACAAAATCTGAACAATATGGCCACCTAGATGAGAGCAATGATAACACTGGTTGTCAACATGGATGGGGGAAATCTCAAGAGACCCCACCCTTGGATTAAAAACTGCTGAGAGAGGGAGAATCAGCCTTTCATAGGGATGAGTTTCCTACTTGACTATACAGTATCAAGCGTCAGCCCCCCAAAATATATGAGCAACACTAAACGTATTCAATAAGTTGCATTTATATATCTATGTGTGTTTATATATATATAAAACAATAATAACTACAGGAAAACTGCAAACAATAGAGATAATACATAAAAGAAGGAAGTTCAGAGGCAAAGGAAGAGAAACAGGAGGAAGGGGAGTAGGATATGGTAATAGAGTAGTAAAGATGATCAAAAGATATTACATACACAATAATGGGCCATAATGAAACCCATCAGTTTGTACAATTGAAAAACGCTATAAAATTTTTCTAAAAACCAGACATATAGAGGAAAATTTCCCATATACAGAATGAAATACTATTAAATCATAAAGGTGATAGCTTGTTGTTTGTGGCAAATGGATGGAACTGGAAGACACTATGTTAAATGAAGTCAGGAGAGAGAGACAAATTCCACATATTCCCTCAAGTGTAGAAGTTATTTTAAGAGTTAGTAGAATGCATAATATTAATTATAAGAGGGTGAAAAGGGTAAGGGGATGTGGGCTGGTAGAGAGAGGCTAGCAGTGGGCACACAGTCACAAGCAGAGCAGGTTCTCTGGCACAATGGTGACTAGAGCTTATAAAATCTTACAATAGTGTCTTCAAGTACTAGGAGTTCAAAAGCACCAAACACAAGTAATGATGAGGTGGAAATGTTAATTACCTAATTTTGTCAATATACATTATAACCATGTTTTGAAATACCACACTGTGTCTTCTAGGAACTGATCAGCATTGCATTTCGAAAGGCAAGGGAAAAAAAAAAGGCGGAACTTGAGGGTAGTAGGAAGCAAAAGGCCGGGAATACAGCTGTGTTATGGGAAAGCTGCAGGGTTTTTTGTTTGTTTGTTTGTTTGTTTGTTTGTTTTGTGTAAAAGTGAGAGCGGGTCTGCTCTGATTTGGATGATAATTTACATAAATAAGCATAGTTTTGTGGATGTCAGGGATAAACACAGATATAAGAGGATGCAATTTCAAAGAGGCTTCTGCCTACTAGATCTTAGAGCTGCCATTCTCACCATGTAAGTGCAGAGCAGTCAGCTTGAGAGATAGGATTACAAGTCATGCTAATACACTTCTAGACAGAACGTCTTTCTCATCTCTCTTGAGGGCTGGCAATGTGCTCCCAGACTCTCATTTGGGTCTATGCTTGCCCCTGTGAAAGCTGGGGTCACTACACAGATGTTCTGATATGAAGGCACAGTGAAAATAATTACTCATTCAGATGATATTTTTCCTTGAAGATATTCAAGTCTGAAATGCAGGCTGTGGCTTTTATAGGGGAAAGAGGTGAACAAATTATTAATATTAATAATTTATATCTTCAAATGATCTTTTGAAGTGTGCATAAAATTTGTGAATATTAACTTGAAAAATGATCCTTTTGGGGATGAATTTTATTATAGTTATAATGATTTTGATTCACTTATTAAAATCTTCTGTCAATATAGAGCTCTACAGGTTAAAAAAAAATTAGGGCAAGCCAGAAATTGTCCTAAACCAGACAAGAAGGCAAATGGAATTAACTCCTGGGTCCTCATTAAGTAACATGTCTTCCAAGTGCTTAGCTTGGTGCATTCAACTTTACAAGGACTCAGTGACCACCAAGTGGTTCTGAAATGGTTCCCATAAATTAGGGTGTATGACAATAGCATGTAATGTGCTAGATGGATTAGGTGATCATTGCTGTGTGGTGACTTAATGAGACAGGCACCATGTTTATCCTGAAATTCTACTGTCATTGACTCTCATTCTGACCTTTGAGTTAAGTTCTAATTTTTCATCAGCACCTATCTTCTCAAATTAAGTATGCCCTGCCCTGGGATTTATTAAGACACCAACAATGCAGTGTGAATTACTTTAAGGAAATGAATTATTTCCTTCTGCACTGTAAAAGGTTTGCTTGCAAAGACAAACTTGGGTAAAGGAGAGGGGGTATTTTTAGTGGCAAAAGAAGTCTTTTTAAAGTGAGTTCATTTTTGTTCCATAACCCTATTCTCTTTTCTTACTATCTATCACTCAGCTTCTTGTCAGTCAGCAAAACCCTCATCCCAAAAAACTTAGTTGCCAAGGAAAGAACCCAATTACAACTTGTCCTTGGAGTCAGCTGAAGACAAAACACTTTTGCCTGAACACTCAGCCTCATCCTGACTAATCTACCACTCTCTCTACTTCTCCACGCAGCATCCATTTTTATTTATCTCCATGGCCTTCCCTCTATATTGTAGTTTTTACAACAAATGGAATATGTTATTTACCCAGAGAAACTCTTGCAGGCACAGCTCTGCGGTCAATCCAGAACGAAACCCACGAAAGCATCACCATCAACATGGCTGGGAAGTAGGTCTGCAGTACAAAGAAGAAAATGTGCCTCCGTAGAACAAAGTTGATGAAAAGCCTATAGTACCACCCTAGGAGGAAGAAACAATTAACTAGTAAGCATGCTTCTAGGAGACACCACGCTTAGCCAAACAACCTGCTCTTCAGATAGGAAGCTCTGGGGGGAAGGGGGAGCATAGAATGTGATACCCACCTCTGTTTACTCAGCACCAGTTGGGTCTCACCTGGGTTCAAAACTCTCTAATACTGTTAAATGGCCTGACCTACAGCCTGCTTATTTATTCATCTAAAAAATGCTTACCTTCTAGACTTGAGCTGGGGGTGAATGGTGATTACATTTTGTGGGTGGCCTTTAAAGACCCCCTTGCACACTTATATTGTTTGTGGTATTTCTGTAAGAACAGTGCTAATTGACGACTGTGTTTCATAGTTAATAATCGTTTATCAGCTGGTACAAATGATGAGGAACATTTTGACTGTAAGAAAAAGTTTGCAGTAGATCACTGGACCTTTGCTTGGAATCCAGAACACTAAGGATTCAAAGGAAAGACAGGGCATCTTTAACATGTTTTCATTACTTTGAAGTTTCACAGACATCACGATAAATCTGCAAACAGGCAATTAAATGGTGATATTTCTTTGTGTATTGTTGGAATTATACAAGGTTATGTTTGTGATTTTATTTAATCTGATGAAAATACCATTGTTAGCATATCTATAGCAAACTGAACAGAATTCCCTTTTTCATATTTAAAATGGAAGTTTAAAAGGTGGAAGACTTATATGATCTTAAGAGAAACCAGAGTATATAAAGAAATTTAAAGCTAAAATTTCAAACCATCTTAAGGACATCTCTGAGTGTTAGTCTGCATGGTTCCCAGGCTACGTTGAATAATTATGTTGTTATTATTCATTCATATTTATTTTTTAATTTTAACAATTTTTATTGTTTATTACAGTTTATTCACTTTATATACCAGCTGTAGCCCTCTCCCTTGTCCCTTCAAAATCCCACCCTCCCTCTCTCATTTCCTCCTATGCCCTTCCCCAGGTCCACTGACAGGGAGGTCCTCCTCCCCTTCCCTCTGATCCTAGTCTATCAGATCTCATCAGGACTGGCTGCATTGTTTCCCTCTGTGGCCTGGTAAGGCTGCCAGCCCTCAGCAGGACGTGATCAAAGAGCCAGCCATTCGTATTTATTTATTTTTTTATGTGTGTGAATGTTTTGCCTGTGTGTATGCATGTATGTATATTATATGCATAACTGGTACCTGTGGAGGCCAGAAGAGGGTACTAGATATCTCAAAATTGAAGTTACAGATGATTGTGAGCTATCATGTGGGTGATGGGAATTGAACCTGGGTCCTCTGAAGGAGTAGCCTGTGGTCTTAACTGCTGAGCCATCTCTTTAGCCTCTTACTCATACTTTTTAATGCGGAGTAATAACTATGTATCAACCTTAATATATACTAAAATAACATAATGAATAAACATTAAAATATGCTTTATGAATGGGTATATAGATTAATTTTTACCTTTCAAATAAAACTTTGAAATGAAATTATTCAAAACGTAGAGACTATATAGGTCAAATTATAAAACAGAATTACAGGGAATGTAAGGCTAAAGAACTCTATTATTTTTAGCAGTAATTTCTTAGAAGATACAGATGGTAAAGGTGTTGGGAGGAACAGGTATATTGGCCTAACACTGAGAACAAGGACAAGTACACTGAATGGGAAGGCCCTACAACTACTCTCTTATTATCAGTTAATTGCTTAATATGCTTCTCATCTTATTAGACTCTAAGATTCTCACTGTTAGCTGACACATATGCCTTGACACATACACACGTTAACATTAAAAATTTCATTAGTGGGAATCCTGCAGAGCATGCACAAGTTAAAAATATACATGACCTTTGTTTTATTCACGGACTTGTATTTGGGTTTGATCTTAGTCAAAGACTTACAAAGTGTCATTGTTTTATCTTGATAACTCACTTTACTGTGTGTGCAACTGAAAGTTTTGATTATGGTTGTAGGGTGGAATAATAAAATATCAACCTCTACAACTTCACATAGTTGTTGCAAGATTAAAGTAAACAATAATTACAAAAGTCATTCCTAAAGAAAGATTGAATTCCAGCATAGTTACTCCAACAGATTTGTAAAGGGACTGGTCCCAGGGACCTGTGGACATGGACATCTATAGAAATATAGATGCTCATATAAAATACTGTAGAATTACTTGCATTTAACCCATTTATATTTGTCCATATATTTTAAATGATCTATTTATGGTGCCTAATACAATGTAAATGCAATGCAAATAGCTGTCACTCTGCATTGTTTAGAAATTTGGTTTTGTTCACGTTCAGTACAAATATGTTTACAAATATTTTCAGCTCACAGTTGGATGAGTCCATGGATATGAGAACAATGGATACAGAGGGTTGATTGTATGTAGTGTTCTGTTCATTGAGTTCTTGAAATAAATTTACATGACTATTCTTTCAAAAATTGGCCATCATCATTATTCAGTAAGTATGTCTCTCTTAATAATTTTCCGAAGAATTTTTATCTGGGATTTGGCTGGTGGAGTTGGTGTTTCACCCTGTGGATCAGAAAGGGAAGATCAGGATGGTACTGTGAGTGGACAGTAGGCCAACAGAGTTCCTTACCCCATTATACCAAGTCACTCCACCTCATAAGAAGGCTGAGTTATCACACCAGTTAGTGTACTAGAGTCTGACTTAAATACGAAAACACTAAGGGTTCCCAGGCCCCATTTGTATGCCCTTTCTTCCCCACAGATTAAAAACTAAAAAACTAAATGATGATGATGATGATAAATTATGAAAACACAGAAAAAAAAAAACCCAAACTTCTGGCATCCATAAAAACTTCAAGCCACCAGTGTCTACTCCATTAAAGGGAATGCACTCTACCTTAGCTCTGCTCCCAAGTCATCATAAATAAGTGTGTTCTCACCTATTTTCATACCTGCTTGGTAGCCTGGATTGCTCTTTCTAGTAAGCTCATAATGTGAGTCATAAACTCTTTATACCTTGATATGTGTGGCACATCCTTTTTGCAACATGAATCAATTTTTGGCATGTGTATGCAGTGGGGGATGTCCTCTCCTGATGCCTCCACTGGTAGAAGGAAGCAGAACTAAAGACTGTGAGAAAAAAGCTAGCAGTGCTTGGGATGCCAACCCAAGATACGGTTAAAAGCTTCTTCTATACCTATAAATTGTCACCTTTAACCACTTTCTGACACTAAGGCCCTGGATTGTATTAAAAGCATCACAAAGATGATGGTGATGAAAATGATGATGATATTTTATTTTTAATTTAGTTTTTAAAGTTTTTATTTATTATTATAATTTATTGCAATTTATTCAATTTGTATCTGGACTGTGGCCCCCTCCCTCATCTCCTCCCAATCCCACCCTCCTTCCCTCTTCTCCCCCTATGCCCTTCCCCTAGTCTACTGAAAGGGGTGGTCCTCCTCCCCTTCTATTTGACTCTACCCTATCAGGTCTTTCATCAGGACTGGTTGCATTGTCTTCCTCTGTGGCCTGGCAAGACTGCACGACCCGCCCCCCCAACCACCACCACCACCAGGGGGAGGTGATCAGAGAGCCTGTCACTGAGTTCATGCCAGAGAAAGCCCCTGCTCTCCTTATGAGAGAACCCACTTGGATACTGAGTCTATTGGCTACATCTTAGCCTCAGTTTTATATCCTCTCTACGCATTGTCCTTGGTTGGGGTGTCAGTCTCCGTAGAGTCCCCAGGGTTCAGTGTTTATGGCTCTATTGGTCTCCTTGTGGAGTTCCTGTCCCCTCCAGGTCTTTCTATCTCCCCCTTCTTTCATAAGACTCCATGCACTCTGCCTAAAGTTTGGCTATGAGTATTAGCCTCTGCTTTGATATCTTGATCAGTGGAGAGTTTCAGAGGCAGTCTGTGGTAGGCTCCTGTCCTGTAACACTACTTAAGTACTTCCCATATGGCAGACACTACTCTAAGTCATTTAAATCTATCTACTCATCTGCAAAACCCCAGAGCCAGAGACTGTTGTGAAATCCTCTTAAAGGTGAGGACATTGAGGGTTAGATTAAGCCACTCTTCCAAGATGGTGGTGGGAGTTTGAACTCAGGCACTTGTCCCTGTACTTTAGCTTTGATAACAAATAATTTCCTGAGGCATTCCGCAGGGGTAGGAGTTCTTCCTTTTTGAACCCACAGCATTCTATTTAGAGGAGCACTAAAATGGATAAAAGACAGAAAAAGGCTCCCCTGCTTGTTTATGTTACTAGTTGGCCATGGGTTTCTGTAGAGGCAACAGTAGTAATAAAAGAATTTTAAGAAAAAAGTAAGACTCACTCACAGATGGAAAATAAGTCTGTGTATTTCCAAGTTCTAGCTTTCACAATGGGAGCCAGACGCATGATTTATCTATCTATCCATCTATTGATCTCTCTCTCTCTCTCTTTTATAGCAATTTGATGATGGTTGTGGTGTTAGGAGTAAATAAACTTATGTACAATCATTTTTTGATGAAGCTATGGATATTTTCAAGCAGGAGGATACCCCATTTAACATTTATGGATAATGGGAGACAGAACTCTTATGTATTCATGAACTGAAATCAGTTTCTAAACTCGTTTTTCTGAAGCTCAGAAACTTGTTAAATCTGGTTACAACTATTCATTTGATAAATGAACACAGCTTTCAAACTGCCGTGCTCTTGAATTTTTCTACTAGAATCCATTTTACTTCTCATTAAAAATGTTCACGTTTTAACAAAGTTAGAACTACAAAGTATTGAAATAAAATTGAAATTCTTTCCAATCTCTAACCACTTCTTAGAAATGTAGAATGCACAGGCACATATAAACATACCTACATGTGTATAAATAATTTCTTCTATAACAAATATGAGCTTTTATCAAAGTCTTCTGTTACTTAAAAAAATTAAAACAAACTTGCATCAGGATACATAAGGCTGTACCCTTGAAACTAATTCTATTTTAGTCCATTTTTGTAGGAACTAATGTTCTATTTCTTGAAAGTATAATCATACTGGAATGTTAAGGCTTTATAGTTCATTTAAAAATACATAAAAGCATGTTTGTGAACAGATTTTCAGTGATGTTTTGTCTGATTTTTGACAGACTCTAAAATGTGGAGAGAAGAGGATAAAAATTACCTAGTGTTGATCCTGCCTGAGTGACAAGCACAAATAGTAGACTGAATGAAAATGATTTAGAGATGGAGTTAGAAATTGGAACACTTATTCTCAACATTTAGAGAAATAGTCGAATTTTTAATGAATATATTTAGGGATACTTAGGCTAGCAAATCACAAGAAATGCAATTGTTATAATTATAGATATATTATATATATGTACAGAAATACTACCTTTAGATTTCTGTGTTTTCTATATATTACATTATGATAACATTTAAAAACAGATTATAGTTGAAATTTATCATGAAGTTATTTTATCATTGAAATAATAAAAAATTAAAACTCATATGTATCATTATTCATTGTATACATTCATTTATTTAAATATTGGCTTAACTGAACTGAAGACTAAAAACATTAAATTTCTGACATCTTGAAAAAAGAGCCGGAGAGGTGGAAAACAGAATCAAAACATTCTGTGTGCATGAGGTGTTCTTAGTATCACAATGGCTCCTTGGAATTTTGAAATTCTTTTCAATTTACCCATCACATATTTATTCAGTGATTTGATTCTGAAAATCTTCTACGTGCCAGAGATATATCAGTGAGCAAGGAACATGAATGTGTATTGTTTGCATATCAGAAAATGCAATGAACATGATTAAAATTAATAGTACTGGTTGTTGAATATTAAAGAATGAAAGTGAACAGGGTGAAACAGACATTTCTCCCAGAACTAAGTAGCTAGATACCCATTGGTCCCGGGGATAGAATTAGCTTATTTGAGATTTAAATTTTGGTTGTACTCTTAAGACACAGGCTTCTGAATAGATAACTCAGAATCTGATCCTCAGGCTCCCAAGGCTGAGCAGGTGGGAAGAATTCTAGCCAGGGCAACTCTGACCCCTGTAAGCCAGCTGCAACCACTGTTTGTAGCTGAACACAGCTCTTTCAAAGCACCAATATTTCATCTGCCTAAAATGACAGAGTACTAGGAACTAACAAGATGGTGGAAAAGGCCCATGGGGTTGGCTGTTGTGGAGGAGGTCAGAAAAAAAGTTTGCTCCTACCTTTAGTTAACAGCCATATTAACAGTTTTTACATTGCCTGGGATAAATGTTACCAAAATAAAAACTTTATCAATTACAGTGAAGTGTATATAGTGTATTTCTAATTCTAAAAAAATTTTCTCTTTAAGGCAACAGTGCATCTTGTTAAATCAATTGTGTCAGTTGATTTTTATTGAGCATCCACCCTATCCCGGCTATGTTCCAGGATCTGGGAAGAAATGGTTAACAAGGCAGATAGAGTTTCACGCCTCTTTCCAAATAGAGACTTAGACAATAGACAACGAGGCATCTTTTTCAGCTAGTAGTATGTGCTGTGGAGACAAAAGAAGATAGGAAATAGTGAGGGAAGAGGCTTAGTTCAGAAGGGCTAATTGGAATATCACCATGTGGGGATATATATTATAAAGTTCTGACTGAAGCAGGCAATCGGTCATGAGATGGGCAGTGACAGATCAAATCCACATAGAAGAAATGAGATGAGATTGAGAAAAAGAAAACAGAAAGTAGAGGACAAAACGATGGAGAAGCAGAGGTTGGGGTGGCCTCACAGGAGCACACAGGATGTAGACCATGTTGAGACACTTAACTTTGGTTCTAAAAGTGATGGGAAAACACAAAAAGGCTTTGGGTTGAAAAGGGTTTTGAGCAGTGATTTCCATATTGCCAAGATCCACCCTGTGGATAGCATAGAATGGAGGGGCCGTGAGTAGAATCGAGGCATCTTGTTGTAAGAGTTTTCACAATGGGGAGACAAAGACGCTTATTTCACAAACACTAGGTGCTCAAGAGTTGCCAGGAATTATTGCGCATGCTCCTGTACCTGTGCTGCTGTAAAAAGCCAGTCCACTGGACGCGCTGAACTCCTCTATGAAGAACTGAGAAAGGGAAATGTGTTCCTCCGTGTTTAAGGACTTGTTGCCATGTTTCCAGTACAGCATTAGGTCCTCTTCATCGTAGGCATCTAAAACAGCACAGGCGTTAGGTGAGGTCTGTAGCCATGTTTTACACAGTTCCTGGTCCAGTGGCATTCGTGTGCTGTCTATTGAAAGATATTTTCCAAGGACTGAACAAATCCATGCTTCAGAAAGGAAACAGGTCACAACACCAGCCCCAATCTGGAGCCTGAAGACTGGCAAGATGGACACATTTCACCCTCCGTGATGTATAGAATTCTCCTAAATTCTGCCCTATCTGTGTGCATTTTCACAAAAAATTAAGCCAGGCCTGAGGGCCCCAGTGCCCCCACACATGGGCTTATTCCATGCCTTTACATTTCTTTAGCTGCACAGCTCTTGGATGAAATTCTAAAATGAGTCTTAGTTTGTAAAAAATTTTTTTCTTGGGCTATAAAAAGTTTGTAATAGATCTAGGAAAAAAAAACAGTTGTGTAGGGGGCACCCACTGAGATTCGGAGATTCAGAGTCATGCAAAAACTGCAGACATCTTTTAAGATGTCTTATCAAAAGCAAATGCTAGACAGCAGCAACTGACAGGAGCTAAGTCACAGGCCCTGTAACAGGGCATCAAGTAGGGCATCTGTGCTCCAAGCTGGGTTCCTCTGGGGAGCCCATGCGCACTGGATAGAGGCTATAGGATTCCTGGACTTTACAAATATGGGAAATCAGGCTAATGTTAGGAAAATGCACCCTCTAAAGAGGTTGCCTTTTTATTGCTATTGTGAAAATCACAGAATATTTCATTACCATGGTATTTCCCCTTGAATCATCCCCTTGGAAAGACAATTTGTTATCATCATTAGAAAAAGACAGAGGTGGTGTAATAATGAAAAGCCAAACTACATAATTGGAAAATATAAGATGGAAAAAGTAAGATGTTTAGACGATTGCTAAGCACATGCCTACTTCCCTGTGTGTGAGTGTATGAGGGTGTGTTCCTATGATGATGCACACTTGTCTCACCAGGCAGAAAGACTTACAGCTTTCCAGCTCTAGAGAACAGTTCTGAGTGTCCAGAGGAAACCTGCTGAAGTCCATAAAACACATGGCCGAAACTGTTATCCTGTAAACAGAGTAAGAAAGAGAACTATGATCGTTTACCCATATGGCTTAACTAGCATGCATCGATGAAGCTTCTCATTGTTGGCTTGCTGTCTGTGCCTTTCAAGGATAATGAGAAACAGGCCCTGACTGTGTTCTGTCCAAACAGCAAGAAAGCAAACCCACCAGGGTAGTGTATGCTCGAACAGAGATTGATGAGTGAGTTCTTACACTTCCTGCTTATCTCACTACTTCCTGCTTAGCTCTCTGTGCATTTTCTGGCTCTGATAATTTTTTTTTCTTTCAGAAAAAAGACTTCAAAGTCAGATGCCTTTAAGTGGATTTAAATATGTTCTGCTTTCTAGAAGATGCAAAATTTAGCAGTCTCTAGTAAAAAATGAGTTGGAGTGGTGATCACGCAAATCTATAGGTAAAGGTTCCTTTACAAAGCACTTGGAATTTTTTTTCCCCAATACTGAAGCAAAAGCCTGCAGCATGTTTAGTGATAGATCCATGTGCATAATACATAATTCAGGAGCTATGAAGGCAAAGGCTTGCATATTGATGAGGCTTTTTTTTTCTTAAATTTTTATCTTCTCCTGGATTTTCCTTGCTCCAGGCAGAGGCAGCTGTACCATGATCTTGCCTCAGAGTGAGAGCTGTGGTAACCACAATGGCAGATCAGAGGTTCCTAAAAGGCCCCAAGCAACTCTGCAGAAACAAAGGCAGCAGATGCTCCTGCCCATGGTGCCCCTGAAGAGTGGAACCGTTTATCTTCTGTGACCTGCATTTTATTGTCACTAGTCAAAGCACTAAGAAAGGCAGTGTGTGGATGGCCTTGTGTGCAAAAACACTTACTTATTCTGCTATGTGACAAGGAAGTATCCTCTGAGGCCTTTTAAACCACAGGCTTTACGGAATACATGAAGAAATGAATGACTAAAGAGGATTTTGGCTAGGTGGCCTCAGAACCCAAGCAGGTACCAGGAGACCTGGCTCTGTGCTTAGACTGGTTCTTTTGTTGGACTGAAGAGCTGTGCTCATAACAATTTTGAATCCTCCTGAGTTTGGGCATCTCCAAGACCGCCTCCAGTGCTAAGCTTCCTCAGGAAGACTAACAGGTCAGCAAAGCCGTTAGGCTCCTAGGTATGTCCTGAGTGAGGTACACTTCACTTTACTACAATGAGGATTAAAACAGTAACCCTAGCCTATCAGGTCTTATCAGGACTGGTTGCACTGTCTTCCTCTGCGGACTGGCAAGGCTGTACCCCTCCCTCCCAAGGGAGAGGTGATCAGAGAGCCTGCCACTTAGTTCATGCCCCAGTGAACTTCCCTGCTTCCATTATTAGGGACCCCACTTGGAGACTGAACCTATGGACTACATCTGAGCTGGGGTTTTAGGTCCTCTCCATGCATTGTTCTTGGTTAGGGTATCATTCTCTTCATGGTCCCCAGGGATCCGTTTTTATGGCTCTGTTGGTCTCCTTTTGGAGTTCCTATCCCTTCCAGATCTTTCTGTTTCCCCCTTTTTTCAACAGATTCCCTGCACTCTGCCCCTATCAGTGTACTAGGGGAGGGGGCATAGGGGGAGAAGAAGGAGGAAGGATGGGATTGGGAGGAGATGAGAGATGGGGCTACAGCTGGGGTACAAATTGAACAAATTGCAATAAATGATAATAAAAAATATGAAAAAACAAAACAGTAACCAGAAAAGGAGAAGACTGAGTCCAGGAGAGATCACTGTTCTGCTGGTAGTGGGATATATGTATATATTCACCATAATCACTGTAAGCATAGACACTCCGGTATGGCTCATGGACTGCAGATGAACAGAAACGCTCTTAGCAAGGAAGATAATCCAAGAGATTAAAGGGAAAAAAGGGGAGGAAGGTAGGACCAGGAGGAGAGGAGGGACGGGGGCTGTGATTGTGATGTAAAATTAACAAATGAATAAGCTAATTTTTTGAAAGATTGTTATTTAGGACTCGGTGTGTTGGCATATACCTATAATATCAGCCCTCAGGGGGCAGAGGTAGGCAGATCTCTGAGTTTGAGGTCATCCTTGTCTATAAAGGTTCAGGACAGCCAAGCCAAGGCTACCCACACATACACACACACACACACACACACACCAAAATCAAAAAACCAAAAAAAAAAACCCCAAAACACCCTGACTCTAAAAACAAAATAAAACAAACAAAAAGATAGTTAACTTAATCATATTTGCAAGAATCTTTTCCCCCCCAAATAGACCAACTCTCACAGCTGGAAATTTTTTAAACCTATTATAGACCATGTCTCATATTTCTAGGGCACTAAAGTAAACTATGGATTATTAAAGCTGAAAAGCAATTATAGCATAATGCTAGAATACATGTTTTAACTAAAACAAACAAAAAAGCAAGTGAGAGAATTTATGCTAACTTGTATTTTGATTATGCCTTCATATGGCAATTCAAGGAGCTGATTGAAGAAATTAGTTAGCTAATTCAAGATTCCAAACTACCTGGTGGAGTACAGGGACAGGAAGGAATTGGTTAGCCTAGACTCTCTACACATGTGTAGCCGATGGGCACCTTAGTCCTCATGTGGGTACCCTAGTAAGGGGAGCACAGGTTGTTTCTGACATGGATCTGTTGCCTGCTTTTCAATTACTTCCCACTGAGGCTTGCCCTGCCTCAGTGGAAGATGATGCACTCAGTCCTGATGGGACTTGATGTGCCAGCGTTGGTTCCTGAGGAGCAGGGGATGGCAGTGGGGAGAGGGGAGAGAGAAGGAGGGTTTAACCGTGAGAAGAGGAGGGAGGGGGCTATGATTGGGATGTGAAGTGGCTTAAAAAATGGGTTTCCATACTTAAACAATTGTGTGTCAGACTTTTATTTAGCTCCACTCTCTTTGTCCAAACCATATATGGCCAGAGTGGCAGTATACAGAACAGAAAGCAATTCCTTAAGGTTGAGTTAACAGAAGCAGATAAAATGATTTACTTTGCTCATGTCTCAGTCCTCAGCATCATGATCCAGACAACAGACCTGCTAGCTTAGTCTGAACTGAGACTGAGCATGTTTGGTTGGATGGCTGTGGTCCAAGGAAGCCAAAGGCCAAAGGGAGCCCTCCTACCTGAGACTGAAGAGAACACTTCCATCAGGGTGGACTCGCAGCATGATGTTCTCCACCGTCGTGTCATGGATGAAGGATCTCTTAGAATGGACAAAGAAGATGTCAGGCACCCAGATCTTTTGAATCAATCTACGATCGAAGGTCATGCTTTTGTTTGTAGTGCTAAGAAAGGAGAGCCTCTCATCCTTCCAATAGTGCCTGAGATAAAACGTCATGGTAAAGTCCTGGACACAGAGAAAGGGACCAGTGAGAACCAGGAGGGACAGTGCTCAGACAGTCAGTTTAGCATTATGAACTCACTAATGGCAATGATGTTCACGCCTTGTATGTTATTGTTTGCACTGCAAACAAGTTCAGATAGACATAGGATGAAGGTAGTCCTTTATTTTCCACAAACCTCCTCCTCCACTCCTGTTTTTGTCTTCCTTCCCATTCCATTTCCTCCCTCCCTCCCTTCTTCATTCCTTCCTTCCTTTACCTTCCACTTTGTACTTCCTTTTAACCACAGTCCTACTATTGAAACACAACCTAGTTTTAAACTCAGGATCCTTTTGCCTTGGTTTCCTGAGTTCTGGAACTATATAGAATGTGCTAGCATATATATATATATATATATATATATATATATATATATATATATGCATATCACTTTGTAATTATTTTCGAAAAAAGAACAACCAAATTGAATATACTATATTTCTACATGAAAATGAATACAGCATTTACTAGTGGAAAGCAAGCAGTTGGAGGTTCAAGAATGCAGACAATAACCATTTGATGCTGGAAAGATAGAAAGGATACTATGATATGGTATCTCTGCAGAGTAATAGAAGGCCTCACTAAGACACTGGTCAAACACTGAACTTATGAAGTCAGATAGCTGACACTGGTGCTTGCTACTAGCCAACACAATCATGAGGATCAAGCTGAAAGCTTGCTGAGTGGAGAGCAAGACAGAAGTTAAAGGGAATTCAGAGTGAGGCAAGAAAGAATGGGAAGAAGACAGACAGAAAAAGCTAAAAATGTAACCTGTAGCATGAAGTGAGGTACAGTATGTGGAAGTCATCATGTTTTATAAAGCATTTTCTAATTGGGCATGATGAAACCAGCCTAGGTTTATCTGTTAACAACCAGCAATGTAAACCTAATTTAGGAGAGAATGATGATGCTGTTTGCGGGTTTATAGAACAGAGAAGATGACAATGTTACATGCAAGAGCTAGGCCACTGTGAATGTCTTAAATATTATTTAAATCCCATTTTAGAATTCCAACAGACAACAAGAAGTAAGAGCTGCCTTAGAGTCAGGAAGAGTGAGGGCATTCTAGATTAGGCCCATTGTTTTAGGGAGTCCATGGTACTATTATTTGGGCAAGTGGCAGGGAAATGAAGGATGTTTAACTTAAGCTCTTGGTAAACTGAATAGATACTGAAGCAGATAATTTCAAGCCTACATGGGGATATAGGTAACGAATGGCTCATAGAAGATTTTGTTTAGATCAATATGGAATTTTCACACCTCCTGAAGTTTTCATTCAGTTAGGAGGAGGAATCACTATTTTTTTTAAAGAATTAAACAGGGTAGATCCAAGATAGCTGCCACGAGAGGACACTGTATCTGAGGAGTAGGACAGCAGAAACAACGGAGCGACCAGGAGACTGAACTCTGGGACCTAAAACACCAGCATTTGTGATTGCCAGGTAAGCAGAACTCCTACGGCGAGGAAATCAAGTGGGAAAATCCTAGCGACACCCAGTTATTCCCTAGAAAAAAACTCCGGGTGACCGGCGGTGCACAGCTCTGATCTGAGCTAGCAGCCTCGCTGGGCACCAATAGCCACCATACCAGCCTGGGTCACACTGTCTCCGGGCCAGACTGAGGAAGACCCAAGTACCGTTTTGACTGACCTGCATACTGTGGGTGCACACTGCTCAGGTCCGCCAGCAACCACCTTAGTCCCTCTGTGAGTCCACGGGCCAGTCTGAGAAGGACCGGGGTTCTGTTTCAACTGGCAGGCATATGGCAGGCGCACACCAATCGCCTCTGCCTGCAACCACCTAGTCTGTGTGTGTGCCTGTGTGTGTGTGTGTGTGTACACGGGCCAGACTGAGAGGGCCTAGGGGACCGTTTTGACCGGACTGCACACTGCTGGCACATACTTCTCGGATCCGCCAGCAGAACCTCAGTCCCTGTGTGTGTGTCCATGGCCCAGACTGAGAAGGCCTCGGGTACCATTTCAGACAGGCCTGCATACAGCGGGTGCACACTGCTCGGCAGTACCTGCAACCAATCCAGACCCACTGTGTGTGCCCCAAATATCATCTCAGACCGTGGTGCACAGCCCCTGGCCTAGAAGGGGGCGCCAAGTCGCCAATCCAGGGGAGAGCCCTTAGCAGCAAGCCCAGGGCAGAGCTCAGAGCCCCCAGCTGACATCTCAAACTGGGACAC
>CM053753.1:74874292-74913548 GCA_028658305.1 Pachyuromys duprasi | reverse complement strand
GGGACAAAAGTCCAGGTGGTGATGTTTAAGGTGGAAAAGCGAGGATGATTCCTATCGGGCTAATTTCAAATAACGCTAAGAAACAGCCAGGCAACTTCTGCCAAAAGGGAGACTAAAGCTAGAGAAAGGCAGAGCCTGGGGTCTAGGGCCAACGGCAGGGCACAGGATCCATTTAAAGGCATCCACAGATAAATTAATACAGGGGTACAAAGGCTACCCCAAAGCCCTACAAGCTGCACTTTACTTGGTGCTGGGTATCTGTTATTTACACTCACACACATTTAAGAAGGAAACCCATGGAAAGAGAGCAGGAGAGACCACAAAAGAGGAGGGGTCAGCTGCGACTCATCTAGCACGTCTCCAGGGACAAAACTGAGTGTTTCAGAGGAATGACGACAGGACAAACATACACGGACAGGAAATAGAACTGAGGATCAGGTGGTCTGGGCTTTCTGCAGGAGGAGTCTGTGCACCCGAGACCCTCAGCTTGTATATTTCATGGACTTGAACAGAGCAGCTCCACAAGGAAGCCTTTTATTACAATCAGATGTGCAAGGAGGCTGGGTTTACAGTACACAGCTGGACCCAGGAGACAGATTTAACTAATCTTTGTAGGAGCCATCTCTGTAAGGGAGCGGTTTTCAGGCTGTAAATATTGGCGGAGAGGTAAGGCTTTGCTGGACATTTCCAGCACATACTGTCAATATTTTACACGTGGACAGAAGAAAGGCTTTGTAATTTCCTTCTGACCTCAATCCCCAGGAGGAAGGGTTTGCGATCACTCCACGTGGCTGAGGCTCTGGGCTCATGTCAACAGCACACAGTTTACTTGGGACTTCCCTCACTCGGCTCCCTACAGATGTTGGCAGCTATCAGGTAAAAGCAAGGACGGGGACATGGAGAATGAGTCTTAGAAAGGCACTGTATGCAGGGCATGGTGACCGGCACATGCTTTTATTTCCAGCACTCAGGGAGGCAGAGGAGGAACGCTGTGAGTTCGAGGTCAGCCTGGTCTACAGAGAGAAAAAATATCAGGAAAAACAAACAAAATCACCCTTCTCCCCAAAACCAAACAGAAACACATTGTGTTCGGCATGCAAATATAAAGTTAAAGGGTTCATTAAAACACAGACTATATAAATAAATTAACATAAAAGAAACCCATCTGAAAACAAAGTATGTAAGTGCTTGGTCGTAGAAGCTGGGCACAGCTAAGTCTACTATAGTAAACACCCTCACCCCCACTGATGACGTTCCCTAAAATGAAAACCTAT
Source organism: Pachyuromys duprasi (assembly GCA_028658305.1). Taxonomy (NCBI): domain Eukaryota; kingdom Metazoa; phylum Chordata; class Mammalia; order Rodentia; family Muridae; genus Pachyuromys; species Pachyuromys duprasi. Next base: position 74,912,274 of record CM053753.1, on the reverse strand, counting down.
TCTGAAAGTTACCTAGACAGAGACGGCCCTTATACATTAAAAATAGAGAAAATGAGATGGGAAAAGTATGGCTGAGGCCAAGAAAACATAAAAATGGCTAAAAATAATAAAACCCGGTGAAACAATAGGAAAAGGTACAAAAGGCAAGTTAGGTGGGGGTAGAGACCTGCAAAAGGCTAAAGGGAAGGCTGAAAATACGAGGTCATTTTCAAGTGCTTTCTTTTTAAATTTCACTTTTATCGGAAAATATTTATTTTATTATTTAATAGAGATTCTACGTATATCCTGACACTTCATTTTCTCTTGTTCTGAAGCTTCTAAATGTGTATTCTTGTAAAAATTTCAGAAGTTTCTTGTAGATTTTTGTTAAGTAAATCTTTTTGATAGATGAGCTGTATCAAGTATAGTTATTTCTACAGACACGTTTTGAATTTACTTGTATCCAACAGTTTACTCTTTTTAAATTATTTGTTTCCAACATGCATATGTATATAAAGTGATTATATATCCATTTTCATATATGAGTATAAGTAAAATAGTAATTTTAAAAATAAAAATATTCTATGAAAATATTGGTATTACGCTGGAAAATAACACATCAAGCTTTTCTGTATTTCTATAACATACCATGGGAGAAACAACCTTTTCTGAATTAAATAGAATGTTTAAAAGTGTCCTGATATTACTTATTTACAAACAAGCAAAATGGAAGTAATCTATAAAGCTTGGCACAGCTGTCTATCAATCATTTTATTGACAAGGTCTGTGGCTGACGCTTCATAGTGAGCAAACTGTACGGTTGTTTTTTTCTTACACGTTTTGGATCAAGTGTCTAAGACTGTGTAACAGACAGCAAATTTACCATGATACTCTGCAGGAAACCATGAATGAGAAATTGTGAGAAAGCAACCGGGGAGGAACAAATAAGAGTGTAATCAGAGGGCAAAGGAAGTGAATGGAAAAGAGAAAAGCAAAACAAATGTACTATGATGCAAAGTAGGATAGATTAATAACACACATGGCTGAAGTGGTTTATTCAAAAACAAATGATTTCAAACCTGAGCCCTACGGGAAAACTCACCATGTTGACCTCTGAAATGCTGTCGATGCTTTCAACCTGGACATCTATTCCCACAGGCACTGGGGAACCTTTAAAAAGAAAAATGAATAATTTACTGAGAAATGCATTATAATCATCTTGGACATCTTCCAAAACTGGGAAAGACCATTGTTCAGCAATTGAGAGTGATCTGTTTTTTCCAATAATGTTTATTCATCATTTCATCTATCTTCTATTGAATCATTTATCATACCCTCAAACATGAGTACCTAAGGCATATGCAAGAATAAACGCTACTCCAGTCATCATTGCTCACTTGCTTGGAATGTCCCAAAGATTTCTGTACAGTAAAGAAACTAATCAAGAGGGAGGACTCTGGCTAAAATGCTCAATCCCCATCCAGAAAGGCAAAGAGGATGGACATCAGAAGAATGAGAAAAGAGGGAACAAGTCAGGAGCCTGCCACAGAGGGCCTCTGAAAGACTCTGCCCTGCAGTCTATCAAAGCAGATGCTGAGACTTATGGCCAACCTTTGGGAAGAGTGCAGGGAATCTTATGAAAGATGTGGGAAATAGTAAGATAGGGAGAGGACAGGAGCTCCACAAGGAGAGCAACAGAACCTAAAAATTTGGGCACAAGAGTCTTTTCTGAGACTGATATTCCAACAAAGTTAACCTAGAATCCCTGCACAGAGGTAGCCCGTGGCAATTCAGTATCCAAAATAATGGAAACAGGGACTGTCTCTGACATGAACTGATTGGCCTGCTTTTTAATCACCTCCCTCTGAGGAGGGAGCAGCCCTACCAGGCCACAGAGGTAGAGAATGCAGCCACTCCTGATGAGACCTAATAGACTAGGATCAGAAGGAAGGAAATGAAGACCTCCCCTATCAGTGGACTTGAGGAGGGGTATGCGTGGAGAAGGGGGAGGGAGGGAGGTATTGGGAGGGAAGGAGAAAGGGACCTACAGGGGTGATACAAAGTGAATAAAGTGCAATTAATAAAAATATTTTAAAAAAGAAATAGGGTCTCCAGTTTTGTTATTTCATTTTCTGGCTGATATGGATTTAAGGAGGAGCAGTGTTTCGAAAGCATATGTAAAAGCATGTTGCATTGTGCATTTACTATGATAATGGCAATTCAGTGAGTTTTATAGTCCTTGGCTTTGGAACATCAAACCCATTTCTCTCCTGCTCCCAATGTCAGCCTTTTTCATTCATACAGTGGTTGGTGGCCTAGAGATAGTTGTGAGTGATCTACCAAGGCTGCAGACTCAGACATGTTTTTTGTATGTCAGCATCCACAAAGGGCACTGGGGAAGAAGCAAACAATCTTAGAAGCCCAGTTGATGAAATACATTCAAAAGAAAATGAAGCAATTTCAGGCAGTGGCTGGATTGGCCCCTGAGGCTCCTGGAACAGGGTTCCCAAGCCCAGAAAGTATAAATGGCAATCAAAAGAATCCAGTCCAGACAGCCATTGTAAAGTTTTCTAGTTCTGCTAAGAAGGAATTTCAACACCCCATCTCTCACTCTGTCTCTCACCCTCTCTCTCTGTGTAGGGGGATTGCTTTTAATAACTTTATCATCTTTTGGGGTACAAAATTTGACCTGCATTTATGTTGACACAATCCATATGTTTATACATAATCTCTACATGTATTTTCTTACCATAGTAAGTCATTCCCATTTAAATCATATTGCCTGGCCTGAGTTAAAAAGAACTCTCAACTACTAACAAATAAAGATTAATCCTGCACAGCTGAGTCCCAGCTGTTTAATTAAGATGTTGGGATTTAGATGAGTCCATCCTGAAAAGATTTCATACTTGGCTGAAGAATGACTGAGTGTGTTATATGTGACACACATATGCATACAGCTCGGCAACCTTCTGGATGCATATTACGCTATAAAATAAGCCAACTCCCTTGACACTCTTCTGGGACCTCATTAATTCTTGATGCTACCTTTATCAGCACCAGATTCCCTTTTTGTTTATTATCATTTGTTATTTAGAAGAGTCTCAGCTAGACAGGTACTTGGCCTGTCACTCAAATATCTTAATGTCTCGCCTTTTATTAATGCCTTACTTGTGTCCTAACCACCATCTTCCTAGCATATTGGATCAATTAACTTGTATGACACTAATTCTATAAATATCATTGTTCAGTGCAGATTTTGATTATGCGTAGACTTGGGAACAGCTGAGTATTATTCCTTCATAGGGCTCAGCATTGGTGAGTTTGCATTTGCCCTTTTTCTTGAATTAATAATCAAAATAAAAATTCATGAAAACATCTCATCCATAGCCCTATTTGGCATTTCATGGTGAATCAATCTTCCCACTAATTCTAATACTTCAAGGTCTGGAAGGGGTGGCACAATGTCCTGGATTAATCGTGAGCAGAGTCTCCAGATGAGAATTTGAACAGAGTCATCGCTGTTCTATACTATGGAGGAAGGAATATCTCCACAGTTTGTTTTTTGTTTTCCACTAAAAAATCTGCACAGATACACTCAAAGGGTCCTGTTACAAGTCATAAGCAGTACAGTTTTTAGACGTAATAGATTTAATTGGTCCTTAATAAAGCAATACTACTTGCTTGGTTGTGCAAAAACCCAAGCTTGCCTTCATTCTTAACTCTACATTCAAACATACAGGTTATCAACATATTTACACACACACACACATCTACAGTGATTTCCCATCACTCTTTTTCTGATGAAACCAAAGAAGAGCTTTGATTCAGGATTTTTTTAAATTTAAATTTATTACTTGTTTAATTTATTCACTTTACATCCAGGTCATATCCCCTCCCCCATCTCATCTCAGTTTTTTCTCCCTCCCTATTTCCCATCCCAGTGCCCTGGTCCTCAGAAAGGAAGAGTCCTACTCCCCTACCAACTAACCCCAGTCTATCAAGTCTCAACAGGACAGGATGCTTCCCCTTCCTCTGTGGCCTGGCAAGGCCTCTCCACCAGGCAGAAGTGATCAAAGAGCAGGCAAGAAGAAGCCCTGTCAATGGCAACCAACACATGGGCATAAGGACCTGTGCTTTGACACCTGAGGGTTAAGTAGATGGTAGGGAGATGTAAAGGCAAGGTGGAGAGTTATGGAATATTGGCTACTCATTAAACATCTGTTTTGCAGATAAGGAGCAGAGTGACACTTTCTCATAGAGAAAGTGACAATTAAGCACATGATTAAAATGTCAACATGTGTAGCCACATAAAACCAGACAAGTTCTTATGTGTCTCCTCAATCTTCACACTTCAGTTTGGTAATCTACAACAGAACAAATATGGTGCCTACCTTGTAGGACTATTGGGAGAATAATGAAGAAGTACATAACAAGTCTTGCCCTTTACCCCATTCAAATGTTCTGCTAAATAACATTTACTCTCTACCGAGTCAACAATAGACTTAACATCATAAATAATAATACCGTTGTAAGAGCTTTCCCCAAATTTAAGGGTAAAATCAAATAAAATTTAGCTGAATAAATTTAACATCGAAGGAACACTAACTAGATAGTGACATACATTTATAAACCTTTTATGTATGCAAGGATCCTTTTTTGTACAGGTAGACTAATTAGAGTTAAGTAACAATCATGCATCTCTCTAGTGTCTTTATAATACATTGTACAATGTGTTATCTCATACCCTTGCAGGCCCTCCATTAGGTACTGGTACACATGTTTGTTTGTTTTTCCTCCCCTGACCTCTGTATGAACTTACGTGGCTAAGCACTTGTTTGAAGAGCTAGGTAGGGAGAGGAGCAAGTCCTTCTGACTCCCAGGCTGCTTTTGTGACATACAGAGACCACAAGTGGCTTTGATAATTATGGCTTTTGGCTCAACTCAGCAACCAGAATCTAGGTGCTGAATTGACTTTCTAGAAACAAAGAAATCATCATCTGGAAGACTAAAACAGAAAGCCCTTAGTTATAGGAGACATAGTGGGTGGAAAAACATAAATAAAGAAAATGAGCTGCAATTTATTACCCAAGTTAAACAAAAAGCTCCCTAAATTTACATCCTCCTGTTTCCACATAATGAGTCAATTAATCTTCTAATGCTTTATAAAAGTTAAAAAAATACCACCCCAGTAGCAGCTGGTCTTAATGCTAAACCTAATTAGGAAAACACATTAAGGCAAGAGAAGTGCTGAAGTTACATTTAGCTGGAGAGAAGTATGTTCATGAGCTTGTGCTGTGGACAAATAGAAAAAGGGGAGGGGGGGATAAATTAAAGCTTGTCTTTTGTATCCCGTAGCCTGATTTCCCAAAGGAAGACAGCCATCTGAGAACAGAGAAACGGGCTGATGTAGAAGGCACTATTCAGTTCAAGCTGAGGAAATGCAGGTTGAAGACTCCTTCACGGAGCTGGTAGACTGACCCTTCTGGCTGCATTTATGACTTTTCCCTGCCTGAATGGCTGAGCAAAGCCACCTGTAGTCCAGCCAATGATTGTCAGAAGAATTTCTTAATTGTGAGATGATATGCCATGTGTCACTACGTATGTCACATGTTTCAATAGCATATATAATAGTCAGAAAGTAGGCCCAGGAAAAATAATTTAAGAGGGCATCATCAATAAAAATGTCTTAACATGTATTTTTAATAGATAAGGAAAACAGGGAATTTTAGACCCACCTTATGCTTTTCTGGAGGTGAGGATGATGAACCGGGTAGAGGATGAAGGCAAAAATATCTTACTTTGAAAGGAGGGTGCAGTCTTAGCACTCTACAGTATCAGTACATGGGCATCCTGTTACAGTGTTACAATGTGGATTCTACCGAGAAGCTCGCATTGGTTCTGAGCTTCAGACCTTAGACAAACACCGTTAAGCTTCAGCTAATCCTTGGAACACACGTTATAAGGTATCTGTGAATTGTTTGTTTTAATATCCATTAACAGGTACAGCCATTTCTCTTTCTTGCTAATGTCCCTAAAATAGATCCTATTAGAAAACAAACAGAGCAAAACAAACCAAAACAAACAACAACAAAAACCCTTCTTCCTTTATAACAGAGAACAATTTAACTGAGGAACCTAGCTTCTAGGAATTAAGGCTGGAAGTCTTAGCTAGAGCAGTAAGACAACTGAAGGAGGTGAAGGAGGACATCTTCCTTAAAGACTTCACAGGAAATCGTCTACAGCTGATACACACTTGCAGCAAAGTTATCAGGCTATGAAATGAATGCACAAAACCCAGCAGCCTATTCTGTATGCAGCCTATTCTGTACACTGAGGAAGAAATCAGTAAACCAGTACCTTTCACAAGAGCTTCAAAATAAATAATAAATAAATAATGAGAAAAAAGTAAATAAATAATAAAAATAAAATTTGAATTCCTATTGAGAAGAAAGCATCAACTGCGGAGTGCAACTGTGAGGCCAATTCATGTGAGACTGGCGCCCCCTAGTGGCTTCAAAGGATCCAACCAGAAGTGATTTTACTTGGTTTTTAGAAACCCCAGACTCTCAGAGGCCACTACACTGGCACCATTGTTGTAGACCATATTATCCAAACTTTGGAAGACTTTTTCTGGGGTAAGTGTCAGCTTATTTAAAATAAGTGTTATTTAAGGTTTTTGGCATTTATTGGGGGTAAATTGACAGAGAATTAGTGAGGTACAGAAAGAAAAATAGTTTTCAAAAGGAAAATGAAGTGAATATCTTTTGTTTTTGAAACAACATATTTTACTTACTCTTTGATAGTCACACATAGACACACAGACACACAGTAAGTATTTTGATCACATCCCCATCAATACCCCATTCTCAGCAAGAACCCTGGACATTTCCTGTGTCCTCTTCCTTGTTGTTCTTTTTTAAAAAAATTCAAGCTCAATTAGCGGTGCTGGCCTGAGCATGGACAGCCTTCCAGTAGCACACCCTCAAGGAAAAAGGATGCTATTTCTCGGGGAAAACATTAATTGCCAATAACTCTTCAGCTAGGCACGAAGCCTCAAGCTCCCTCTCCTGCCTATGCTGGAACTATTGCTTGATCCTGGGTGGAGCTTCTACAGGTATGCTGGGTATGAGGTCTGGATATGAGGAGGAAATTCTCTCCTGATAAAAGACGTTGGGGAACCATTAGTCTGAAGGAGGGGAATCTACCACCTTTGTCTGGTTAAACTGCCTTCTAAACATGTACCAGCCTTGGGCACAGAAGCTTATTTGGCAGTGGGTAGCAGTCAGTTCAGAGACTCAGATGGCTGAGAATACACGGCTGTTGAGTGCTCAGTCCTAAGCAAGCATAGCTTTAAAGCTGATTAATTCCCAGGCTTTTACAATCATGAATTGGAATCCAACCATTGTGATAAACACTCCGAAAAACAAAAGCTAACAGGCTCACCGAGACTTAAACCTGACGGCGGCATGTTAACCCAGTGCTTCTCAGGGCGTGTTCTCAGTGCTATGGCATCAGCTTCATTTACCACGCAGCGTCGGCAGCATCTGCCCACTGTGTAGACATGCAAACTCTCAGTCCCACCTGCATCTACCGGACCAAGAATACTGGAGATGGGTCCAGGGCCCTGTCTGGTTAAGAGCCTTTCCTATCATTCTGATGCTCAAGATAGTTCGAGTCACTTATGAAATAGAATTTAGGCCAGGTTCTTAGAGTTGCAACCAAAAGGTTTCCAGAAGGTTACAAAAGAAACCCAGGGGTTTGCCAGTCCGGTGCCTCTCAATGATGAAATCATGTAGAAGAACTCCAAGGGAAGAATTCTATCCTCCACAATACCCCTCTCCTAAGGCTCTGTGCCATCATCACCCATTTGCTTTCACCACTCACTGCTTGGTCTGAAGAAACTTCCTAACTTCTCTAACCATGGGTTTCTGCATTGGAATATGAAGGTTCATAATGCTGCCTCTTTGTAATGACTATGAAGGTAAATGGCACTGTGCATTAAGGGTTTAATACAGTACCCGACCTTAAAAATCGGTTTTAAATTGTTAAAAGCGTTTAAAAAGGAGGAAAATAAACTTGGCCCAGGAAGTCATGGTATTAGATATTATAATTGTTCTTCCACTAAAGCCAGGCATTCTCGCATGTAGGAATAATCAGTGAGACTCTATAAATTATGTCGTCCAATTAAGCTTATAGTAGAAACAGCAAGTTATTATATTGCAAATTTATCTGTCTTCTAAATATTGAATGCATTCTATTTGCAAGAGTGTGGATAATAGAAAAAAAGGAGTTTGAACGTCAATATAAAATGAATGCATTGTCAGATGTAACCAATCAAGAGACGATAATATACAGGTATTTAAATGTATTTATTTGTTTACTTATGTTAGCAGATGGCTTTTTACAAATGCTTTGGTTCTGATTGCTTCAAATTTCCAGTCCCATCTTGAGACAGCAATAGGATTTTAGCATGTTTGTTTGTTTTTGTTTTGTTTCATTTTGTTTTGAGCACTGGCTGTCCTGAAATTTGCTCTGTAGACCAGGCTGGCCTCAAACTCAGAGATCCATCCCCCTCTGCCTCCAGAGTTCTGGGATTAAAGGCGTGAGCCACCACACTAGGTAGCCTGAGTTTTTGATGATACACTTACCTCCAAATCCAGGCCTTGTGGAGAAATCATGGTCCTCAATGTGCAACAGTTGTTCACGTTTCGGTGGCCAAATTTTTGTACTGTCATCTTTCCTCATTCTGGTTTCCCGTGTGCTGTACCCCCAAGAAAAAGTACATATATTTCTAAGTTAGGGTTACTATCATTGTGATGAAACACCATGACCAAAGCAACTTGAGGAATTTTATTACCCCTATATAAGTATTTTGGGGAAGAAAATATGTATACACAATGATATTACCTTTAAAATTTTTATTACCATTACCAAAAGAACAAAATAATTTATTAAAATGTTGATTTGTATTAAATTTAAGAATAAAATGTTAGTGAAAATGAATTTGTTAATTAAATGGTGGTATAATTGGGGAGTATTTTTTCCAGTTATTTTATGTTTTAAGAAATGGAGCTGGGCAGTGGTGGTTCACATCTTTAATATCTACACTCAGGAGGCAGAGGCAGGTGGATCTCTGAGTTCGAGGCTAGCCTAGTATACAGAATGAGTTCTAGACAGCCAGGGATGCATAGAGAAACCCTGTCTTGATAAATAAATAAACAAAAAAATGACTGACAGACAGACAGAAGGAAAGAAGGAAAGGAAGGAAGGAAAGAAGGAAGGAGACACGGAAAAAAAAGAAGGAAAGAAGGAAGGACTACATCTGTGCAGGGAATCTAGGATATCTCCATGCATGGTCTTTGGTTGGAGTATCAGTCTCAGAAAAGACCCCTGGGCCCAGATTTTTTTGGTTCTGTTGGTCTCCTGTGGAACTCCTGTTCCGTCCAGGTCTTTCTGTCTCCCTCTTTTTCTATAAGGTTCCCTACACTCTGCCCAAAGTTTGGCTGAGTCTCAGCATCTGCTTTAATACCCTGCTGGGTAGAGTCTTTCAGAGTCCCTCTGTGGTAGCCTCCTGTCCTTTTTCCTGTTTTCTCCTTCTTCCAATGTCCATCCCATTTGCCTTTCTGAATGAGGATTGGGCATCTTACCCAGGATCCTTTTTGCTTACTTTCTTTAGGTGTACGGATTTTAGCCTTGTTTACCCATGGCAGATCAGTCTCCAAGTGGGTTCCCTAGTATGGGGAAGAGGGGTTGTCTTTGACATAAACTCAGTGGCTGACTCTTTGATCACTTCTCCTGAAGGGAGAGCAGCCTTCCCAGGCCACAGAGGAAGACAATGCAGCCAGTCCTGATGAGAACTCATAGGTTAGGGTCAGATGAAAGGGAATGAGGACCTCCTCTATCAGTGGACTTGGACAGGGGCATTGGAAGAGATGAGGGAGAGAGGGTGGGATTGGAAGGGTGTGAGGGAGGGGGATACAGCTGGGATACAAAATGAATAAATTGTAATTAATAAAAAATAAATTAAAAAAGAAAGGGTGGAAGGAAGAAAGAGAAAACTTGGTTTTGCATAAACTTTTTTTTTTACTCTTTAGATGAAAATACTGAATTTTGTTTATGTATGTGTACATACATTGAATTTCAAGAAACATTTTTTGTATTGTTTGAAAAATGCACCCAAATTATCCACATTCCTTCTGACTTACATTCTAAATGCCACACTGTGTGACCAATTACCCACAACCACTTTTAGTGATTTATAACCTAACAAATTAGCCAGGTTCTTCATTTAATTTTGTTGAAAGAAGAAGGTGGGAAAGCAGCCAGTGTGAAAGGAAACATTACTTGGAGTAGAGTCATTCACTATATCAACCTCAGTATTTCTAAATGGCCCTTTGTACTCTGTTTGCCAGGAAAGCACATGGCAAGATTAGGAGAGAGGGCGCTGCCTGTATTTTGTCACATGAGAGTATGAGACAGAGTCTTCTGTGACAAAGGGAGGTGATGAAAGAGACTATGATGAGTTTCAGAGTTAATCTACTGTAATAAGCAGGTCATAAAGAATGGAATCCCGGAATTGTTTAGAGATTGCACAAGACGACATGCCCCTCAGATAGCTTCCATGTGCCCTTAAAGATCCATGAAACCTCATGAATACAGGTGTTTGCTTTGAAAGCTTCTGACATATATATTTAGAATTATATGCAATTAGCTATTATTTATAATGCGTGTAATAGTTGTATTTAAAATTCTATTTAAAAAACCCAAAACAAAACAACAAGAAAACATCACAAACCACATTGGAATATGGCACATGGGGTAACCAGAATTTGTGTTTTCAGACCATGGTCACCCATATTTAGCGACAGAGCAAATTGTCTCTCAATATCTTTGGGAAAAAAAATGAACTTGGAAACCCCTACATCCAATCCATCTTCTTGAGTCATTCTAGAAGTCACCTGTTCTTGTCATTCTTTGAGCATGTCCTGTTATCACGATGATTTTTCCTTAATATTATTATTATTCAAATTTTCACACATCATATTTTGATTATATTCTGTTCACTCTACACGTCCTTCTGGATCTTCCTCACTCCCCACCCAACTTGACATTAACTTAAAAAAATTCCCAAAACAAAAGATGAACAAAACAAAACAACTGGCAAAGAGCCCCAAACCATCAAAATGTAACAGTAACCACGACAAAAGCAACCAAATAAACACGGAGCCTATTTTGTGTTGGACAGCTGCTCCTGAGCAGGAGCCCGTGCTGGTGTGCGGTTGATGTGACACTCCTCCGCTGGAGAAAATTAACTTTTGTCTTTCTCAGGAGGTATCAGTTGGGAACAGCTTCTTTGTGCCCACTTCTCTGGCCTGGGACAATCTAGCTTGAGTTTGTTCTGGTCTTGTGTGCTCTGTTACGGTTTTTATGATTCGTATGTACACCAGTCCCGTTTTCTTGGAGTCATTCGCACTTCTGGCTAGTAATTTTTTTTTCTGCCCCCTCTTCCTCATAAAGCCCTGAGCCTTGAGGGGAACGGCTTGATAAAGACCCCTCACTTAGGACCGAGTGCTGCAACGCCTTTCCTCTCTGCACACTGTGTAGCTGTGGATCTCTGTACCGTCTACTGCAGGAAGAAGCTTCTCTGATAAGGGTTGAATGATGTACTGATCTCACTCAAGACGAACATTTTCTTATTCAAGCTCTATCAGAATTGAACAGAGAAGCCCAGATTGAAACCCACACAGTGCTATAAATTACATTTTTTTATTTAAAAAGTGTAAAATCTATCAAAAAAGTTCTGTTTTGCTATATAGGTACAAATTCACAATATAGTAAAGTAGCAGGGAAATAACTTGCCCTACTTTTCATCATTAAGAAAACCTTCCTAGTTAGGGATCCAATGTTTCTAGGTCCCTGATGCTGTGGGAAGCCCTATGGAGGATGAGGAGAGCCCCGTAGCCTTGCCTGAACAGCTCCGAGACAACAGAACTCCACCCGGAATGGATGGTTGGCTGAACTCAATACCCTTTTCCTATAAAGGGAGCATCTGAACAGGTGAACATCTCCATGCATGAGACAGTGCTCCACTAGAGCTTCTGCATCTCATCTGGGTCTCTATCAGGTCACGAGCTCAGCGCTCAGGGTTCAGACTCCTTCATGGAGTTGGGGAACTGAAGCAATTTTAGAGTTGGTCTGTAGAAATTATTTGGAGTTCACACGGTACTGTAAGTTACAAAATTTAATATGAAACTTGGAGTTCCTGTCTTGTTTGAAAAAGATCAGAAATCTGTGCTAATCTGTACTTGTGCTAATGTTTCCACAACCATGCTGGGTGACTTTTCACACCAGTGCTGGGCTTGGGTTGGAACTCTGAAGGTATGCACGCTGATTGTGGCCTTCAGAGTAATTTGTAGATTACTATACAGGTCTGTCCTAGAGTGCTCTGAACAGTTAATAAGAGCCAATTGTTTAGTTTCCAGAAGATTTATAAGCTTGCTATAAAATATTAAGGTTAGCTTGCAAAATGTATAATTAAGGAAGTTACAGTTAAAATATGCATAAATGAATAAAATAAACAAACAAATAATGACACTGTCATAAGATGTTGACAGGGCTATTGTAGGATAGTTTAGTAATTCCTAAATTCTGCCAGAGAGCTATAATAGGCCTAAACAGCCTGAGGACAGCATCATTACACTAGAACCAGATGTCTTTTCCAGGCAGAAAAAGACATTTTCACTTGACAAACATTTTCTTCCCCACCACCTTTCTTAAAAACAAGTGGAATATTAGAATAGAAGACTTTAAAAATTTTCAGCCTAAGAAAAATATATCTTTGGATGGAAAGCAAGTTTATAATCTCATTGAAATTCTGTAACTTGATTAATGTAATATACACAGGCCTGACTGTTTGAAAGATGGGCTGAGAAGAGTTGATACAAATGGAAAGCAGTGTGTCTAACATGTGTGACTTTCAAACAAAGATTATGTCTTCTGTTCATCTACACTCTGCTGGTTTTCCTGCATTATTAAGGGGTAGATTATTAATCAGTTATGCAACTACTTATTGTGGATAATCAGGTTGGGAATCACTCAAAGAACGTCACAATATTTATTTACAACAAAAGTATGGAGAAGCCTGGCCCTACTTCTCTGGAGCAAGCCTGTATAGTCATTTCTGTTTTGTTTTTGTTTTTTAAACACTTTAAAATTTACGTGAGGGAGTGCTGAGAGCAGTGTAGAAGCTGGCCCTTGGATGTCTGTGTTCATTCAGGGAAAGTGCCTGTTTCATCCTGGGTGGGTGCTTTGAACCAGGGTGGCGGTTTCCACAAGCCTCCATGCCCTAGGGGATTGTTCACTGCAGCACAAAAGCAGCTGATAAGAATTTTAATGAATCACAGTCTGGCTTGTGGCCTGAAGGGTTCTTGAGTTATTACACAGAGATGTGGAAAATAAGCATCTGGGCTTCAGACAGCAGATACCCCAGGGTTTCCTCTAGAGGAAACTTGACCTACACAACCTTTAATTTTTTTTTCTTTTAAAAGGAAATAAAAAGAAACATGTAACCTAAGGGAAAAGTTTCCTCTTTACCAGAAAGATTTTGTGTTTCCTGTTGACTTAATAAAAAACATGGAATAGGTGGTGCGTATAGAGGTGAGTACAGCTTTTAAAAATATTACTGTTGACAGCTTCATACGCGCACACCTCGCTCACTGATTGCTTTTATCGCCTGCCTCCCTACCACCATTGTTCACTCCCCACTATACAAACACATTTCTCTCTCATTTGTTTTGTTTTGTCACCCACTGAGATTAAGCAGGCAGTCACTGTGATCACTTGTTTGGAGTTATCTGTTGGATGCTAGGAAGAGAGTACTGAATTAAGTACAGTGATTCCTCCTCTCTAGAATCCACTAATTGTCAATAGCTCAGAGGTAACTCTTGAGTCATCCCTCCTTTTTGACAGATTAATGATATGATCTTGATTGATCATGAGCACACTCTTCTAAGGGAGCAGGGGACTTCTTTCTATTGATGCAACCGAATGATGATATTAGCTCTACAATTTTTTTTCTCCATAGATACTGTGCCATGGATGTGGACTAGTATAATGGAATAGCTCTTATTATAATGTATTTTTTCCTAAACAGCTACAGAACATCAAGAAAGATTCTATTGCTTTACATGATAGATGATATTTGGCATTTATTATAAAATAAACTGCATGAATTTTGGAAGCTATCTGAAACAACCAAAACCAAAAGCCACATATAGTCTGGCATAGCCTTATAGTCACCAAACATTCTCATGCTTAATTTCTTTGAAGAGGACCCCAAAAAGAGTTATATTCAACAAGACCTTGTGTCATCTTAAGTTTGTTGGCTAGGTCTTCAGTACCAGGTATGATTTATCTCCTGTTGAATGGGCCTTTAAGTTCAGTCAGCTATTGGTTGGCACCAACATGTGAATGACACTTAATTGCAACTTTACCCATATCTTGCCATGATGGCCATTGTCACGGTTCATCGGTAGAAAGACTGTCAGAGCCAAACACATGAGAGTCAGCTGTGAAACTGTCTCTCCTAGAAATGGTGATGTAAACAAGACTGGACACATTGGCGATGTCAATGATCATACTAATGTGGACCACGGAAGAGTTCATAAGGTCCCACTCCTAGACAAAGAGCAAAAAAGTGACTAATGACTGCTGGCAGAATTAGCCTTCCCCAGGCAGCTCCCTTAGTGGTTGTCCATGCAGATGGGTCAGCCCTGAAACCGCATATACCCAGACAACAAATAACGGACTCAAAATAGTTGGATTTGTATATTTGTGCATACACATATGTATATACACACATATGTGTGTGTTTGTGTAAAAATGACAGTCAAATAAAAAGAGGCTATCAGCTTGAGAGAGTGTGGAGCATTGGAAGAGCTCGAAGGAGGAAATGGGAGGAGGAAAATGATGAAATTATATTTCAACTAAAATATATTTTAAAAGTACAAAACAGAAAAGGAATCAGGACTGTAGTTCCTATCTTCTTTAAACTTGCCCATTTTGAAGGTATCGATCAAATGCATGTGTTCTTTCTCCTGATCTTTGGGTAAGTGTTTCACGACATGGAATATGCAAACCTTTAAGGGCAATCTGTCCAGCACCTGTCACTTCATAGACTAAGTCTTTTGAGAAATCTTATAACAAAGCCAGAGTTTGGCAAGGACATTCTTTGGGGAGAAGAGTAACTAATTTATCCCATTTGCAAGGCTGAGAAACTTGGGGCACTCTCAGTGAAACCTGCAGAGCCCCAGGCAGGTAGCAATGCCCTGGTTGTTGTCACACACTGATTTCTCCTGCGTATGTCCAGGCATCCCATGTTATTGATGGAAAAGTAGCAATGACAATGGGCTGATCTTTGGAAAGGTATTTTAAATATAGGGACACCATTTTCCAAGACAACAAATGGTCTTAATGCTTTTTTTTTTTAACACTATCTCTTTAAAATACAAAACCAAATCCCCCTTCCCCACGCCCCGACAAAATTGACATGGAGAGAAGTTGTTTCAAAATTTGAAGAAACTGTAGACAAGTATCATTGCTAAGAATAAGTGCATTCCTCATCGAAGAAACATGCTCCCTGAAAGATGGTCCGTATGTGAAACATTTCACTGTTTACTCCCCAAATAAAAATAACTGAACAAACAACGCCAAAGATGGACGATATCATGTCTTTGGCCATGAGATGATTTTGTTTTCTATCTGATGAGTCAGTGCTATCCTAGACACTGGTACTGCGACAAGATGGGGCTTCTCTCAATGATACATTTCTAGATTAGCTGAGGGTCTGAGGCAGCTGTTGAGAGAAACCAGGAAGTAACTCATGACTGTTCTGTGTCTTACCGGGCTTGTTTCAGTGAAGAGAGGCATTGCTGGTGGGACCTCTTGTCTGCAGAAGCATCTGGCATCAGTGTGATCCAGGTGCAGGTGAAGGAGACCCACCAAACAGCTGGGACCATATCTTCCAGAAGAAAGGAATTCAGCTGTTGAGATTCCCTGTCCGTGTCTTTCAAAAACAAAACAAAAACAAAAACAAATATCACATCATAAAAATGAACTAAAGAGGAAAAAAGCAGTCATTGTCTTCAGTGATGTCCTTTCCCCCCCTTAGATTAAATAGAACAGCATCACTCATAGGCATGTGTATGTCTGCCTCTTTGGCAATGGAAGGAAAACAAGGCTTCCGCTGTTTTTGTTTTCCCCCTTTCCAGGGAAGGTTCTTAGTAGGATGCTTGACTCCCTGTGCATTAAACTCTCAGCTGCTGTCCTCAGCAGACAAAGAAGCTAGGTTCGGCGCTAATCCTCTTAATCCAATGCAATATAATTTGAATATATGTAATGACTGTAAAATAATATGCTTAATGAGAGAAAGATGATTAATTTAATCTTAATTACACACTGCAAGACCTTCTCTTTTATCTCATGGCTTCATTTAATCCAGAGAGGAATAATTTCCTCTCCTCAAACACACAGACCTCCCTGCAGAGTACTATATTTTCAAGTAAACAATCTCATTTTGAGATGACGGTTTATTCCCTTCATAACAAAAAATAATTCAACTTAAGGTTAAATATAGTAAGCAACCTCTAAATGAAATGTGACTGTACTGGATAATGTGCCAAACATTTGCCTGTCACCATTAAATTTAGCCATACATGCTCTTAAAAAGCCTGCTGCCCCCATACAGAGAGTAGCAATTCTGGCTGGTGATATTCCCTGTATGTCTTAGTTGGGGCGTCCATTGCTGTGATAAAGTACGGCTAAAAGCAACTTGGGGAGGAAAGGATTTACCTCACCTTCTAGCTCTCAGTCCACCATTAAGGCAAGCCAGGCAAGAACCTGGAAGCAGGAACTGCAGCAGAGATGGTGGAGAAGCGCCCCTTACTGGCTTGCGCCTCACGGCTTCCTCAGTTTGGTTTCTTACAAATGCCAGTACTGCTTGCCCAGGGTAGCATCACTCACAATGGGCTGGGCTCTCCCACATCAGTTATTGCTCATGAGGCTTGCCTACAGGCCAGTCTTAATGTGGTGTTTTCTCAGTTGTGGTTCTCTTCTCCCAGATGATTCCAGCCTGTGCCAAGATGACAAGACAACTAGCCAGCTCACTGTATGTATGTGAAATGTCACTGCTTGGGAGCATTCAGTGAAGTTAAGGTTCTCCAACAAGACTATTGGAAGATGGGCAATAGAGTGACAAATACAGAGTGATAAGACCTATGAATTGCTTTGGATAGGCTTGTGAACTTACTGTCTTGTATATGTTGTTATTAATTTATCACACAAATACATTTTAACTTAGGTTGTATATCCTTTTAGCCCACGCATTAGAACTTCCTGTGTTTTAAGCATGTTCTTCTTTTTCCCCTCCCTCCTTTACTTCTCCTCCTCATGCAATTCACTATTTCTTCTCCTCCTTTGCAATATAGATAATAGATAATGGGGGTGAGGAAGAGAATCAGAATATACTATGTTCACTAGTCTATCTGAAACAATTTGCAGATCCTCTCACACTGTATTTGTCACTGAACTGCCTCTTCATTGTAAGGACAAATGAACAATGTTCTCATCTTGACCCCTAACTGCATCTATTTTCTATACCAACTAATTGTAATATTTAAGAAAGATGTAAAAAAGGGTTTATGATTTTTGGTGATGAATTTTAAGTCAGAAATAGCCTACATAAAAGTAACAGCAAGCCAGCGGCTTAAAGTGGAAACAGTTGGTTCCTAAGAGGTCTCAGAGTTCTCATTCAATTAAAACGAAGCATCTGTCTCTTGGTGCTGAGGCAGCTTGTTGACCTTATCCCTTCAGCATTTTCCTTTGCAAGCCCAGTAAGCATCTTAAGGAGGAAAAAAAAAAACCCAGAAAACCACATCTGTCAAAATGAGAAAGTGGTGTCCCCCAGGAAACAAAGTAAATCACGTTTCCCGCTAAACCTTGTAGTAGCCTCAGCTGTCCCTGGCATAGATTGTCTCCTGTTCACGCCTCTTCTATTCTGATGGTATTTTCCTGTTTCTCTGGCAAGGAACCAAGTGTGAACTCAGAAAGCCTGCTGTGCTCTCAGATTCTTCTTGGGCAAGTAGCTATCATTAGCCAAGCTTCTATTAAAGTTGGATCAAATGCAATCAACAACAACACTAACAACAGCAACAATGATAATATTTCCAATGCTCCAGCAATTTCCAAGTGCATTTGTAGGATGTCATATAGACCAAATATATTGATCTGGAAATATTAGTCATGGCATGTTGATCCAGAAGGCTTTTGAAGGTCATTTGGTCCATATCAGTTCCTTAACTCTTCTTTTTTTATGCAGTCATCCCACAGTGTTATGGAGAACTGGTTCCAGGAGCTAAGGAGGCTGAAATTCAATGGGTCTCAAGTCTTGTATATGAGATGAGGTACCTGTATTTAACCTGTTCACACCCCAAGAGATAAATTATTTATTAGATTCATTCGTCTTGCCCACATGCTCTCTCTTCTCTCTCTCTCTCTCTCTCTCTCTCTCTCTCTGTGTGTGTGTGTGTGTACATGTGGAAATCAGAAGAAAACTTTTGCAGGTCAATTTTCTCTTTCTGCCATGTGGGTCCTGGGAATCAAGCTCAGGGCATCGGGCTTGGCAACAGGTTCCCTTACCCACTGAGTCATCTCACAGGCTCCTCCTTTATACTGTAAATTTTATCTAGATTACTCGTAGTATTAGTACAATGCAGGCTCTGTAAATAGTTGTCACACTGGAGTACTTTGAAGATAATGGAAACTGGCTGTATGTGTTCCACGTAGGCACAATGTTTGGTAATAAATTTGGAACCATAGTTGTTTGAAACTAGAGATGTTTGTCCTGGATTTAGGGAAAACCAACTGTACAGTGAAGCTTGGGCTACAGAATGAGTCATCAATTTATCTGTTTGTGCTTTAAATTTATAATGGGAATTAAATATTATTGGAAGCTGGGCTTAGTGGTGCATACCTGTAAACCCAGGACATGAGGAGGCAGAAGCAAGTGGATTGCTGTGAGTTCAAGGCCAGCCTGGTCTACAAAGTGACTATAGGACAGCCAAGGCTACACAGAGAAACCCTGTTTTGGAAAACCAAACCAAACCAACCAACCAACCAACCAACCAAACAAACAAACAAACAAACAAACTAAATAAATAAATAAAATTGGAACCATAATGGGATGTCAGAAATACAATTGTCTAAGACATGTGATTTCCTTTTCCCCTAAATCTTTGCTCTCAATCAACAGTTCTATTTCCTAGTATTATGCAGTTCTTATGGAGTATAGTCCTTTCACTCCCCTTTCACAACCTTGTTAGAATCAGCTGTGGCAAGAGTGAGAACACAGTTTTTTAAAAAGTAATTTATTTATTTTTATATTAATCATGGGTTGTGGACTTTGTATTCTAGCCATAGCCCCCTCTCTCATTCCCTCCCACTCTCCCCATCCCTCAATCATCTCCTCCCTGCCCCCCTCCAAGTCCACTGATAGGGGATTTTTTAGTAGAAGATCACGGGACTAGAGTGAGCCATGTTCATTATGGTGTAATAGCACAATATTGCCATAAGATGGAAGCATAGCACACACATTCCCACCTGCAACACTTTCTCTTAACAGAATGAAAATTAATGTACTTGTCAACACAGGGGAGGGAGAAAGAGAAGACTAATGAAAGCAGTCAAATGGTTTGGGCAATGATAAAGGCTAAGTCCTGTTAATAAGGTAATTGTATCTTTTTTCCTGGAATGGTGGGTGATTAATGATACTTATTTCTTGTATTGGATAGTAAGCATAGTTTTAAGGTGCTACCTCTTCCTATACTAAGAAAATAATTTTATTTGTAAGTATCAAGAAACAGCAATGGACACAGTGAAAACATGAGCTTTCTGTCAAAACGACTTGC
Organism: Pachyuromys duprasi; assembly: GCA_028658305.1. NCBI lineage: Eukaryota > Metazoa > Chordata > Mammalia > Rodentia > Muridae > Pachyuromys > Pachyuromys duprasi. The sequence goes on along the minus strand of CM053753.1, from coordinate 74,892,334 downwards.
TGACATGAATACTATTTGACATGGAGATCTTCGGGTGTAGGGAGGAGGGGCTCTGGGGTTGCATGAGGAGGGTTCTTAGTGATTCTAAAGCTTCTTTTCTTCCTCAAAGTTGTTAATAAGTATTAATATTAATGTTACCGTACTATATGCTTATAGACAGGAGCCTAGCATAACTTCTCTGGGAGGCTTCACCTAGCCGAGATGGGAAAAGATGCAGAGTCCCACAGCCAACCATTAGACCGAGTCCTGTGGAAAAGTTGGGAGAAGGGTCAAGGGAGCAGGAGGGGTCAAGGTCCCCATAAGAAGTCCTATAGAGTCTGGGCCCGTGGGACTCACAGAGACTGAACCACCAACCAAAGAGCATGCATTGACTGACTGCACATCTGTAGCAGATGTCAGCGTGGTCTTCAAGTGGATCCCCCAACAACTGGAGTGGGGGCCCTCTCTGCTGCGGATGCCTCCCTTTGCATCTCTTTCCCTTATCCTGGCTGTTTTGTCTGGCCTCAGTAGGAGAGGATGTGTCTAATCCTGCAAAGACTTAATGTGACAGAGTGGGTTGGTACCCATGGGGTACCTCCCCCTTCTCTGAGGAAAAGGAGAGGGGCACACAGGGTGGGAAGGGGGTGTGCTAGGGAGGGGACCCAGAGGAGAGGAGAGGTGCTGCAACCAGGATGTAAAGTGAATATAAATAAATTTTAAAAAGAAAACATTTCACTCCCTTTTCCAATTAATTAATCAAGTGGGTATAGATCACCTTGGAAAATCAGAGTCAGTAATGACATCTTTTTGTTGTCAGATTTTCTAGAAAGGAAATATAATTTCATTTACTAGTTGTCTGTATATCAACAACAATGTTTTTCTATGTGTCAGTTACTTCATATTACCTTGAATTTATGGTATAGATAAGTCATCACATTATCTGCTGGCTCAAGAATATAAAAGGTCTTTTCATCTTCTAGTGTCTGGTTTCTTAAGTGTTTTACAGTTGACATTGTAGAGATCTTTTATTCTGCTGTTAGGAATATTCTAGGATTTAGTTTCTAGTGTTTCATTCTCCCTCATATCTTTCGCTTGGAGAGTTAAGACTGTTTACTTGTAAGGCTATTACTTTTTGCTTTTTGAGACAAACTCTCACCATGTTGCCTTGGAACTCACTATGAAGACCAGATTGGCGTTGAACTCATAAAGATCAGCCTGCCTGTGGCTTCTGAGTACTGGGATTGAGGGCATATATCATCACTCCAGGCATAAGTTTGTATTACTAACTTCTCTTTTGTTTATGGTGAGGTTCACTGGTTTGTAGACTTAATTGTTCTATTCTTTCCCATTTTTCTTCCCCCCCCCCCCAACTTTTTATTAGTACTTTGTGAGTTTCACATCATGCACTCCTGTCCCATTCATCTCCCTATCTCCCTCATATCTGCCCCTTTACCTTTGCAACCTCCCCCTAAATGAAAATAAAAACAAACAAACCAAAGCTGTAGACAGTGTGTCCCACAGTATACTCCTCTGTTCACACATCTTCTCTTGCAAATGTTCATTGCAATGAGTCATTGGTCTGATTCCAGGTCTCTGGCTTGTTTCACACCATCAATATTCTCACCAGGACTCCTCCTGGTTATCCTGCCATTTCCGTGTCATGCAGGAGATCTTGCAGCTTTGGATCAGTGGAACTTGCCCTTTTACGTGTTCCAACAGTTTACAGATGGGGTGGATTTTGGGGTAGGCCAACTCCAAGCCCTGGATCTGGGCCTGGTCTGCCAGCCAGGCTTCCCACACTCACACTGCCTGGGTAAACTCTCCAGCACTACTTGGCTAGTCCACCTAATGCTGCAACCAGAATGGAGCAGACTCGGCTCTCTTACTCTCCCGCCCTCAGGGCTGACTCACTCCAGCCCCCTCCACCAGGGCAGGCTCTACTGTGCTGCCCAGTAGCAGCAGAGGTGCAGGGCCTGCTCTGATCTCAGCTGAGTCCTGCAGCTGTCGAGAGGTGGGGCCAGCTCTCCAGAGTGCTGCATCAAGTGAGGGGCGGGGCCAGTTCTGCACAGCTGTTGGACACCCCTGCTACTGCATGGCCACCGACTATATCTGTTCCATGCCACCATGGGCTAGGACTTCACCGTGGCATCAGGTGGTGGGGTGTGGCTAGCTACTCACAGCAGGCTATTTCTCTCCGCTCTCCAATCTCTAGTTCCATTTTTCTTCATAATGCTCAAACTGTTCTGCTTCTCTTCCTCTTCCATCCGTCTAGCACACATTTGCACATTGTAGTGGCTTCTGCTGCAGGTGGGTCACACCGTTGGTGGACCTCTGGATGACCTCCTCTGCCCACACCACCTGGCATGGCAAAATTGTGCTTCTTGATGCCTACAGCCCGCCCATGTGACATGGTGAAGGACTGGTCTCTGGACATCTATCTTTCCTCCCCCATGCTGCGTTATGTGGTGACAGGTGGGCCTCTGTATGTCTGTAGCTCACCTACAGCCCACCTGACCCTGCTGTGCAGGCAGGTCTCTGGGCTGTCTCTTCCCAATGATACTCATTCTTCCACATAATCTAGTCTATTGGTGGTTTTTCTGTTGAGTTTGAAAATTTGCTTTATTGACTTTTATTTCTAAGTTTTCCATTCATTTTCAGAATAGCCATCTTTCTGGTGAATTTCTCACTTATTTTTGTTTATTTTGTGTATGTATATGGACATGTGCGCTGGCACATGCTTGTGTATAGTGTGTGTGCATGCGTGCATATGTGTGTGCATATTCATGCTTGTGTGTGTGTGTGTGTACAAGTGAACCCATATGTGTTTGTGTGAGCATGCGGAGGCCAGATGGCAACCATCCTTTAGTCATATTTCATTTTCTTTTGAGACACCATCTTTCTTTTTTCTTTTTTTTAAATTAGTGTTTGATTTTATTTATAGGTAAACAGTGTTGACCTCAGAGCTGTGAGTCATGAACAAGCAGCTGCTGCGTTAAAAAATGCGGGCCAGGCTGTCACACTTGTCGCACAGTATCCACTTGATGGTAATACAGTCTTTGTTGCCTATTTTTAAATATTAATTACAGTTTATTTACTTTGTATCCCAACTGTAGCCCCCTCCTTCAGTCCTTCCAAATCCCACTCTCTCTCCCTCATCTCCTCCCTGGCTCTCTCTAAGTCCACTGATAGGGGAGGTTCTCCTCCCCTTCCATCTGACCCTAGCTTATCAGGTCTCATCAGAACTGGCTGCCATGTCCTCCTCTGTGGCCTGGCAAGGCTGCTCCTCCCTTGGGAGGGTGCGGGTGGGAGGAGACACCATCTTTCACAGGTCTGTAATTTGCCAAGTGTTCTAACTGTCTTGCCAGTGAGCCTCATGGATTTCCTTCTCTTTGCCTCCATAGTTCTGGATTATAAGCATATACCACATACCATAAAGTTTTTATAAAGACATTATGGTCCTTGTTTTCAAGGCAAGTATTTTACCAACCGAACTGTTTTCCCAACCCCTTGTTTACCTTTTGAATATCCCTACAAAGTCCTATATTGATGCTTTTATTTCATTCATCATTTTACTTGAATTGTCATTAAGGTCATTATCAGCTTTAAAAATATGTTTTTGCACTTAGGGAGAGAGTTTTGCAATACAAGCTTGAGGACCTCATTTTATCTGTAGAATCCACATAAAACATCAGCCAGAGAAACAGAGAGAGGTGGACTCCTGGATCTTACTTGCTGACTGGTTTAGCCTACTCAGCAAACTTCAGGTTGGCGAGAGACCCTGTCTCAACAAATAAAAGGGAAATCGCCTGAAGAGTGACACCTAAAGTCTTTAAACAAACTCATTCACTCATGTACATGCCAGTGTATGCACAGGGACATGCACACATTCGAATACAAACATATGTGACACCACACACATGTGCACACTGCCCACCCTAAACCAAGCATTTGAATTGTTTTGTGGAACTTTACTCAGGTCAGTCTCTTTTGATTCAGTTATCAAAGAACAATGAACTTTGGAATAGGACATGCTGCATTATCTTTTCACATGTCTTGCTCTGTGCTTTAATTAAATATCTCTTGGGATGGCTATCTCTTATCATTTGCCTGAGGATTGTTCTAATGAGCAGCCTCCTCCCAGAGTTCAATCCTCAGTAGTTTCCAGAGAGGAGAACAGATCTATGGTAACGATAAAAACACCAAAAACAAGCGAAATAAACAAAAAGATCATTAAAACTATAATGCAGCAGTAACTATAGTAATGAAAGAAGTAAATGACACATGCTTTAGAATATTTTGTATTGTAATGTGAAAAATTAATAAACATAAAAGTAGTTCCTTTCCTGCTGAGAAATGGAGACCATGGCCAGAAGGTTGTCCCCCAGCCTACAAGCTCAACAGTTATGTCTGGTGAGCCAAGCTTTAGGGCAGCCAGCACTGAGGACAGGGTAGTGTGCGGTGAGTGGCCTGAAGCTTCCTCAGAAACATGTCATCGCTGAATGGAGCCAGGCTGTGGCTCACCAGCCAACACTCAGCGTGGAGCAGCGGTAGCTGGTGCCCCTGCTGAGAGTGTGGTGAAATCAGCCCAGTCTGCAGGCTACAGGCACAAAGGTTGAGCCTGGAGAACCTTGGGGTGGTGGACACTGAGGGCCGGGAGATGAGCGGCAGCCAGGAGCTCTCCTAAAAACCTGTCCCCAGATACCCTGCCTCCTGGCATTATCACCCTGACTCTGGGCAACAGCAGGATGTCTGAGATGAGTCTTGTTAATGCTCCAGAGTTTATGGTGCTTCAGAAACCAAAAACCTTGAACCAGACCAATGACTCACTGCAATGAATATTTATATGCAAAACTGTTTTGGAAAAAAAAACATACACATATTTGACATACTACAGTTTCCAATGCCACTACAACTAATGAAATTTGATGGAGAGGTGGGAAAGGGAGAGGAATGGAGAGGTGAGTGGGTGGCAGAGGGAGGCAGAAGTAGCATTGGCCGTGACAGGTGTGAGAGAAGGCTGCGGTGGACAGAGGAACATGTTACTGAGTAGGGCTGGAAAAGACGCAAATACAGTGAATTCACGTGTGGAATTCTAAAGAAAATAAATACTTTAGGTTAAACAAAGCAAATGAAAGAAATATGCAAACAACATTTGGTAAAGGCGAGAACAGGAAAAACAACAGAAAAAACTTAAAATACTAAAAAAAAAATGAAGCAATAGAATAAAAGAAAAAAAAAACGAATGAAACCAGTCATGATTTATTCTAAAACATTAGAATCTGCCAGTTCTTCGTCAGGGTGGAAGGGCTGTGTCTGGAGCTCACGTTAGATTCCTTTTCGTTCCCGTCACACTGGTTGGTGATCTATCCTGGCTGAGGGTCACTTTGGTCAAGGAGGTGTCCATATTACAGCTGCGTCCACTTCAGAAGCTTACATTGGAAGAATTGCAGCAGTAGTTGATTGCTGTGATCAATTGTAGTCTCTGCAGTGGAGACTATGTTCTCATTGGCCTCAAGGATCATACCACAGGAATGGCAAGCCTCCAAGGCACGTGGGGTGCCTCCAAGGCACATGGGGTACCTCCACTGCCTCATGGAGTGGAGCCAACAGAGCACTGATGTTTTGCATTGGAAATAGAGACATAAGGGAACCTGGCACTTTCCCTGCAGGTCTCAGCACTTTCAGTACCTGGCTGTAGATAACCCTGTGGGAATATGAAAGCTTATAGAAATGAACAGTTTGCTGGATGTGGGCCCAGAGCTGGTATTGGCAGTAGGCAACAAACCATATGTCACAATAAGACAGTTGTGGAGGCCTAGGAATTCTCTTGCTACAGGCTCAGAATTATGAGCTTCTGCAGTAATCCATAGACAATATGGCTCACAAATCACCTCAAACACCAGGCACTGAGCAATGGGCCTTTCACAGCTCAATCACTGAGGCCTGCTTTAACATTTTGCATAGCTGGGCTGGAGAGTTGGCTCAGAGGTTAAGAGCACTGAATGTTCTTCCAAAGGTTCTGAGTTCAATTCCCAGCAACTATGTGGTGGCTCTCTATGGTGAGATCTGGTATCCTCTTCTGATGCCCTATCTTTATGGCAGACAGAATACTGTATTAAACAAACAAACAAAAACAACAACAAAAAACCCTAAAAGACATTTTGCATAACTATAGTCCCTTTGTTGAGACCTACTTTAGTTTTTAGCATAGTGTTGTTTCTCTGTTGACACATGTTTTTCTTCTTTAGCATAACGGAAGCCATTTTTGCCTTTAACCCCATTTTGGTCATAAGATGAAACTCACTTCAAGTTCTCAGGCCCTGCCTGCCATAAAAATATCCTTTTACTTAAAATTCAATACTTGTTGAATGTTCTGATTGAATTTATGATAAATTTATGTTCTACTTAAGCAAGACCATAATGTCATGCTATGTTCTTTGTTCTGGAACAGTCCTCAAAATTCCTCTTTCCTAAATTCTAGCCAATCAGCTTAAAATGCTTTGTCTAGTTACCTCAGCACAATGTACCCAAAATAGAATTGATTCTTTCTGCTTAGTTATGATCTTTTTCCTTTAAAAACTTACATTGAGATCAGCTCGGGGACATTGTCTTTGTCCCCAAATCCAGACTGTGTCCCTGACTGGCCAGATGTTGCTAAGCATTCAATAAACTTCCATCTGTCTGAGTCTGGTGTCCAAGTGGTCAGTGTGCAGCTGTTCCTGAACCACAACGCAAGCTTCGTTTTGTTTAAACTTCTGAGATGATCTCCATTTGAATCTTTACCACTCTGTTACTGTTTCTTTTTTTTAATGTAATTTATTTATTTTTATATTAATCACAGGTTAGGTACTTTGCATCCCAGGTATAGCCCCCTCCCTCATTCCCTCCCACTCTCCCCCTCCCTCCCTCATCTCCTCCCCACCCTCTCCCAGCCTACACAATGGGGCAGGTTGTCCCTGCATACTTTCATTTATGATAGTTCTCTCTCTTTCAAAGCTTATTTATTTTATGTGTGTAAGTGTTTTGTCTGCATGTATATTTGTACACCATGTGTGTGCCTGGTGCTTGGGGAGGCCAGAGGAGAGCATTGAATCCTCTGGAACTGTAGTTACAAATGGTTGTGGGTCACTGATTCAGGAAATTGAACCCAGGTCCTCTAGAAGCACACCTAGTGCTCTTAGCCACTGAGACATTTCTCCAGCCCCAGTAGTCCTTTGTTCTTATGTCTCAAGACAGTTTCAGTTTTAAACAATAGGCTTCCTCAGGTCTGTGACTGATTATAGTGCATGGAACATGCAGAATAATATGATGGGTTTCTTTCTAATGCTGGTACGCCATTAAAAAGACACTGTCAAGAATCCATGCAATGGGTTTTAGCCTTGTGAGAACTGTTGGTTTCTCCTGCATTCAAGACTGCTAGTTTCTTGGCACCAGAGTTACCTGGCATAATTGTGCCTTTGAATTTCCTACCTACACTCTAACAGCCCAGTTTGAAACTGTAGACTGTTAAGAGCTTTTCTTTGTCACTTTTCTGTTTCTCTAGGCTTTAAGTTGTCATTACCCTCAAATTCCTAATTCTCAGTATTCTTTTCTCTATTGCTCCTTAGAATATAATCTCTCCTTTGTTACAATGACTCATCTCATTCACAGAATCTGATGGAGAAAACTACAAAGCTTCAACCGTATCCCTGATGTCACTGGTGGAACTTCCAAAAATTGCACAGCTATTAAACAGTTAATTGATTAAACTAAGGGTACACAATGACATAGATGAATTTATAAAATGTTGGAAAAATAAAATAAATTAGACCAAAAGCAGTGCGTGTTATATTATTTTACTTATAAACACAGGGAATAGCATCAACAAACAATTATCTATACTAACAATTCATTTCTTCTAAAGTAGATTGTAACTTGAAGGAGGAAGGATTTGTTTTGCCCAGAGGACAGGCACAGAAGATACACTGGCTGGGCTGGCTTAGTTCATGCTCATTATATTGTGGTCGATGCCCATGAGGCAGAAAGCTCATTGTCAAGAGAGATGGGTATTATCTTCAAAGATTCACCCCTAAGTATCCTTTTTTTTTTTGCCAGTTATGTACCATCTCCAAAGGTTGACTTCCCCAATCACTAATGCTAGTTACAAACTAAGTGTTCACACACATGAGCTGTAGTGGAGAGTAATTGAAAGATGGGAAGAAATAGGTTTTTACTTAATCTATAGGATAGAAAACTAGAGAAGTCGGTGACTGAAACAATGCAGTTGAAAATTATCTTAGTATGTATCCTGGCTTATTTGGTGACAATGTTTTTTTTTTTTAAACAAATAATTTGGAAAGAATTCTAGGCTTAAGGATGGCGTTGTGAAGCTCTTAATCTTAAGTTTGAATATGGCAACTATAAAAATACTTAGAAAATGTCCGTTTAATTCTTTCATCCATTTTCAAATCAAGTTATTTATTTCTTGTAATAAATTTGTTTGATTCCCTTAAATATTTCTCTTTACAGCTGAATAATTTTTTTTTGTATGAACTTCATCTGTGGACTGGCAAGGCTGCACCCCCCAGGGGGAGGTGATCAAAGAGCCTGCCATGGAGTTCATGCCAAAGAAAGTTCCTGCTCCCCTTACTAAGGACCCCGCTTGGAGACTGGGTCTATGGGCTACATCTGAGCCAGGGTTTTAAGTCCTCTCATGCACTGTCCCTGGTTGGGACATCATTCTCTTTAGGGCCCCCAGAGCTCAGTTTTTTAGGCTCTGTTGGTCTGAGATGAAAAATTTTTAATAAATTACTTGTAAACTGAATTCAAGAACACACTAAAACCCAGACCCAGAGAGATAAACATTGCATGTTTTCTCTCATTTGCAGATGTTAGTTTTGAATAATCATATATATAATTTATACTATATGTTATTATATATTATTATAGTTTATATTTTATATATTACTTTAAATACTCATAGCAATCAGGAAGTTAATAAGAGACGATAGGGAGAATGACTTTTATGGGAGGGGAGCACAAAGCAGGGGTATAGAGGTTTAAGGTTGATTAATGAAAAGGAGGGTTTAAGTTGGGGTGGGACAATGAGAGTGTAAAGAAGAGAAGGGAATATGGTGAGAAATGAATAAAACTAAAGGCATTTTAAAATTACATGGATATTCATTATCATGGGATAATGAAATAACCCTCTAATGGTGACAATACCTCTACAAGAGACCATGAGCTAACAAGCAAAAAGCCCAGTTCCGGGAACGGGTTACCTATTTTCATTCCTATTCATTGGTTGATAGCCACCTAGGCTGATTCCATTTTATGACTATTATGAATATTGGAGTTGTTGGCCAAAGAAAGTACACAGACTACCAAACCCTATAGACTACTGCCAATACTATTAGCTGTCTTCTAGAACTTGGCAGTGAGATCTTATTACTTAAGACATCATATACTCACATCACAAAACATGGAGGTATCACGGTGGAGCTTGCTGGGAGCAACTGAATGCTGAACTGGCAAAAGCATGCAAGTGAACTTCCTGGAGGCTGCCCACTTGTTGAGCCACCTACTTCATCCAAAGATCTGTCTGTTTGTCTGATTGTAAATGTATGTATGTATGTGTATGTGTGAAATTGTGAAACCAGTTAGAACTTGTTTGCTGAAGTTCTCTGCTTCATCCAAAAATATGTCTGTGGAGGAATGTTAATTCAGAACATGACTATTCTGGCAAGAGATCACACCCAAAGAACTTCTAGGTCTGTGTGATCAGGTTGGAATACAAATATGCCTTTAATCCAGGTGACAGAGGCAAGCAGATCTGAGTTCAAGGCCAGCCTGGTATAGAGCAAGTTTCAGGTAAAGAGAAGCCTAAGTTCAGGGTGGTAGTACATGTCTTTAATCTAAAACAATGAAGGTAAAGATAATTTGTAGAAGGAAGCACCCATTTTTGAAAGTGATGTCTAACTGAATGGCAAAAATAGTGATGAATCAGAGAAAGACTTCACAGAATAGGATATGCCCAACACTCTTGAGAAGAGAGAGGGAAGTGAAGCTACTTAAGGGGCAATGGAGTGGGGGTGGGAGAGGAGGAGGCAGTTTTACCAGGACAGTAATAGATAGGTTGCAGAGAAAGAACTTGGGTAAAGACCAAATGAACCAGACAATGAGAAGCCAGGAGATCAGAGCAGATTGCTTGAGTTAATTTGAAGAGAAACAGAGCAATTGAGAGGCTGAAAGAAGCCAGATGGAATAATTTAGTTGGGAGAGGAGTTTGAGTTAGAACAGCTCAGTTAAACCAGGCAGCCCAGAGCACAGTAAGGACAAGGAAAGATAAGTTTGTTAAGCAGTAAGTGTCAGAGGCAGAAACATTTCTAGGCCTAGGTTAGGTTGATTGTGTGGAGGCTAGAAGCTTCCAGGACTAGGTCTAGGTTAGCAGATGGAGGCAGTAAGCCTCTGAGACCACAACTGAACCAGGCAAATAAGACCTACTTTTACGTACATCCTTCTGTTTGTCTATAGATTTTTTTTTTTTTAATGAATGATCTGTGGGAGCTCCCTATGTTTCTGTGAATGTATGGTTTTTCTTTCTTCTCACCACCACCAGTGGCTCTAAGTAGCAAGGCTACTACCCTGAAAATTTAAGAGTTAAAGTATATATGGAGAGAATTTCTCACTGCAACCAGCAACTCCAAATAGCAAGACTATCCGAAAGCCTGAAAGATTAAGAGTTAAAGTACAGCAGCCAGAGCCGTCAGCCTGACAGTTAAGAGTTAAGGAAGTTCAGAGTTACTAGCCAGGGCCAGCAGCCCCAAATAGCCTGCAAGCTTAAGAGTTAACGTAAAGTTAGAAACACTAGAAGCAAACAGCTCCTAGCACCATATGCCTAGCGCAACAGCCTTTGAACCCCCTTTCTTGCTGACTCTGCTGTCTCACCTCAGCCACCCCTGGACTTGTGAAAGGAAAACCTGCTTTTTTATTTTTTATTTTTTTACAGGTACTGACATAGAAACCTCATTCCTACTGGCTAAATTTCATAGAGCTAAACAGTGTACTATGGATGCTTGAAGAAAAGAAATGTGATAATCTATGAAGGCCGAGATAACGATTGGCTTATCAAGGCATTCACATTGGTGTAAACAGTGGCACAAACATCATGAGAGTAACCACGCACGTTTTGAGTAGAGTTAAGCCCTACTCCTCAAGATGAGACCCACACCTGGCCTTATTGTTTTTTGTCCAAGAACTTATGACTAGACATATTAGTGTTATTCTGCTATACGGACAGATTAAACTGACTTCTAGTGACTTGTCATCATACCCATAGATTAATGTATCACCCAGACCTCAACAGAGAAGCTATTTATGGTTGATGGTGATTAACATACAGACCCATAAGTGATCAAAGTGCAGAGCATAAGAGACTTCAGAATTTTCAGCCATAAAGGGAATATCTATATCAGATACCATCCTCCCAAAACTTAGGGAACACTGTAACAAAGGAAGTAGAAAACATTAAGGGAAGGAATCATTGGGTGATTACAAGGCAACAGTATCCTCTGGAAACAACAATGCACATATAAACTCACAGCAATCATGACAGCATGCACGAGTCTCAGAAAAGCACAGCACAGATCAAATCCTAGCATGAGGGTGGAGAGTTAGATATGAAGTCCTACCCCTAGTGAGGAAGCTATTAGCAGTTGACAGCTGCTGGTAAAGGGACAGTCAGTTCTCTTTAATTGTATGTTGGTTATGCTCCAGTGGAAGATCACACATGCAAGGATATATAGCCAGCATAAATTGGGCGTAATGATGGAACAAAAGAGAACAAAAATTTGGGAGAGTAGGGAAGAGGGATTTATCTGTAAGGGGTGAATATGATCAAAACACATTGTATGAAATTTTCAAACAATTAATAATGAAAAAACAAAAAACCCTCATCCACCACTCAAGTTTGCTTCATCCCAGAGATTAAGGCACGTACAAATCAGTAAATATAATGTACCACATAAATAGCCCCAAGAACGGAAATATGATAATAGATTTGAAAAAAGCCTTTGATGAACTTCAACATCCCTTCATAATAAAAGTTCTGAACAATCTATGGATATAGGGCTCATATTTCAACTCAATGAAGGTAATATGCAATAAGCTCGTGGTCAACATAAGGCTAAACAGATAAAAACTTACAGCATTTCCAAAAAAAATCATGTTCAAAGAAAGGATGTCCATTCTCTACACCTCTGTTTAAGACAGTGCCCAAAGTCTTAGATATAGGAATAAGAGAACAAGAAAGGAAGATACAAATAAGAAATTAAGAACTTCAAGTAGTCTTGTTTGCAGATGGTATTATGCATAGAAGACCCATAGGATTCCACCTGAAAACTCCTACAGTTGATAAACGCATTCAGCAAAGTAGCAGGATGCAAAATTTCCACGCAAAACTTTCTTATATACCAATAACAGCACACTGAGAAAGAAATCAAGTAAATAGTCACCTCACAAAAGCTTCAAACAAACAAATGAAACAAAGAAACAAGACCTGGTATGAAGCTAATCAAGGAAGTGAAAGACTTGAACATCGAAAACTTTACGACACTGAAGAAGATACCAGATGGAAGGACATCCCCTACCACACATGGATTGATAGGATTAATGTGAAGATAATTATCCTACCAAAATCAATGTATGTATTCTACATAATTCAAATAAAATTTCTAGTGACATTATTCATAGAAATTGAAAGACTGATTTTAAAATCCATATGGAAGCATAAAGGACCGAGGGTAGCCAGAGCAATCTTGTAAAATAAAAAATGCTGTCAGAGGTCTCAGCATCCTTGATTTCAAGTTATACTACAGAGCTGTAGTAATAAAAATAACATGGGACTAGCATAAAAACACATTGTTCAAGAAAATAGAATTGAAGACCCAGATGAATACCCACATCCCTATAGCCACCTGGATTTTGATAGAAGCTAACAATACATATTGGAGAAATGACAACATTTTCAACGAATGTTACTGGTCAAGCTGGATAGCTGTGTATAGAATTAAAATAGATTATTATCTCTCACCATGTATGGAGAGGACCTAGACCCCCTGCTCATATGTAGCCCATAGGCAGCTCAGTCTCCAAGTGGGTTCCCTAGTAAGGGGAGCAATGGCTTGCCTTGGCATGAACTCAGTGGCAGGCTCTTTGATCACTTCCCCTTATGGGGGTACAGTCTTGCCAGGCCCCAGAGAAAGAGGGTCTAGACAGTCCTGATGAGACCTGATAGGCTAGGGTCAGATAGAAGAGGAGGAGGACCATCTCTATCAGTGGTATTAAGAGTGGCACATAGTGGGAGATGAGGGACTGTGGGTGGGCCTGGGAGGAGATGGGGGAGGGCACTATACCCAGGGTACAAAGTGAATAAATTGTAATAAAGAATAAATAAATAAATAAGAAAACAAACAAATACCAGGAAGGTCAAGGATTTCAACATAAGACATAATGCCCTAGGACTGATGGAGAAGAAAATAGAAAATATGCTTCAATTTACAGGTATAGGAAAAGACTTTCTAACAGGATAGTGGTAGTGCAAGTACAAACATTAACAACTGATAAATGAGGCCTCATGAAACTAAGAAACTTCTGTACAGCAAAGGACATGGTGACTCAAGTGAATAGTCAGCGCACAGAATGGAAAAAAAAATATCAGCTATACAGATGACAGAGGATTAGCACCTAACTATACAAAGAATTTATAAGGGTAAACATCAAACCAAAACGAATTGCATTTCTGGGTTTAGAACTAAGAAAAGATACAAATGGTTGAGAAATATTTTTTAAACATTTTATATCTTTAGCTGTGGAAAAAATGCAAATAGTTATTTTGGTGTTTCATTTTAGCCCAATCAGGATAGCTAAGATCAAAGAGTTGCCTTTGTACCCTGCAGATTGTTTGCTTTGCTGTGCAGAGTTTTTGAGTTTTACATAATCTCAGTTGGTTCTTTCTGCCGATGCTTGTGAAGGCAATAGAAATCTTTCCCAAGAATGATGCCAAGAAACAGTCTCCATTTTTTCTTTATAATGTATTTATATATTTAAATACTCCATCTAAGCTTCCATAAACCCATTTCAAATTTATTTTCATATATGGTGTAAGATATTGAGTGGCTAATTTGATTCTTCTGCCTGTAGATATACATCATTCTCAACATTTGTTATTAGAGAGACCTTCCTTCCATTACTTTGTGTTCTTGGCACCATTGCTAAAAAAACATTGACCATATATACTTGAGTTTACTTATGGGTATTTCATCCTTATCTGTTAGTGTGTAATTTTTTTCAATGCCAACATCTTTATGACATATTTCAAAATTAGTGAGTATGATATGATCATTTCAACATTGTTTCTCCCCCTTCCCCCGTGATTGATTTACTGTAAAGTCTTTTGCAGCTCCACACAAATTTTAGATTGATTTTATTTTTTTGTAAAAAGAAAGATCAGGGTGATATATGACAGGGTTTGGACAAAGAAAAGGGAAGGGGGAAATAAGACAATCATATTAATCTAAATATATTATTAAAACATTCTCATAAGATTCATGAAAAAGTTCATGAAAAATTGTAAAAAGACTTTTCAAATAAGGTAGTCTTTATTTAAGATATTGTTTGAAGCCAGCACCACACCAAAAGGGAGGAGAAAAGAGAAGCAGCAAGCAGATTAAGTGTGTTAGGCCACCTCTCAGCATGTCTGTATAATCAAGTCTCTCCAGGAAGTTGGCAGAGCTTTAGAGCTGGGGCTTTTCAGGTAATAGCAGCTGGAGAAACTCTCACCCAGCATAAAAACGTTCCTGCCACAGAACTTGTAATGTTTGCATTACTATTGCTATGATAATAACTTGGATGGGTACAGCAAATACTTGCTCCTATGATTATGATTTATTCTTTTGCTCGTTTGTTCACTTATTCTTCTAGGTCTGGCTAATGTCTTCTTTTCTTTAGATAATACAGACTCGAAAACTGTCTCACTTTCCCCCTGGCGGGTGCAGTCTTGCCTGGCCACAGAAGAAGATGATGCAGCCAGTCCTGATGAGACCTGATAGGCTAGGGTCAGATAGAAGGGGAGGAGGACCTCTCCTATCAGTGGATTAGGGAGGGACATGGGGGAGAAGAGGGAGGGTGAGACTGGGAAGAGAAGAGGGAGGATGCTACAGCAGGGATAAAAATAAATAAATTGTAATAAATAATAAATAAAATTTTTAAAAATGAGAGATTGGAAAAAAGTTTGAAACCCAGTAAAAAGATAATGTAATATCAAATGTAATATGCATTTTTTTCATTTTAAATTCTGTATAAAAGGTATCCATTATGGTTTAATATACTTCATAGTGATTCAGACTAATATAAATAGAGCCAAGTGATTTGGTGTCTATGGCCCCCTCAATTACCTTTAAAAAATTACATGTTAAGAAACATACACAACAAAGTTATTCAGAGAAAGCACTGTTTCTCTCATGCTTTAAAGGCAGACACTCACTGTTCTGTTGATTAAAAAACATATAAGAATGTGAACTTTCTCTAATTCCATCCTCATTGAGTCTTGGTCTTTATTCATCTCTTCTCTCTGTAGTGAGCAACCTGAGGGGATGTGATGAATATGAACAGTACTGAGAGCTGCAAGTAGCCTTGTAGTTGGTGTTCTTCCTCGTTCATATTAACTCTGCCAGATCTCAAAATAGTAAGGCAACTGTAGGAATGAAAAGGTCTATGATAGATGCAGGCTGAAGTATTTATCTAGAAAATGTTAAATGTAAGTTTCATTAAAACATAGTTATATCTACAGCTATTTTTCTTTCTTGAATATGTCTCATTTTATTTTATCTAAATCATTTTCTGTTCTCTGTAACCTACAGGTGGCATGAACTACATGTAAACATTGATTTTCTTAATGCACAGAGTTAAATTGTTGTCACAAATTGCCAATAGAAGAGCAAATGTTTCTGTTATACTCCCTTGAACTCTTATATCTTGCAAAGAAGATGTGCAAATTTCTCTCCACATAAATCAAATGATAAAAATATATTAACTCATCATGCCCTACTCTCTATCAAGAGCAGGAGAGAGTTGATATTTATTCTTTCATCTTACTCTAGCAACAACCTTACTGAATTCCTATTATTAACTTTAAAAGTGAGAATACAAAGGTTTAGAGAATTTATTTGATTGGTGTTTTAGACCTTAAGCCAGTGTATTTTAAAGAAACTTTGTAACTTTGCCTCTCCTATGGCTTACTGCAGAAACCTAGGACATTTGTATCTAGTTAGTATGATAGTTTATAGTGATATTGAGTATAGTTTCAATTCTTATTGCTCACTTTATGATACGGTACAATGTTGCTTCTTTATCCCTTTAAAATTTGTGTATGTTGTTTTTTAAGATTATCTTTCTGATTAAGATAGAATTTTCTTGTTAAATATTTTCTCATGATTCTCATATAGGATCAAAATTATATATTTTTTAATTTTTAATTTTTTATTAATTACATTTTATTCACTTTGTATCCCCCCTGTAGCATCCTCCCTCCTCCCCTTCCAAGCCCTCTCTTCCTCCCCCTTCTGCACACATGCCCCAAAGTCCACTGATAGGAGAGGTCTTCTTTTCCTTCCTTCTGATCCTAGTCTATTAGATCTTATCAGGAGATCTGCATTGTCTTCCTCTGTGGCCTGGTAAGGCTGCTCCCCTCTCAGGGGGAGGTGATCAAAGAGCCAGACACTGAATTCATGTCAGAGGCAGTCCCTGTTCCCATTACTATGTAACTCACTTGGACACTGAACTGCCATGGGTTACATATGTGCAGGGGTTCTAGGTTATCTCCATGCATGCTACTTCGTTGGAGTATCAGTCTCAGAAAAGACCCCTGCACTCAGATTTTTTGGTTCTGCTGCTCTCCTTGTGGAGCTCCTGTCCTCTCCAGATCTTACTATTTCCCACTTCTTTCATAAGATTCCCTGCACTTTGCCCAACTGTTGGCCATAAGTCTCAGCATCTGCTTTGATAGTCTGCATGGCAGAGCCTTGCAGAGGCCCTCTGTGGCAGGCTCCTACCTTGTCCCTGTTTTTTCCTTCTTCTGATGTCTTTCCTCTTTGCCTTTCTGGATGGGGATTGAACATTTTAGCCAGAGTCCTCCCTCTTGATTAGTTTCTTTAGGTGTACAGATTTTAGTCGGTTTATGCTATATTATATGTCTATATGAGTGAGTATATACCCTGTGTGTCTTTCTGCTTCTGGAATACCTCACTCAGGATGATCCCTTCCAGCTCCCACCATTTACCTGCAAATTTCATGATTTTCTTGTTTTTTATTGCTGAGTAATATTCCATTGTGTAGATGTACCACAGTTTCTGAATTCATTCCTCAGCTGAGGGGCATCTGGTTTGTTTCCAGCTTCTGGCTATTACCAATAAAGCTGCTACAAACATGGTTGAGCAAATGTCCTTGTTGTGTACTTGAGCCTCTTTTGGATATATGCCTAAGAGTGCTATAGCTGGGTCTTGAGGAAGCACTTTTCCCAATCGTCTGAAAAGCGCCAAATTGATTTCCAGAGTGGTTGTACAAGTTTACATTCCCACCAGCAGGGGAGGAGGGTTCCCCTTTCTCCACATCCTCTCCAGCATGTGTTGTCACTTGAGTTTTTGATCTTGGCCATCTGATGGGCATAAGGTGAAATCTCAGGGTCATTTTGATTTGCATCTTCGTGATGGCTAAGGATGTTGAGCATTTCTTTAAGTGTTTCTCTGCAATTCGATATTCCTCTATCGAGAATTCTCTGTTTAGCTCTGTTCCCCATTTTTAATTGGATTACTTGATTTATTGTTTTTTCAACTTTTTTAGTTCTTTATATATACTGGATATTAGCCCTCTGTCAGATATAGGGTTGGTGAAGATCCTTTCCCAGTCTGAAGGCTGTCATTTTGTTCTGACAACAGTAACAAGATATTTGCTTTACAGAAGCTTTTCAGTTTCATGAGGTCCCCTTTATTGATTGTTGATCTTAGAGCCTGTGCTGTTGGTGTTCTGTTC
>CM053753.1:74850720-74873792 GCA_028658305.1 Pachyuromys duprasi | reverse complement strand
GCTTATCCTGTCTCCTCAGGGCTGGCTGCAATGTCCTCCCCTGGGATCTAGCCAGTCTGTCACTCCCTGGCTTGTATGGGGGAGGGTCAAAGAGTCAGCCATCAAGATCATGACTGAAACAGTCCCTGTTTCCCTGAATAGGGTCTTCAGTCCTACACCGAGTTATCATGGGCCCCATCCATGCGGGGGTTCCAGTCCATATCCACACATGGTCCTTGATTGTAGAAACTGTCTCATACAAGACCCCTGTGCCCTGCTAAATGTGTCTGGTTTTATGTTGAGATCTTTGATCCACTTGGACTTTAGTTTTGTGCAGGATGATAAATATGGATCTATTTGCGTTTTTTCTACAGGTAGACATCCAGTTAGACCAGCACCATTTGTTGAAGATGCTATCTTTTTTCCATTGTATGGTTTTGGCATCTTTGTCAATAATCAGGTGTCCATAAGTGTGTGGATTTATGTCTGGGTCTTCTATTCGATTCCATTGATCCACCATTCTGTTTCTATGCCAGCACCATGCAGTTTTTATTACTATTGCTCTATAGTACAGCTTGAGATCAGGGATGGAGATACCTCCAGAAGATCTGTTATTGGAGAGGATTGTTTTTTTTTGTTGTTGTTGTTGTTGTTGTTGTGTTGTTTTTGTTTTTTGATTTTTTTTTTTTAGCAATTCTGGGTTTCTTATTATTCCATATGAAGTTGAGAATTTTTCTTTTGAGGTCTGTAAAGAATTGTGTTGGTAATTTGATGGGAATTGCATTGAATTTGTAGACTGCTTTTGGTAAGATGGCCATTTTCACTATGTTAATCCTGCCAAGCCATGAGCATGCTAGAGCTTTCCATCTTCTTATATCTTCTTCTAATTCTTTCTTCAGAGACTTAAAAATTTTTTCATACAAGTCTTTGACTTGCTTGGTTAGGGTCACACCAAGGTACTTTATGTCTTTTGTGGCAATTGTGAAGGGTGTTGTTTCCCTAATTTCTTTCTTGGCCCTTTTGTCTTTGGTGTACAGGAGGGCTACTTATTTTTTTTTTTTGAGTTAATTTTGTATCCAGCCACTTTGCTGAAGGTGTTTATCAGCTGGAGGAGTTCTCTGGCAGAATTTTGGGGGTTACTCAGGTATACTATCATATCATCTGCAAATAATGATACTTTGACTTCTTTCTTTCCAATTTGTATCCGTTGATATCCTTCAATTGTCCTATTGCTCTAGCTAGGACTTCCAGAACTATGTTGAAGAGATATGGAGAGAGTGGGAATCCTTGCCTTGTCCCTGATTTCAGTGGGATTGATTTAAGTTTCTCTCCATTGAGGTTGATGTTGGCTATAGGCTTGCTGTATATTGCCTTTTCTATGTTCAGGTTTGTGCCTTGTATCCCTGATCTCTCCAATACTTTAAACACGAATGGATGTTGGATTTTGTCAAACACTTTTTCAGCATCTAAGGAGATTATCATGTGGTTGTTTTCTTTCAGTTTGTTAATATGGTGGGTCACATTGATGGATTTCCATATATTGAACAACCCCTGCATACCTTGGATGAAGCCTACTTGGTCGTAGTGGATGATATCTTTGATGTGTTCTTTTATTTGGTTTGCAAGTATTCTGTTGAGTATTTTTGCATCAATGTTCATAAGGGAGATTGGCCTGAAACTCTCTTTCTTTGTTGGGTCTTTGTGAGGTTTAGGTACCAAGGTGACTGTGGTTTCATAGAATGAGTTTGGTAGTGTTCCTTCTGTTTCTATTTTATGAAATAGTTTGAAGAGAAAAGCAGTTAGTTCTTCTTTGAAGGTCTGGTAGAATTCAGTGCTGAAACCATCTGGTTCTGGGATTTTTTTTTTTTGGATGGGAGACTTTTGATGACCATTTCTGTTTCCATAGGGGTTATAGGACTATTTAATTGATTTACCTGGTCATGATTCAGTTTTAGTAAGTGGAATCGATCAAGAAAATTGTCCATTTCATTTAAGTTTTCAAATTTTGTGGCATATAGACTTTTGAAGTAAGTCCTAACCATTGCTTGGATTTCCTCAGTGTCTGTTGTTATGCTTCCCTTTTTATTTTGATTTTGTTAATTTTAATAGTGTCTCCCTGCCTTATAGTTAGTTGGGCTAAGGGTTTGTCTATCTTGTTGATTTTCTCAAAGAACCAGCTCTTGGTTTCATTGATTCTTTGAATTGTTTTATTTGTTTATAATTTATTGATTTCAGCCCTGAGTTTGATTATTTCCAGCCATTTACTCCTTTTTGGTGTGTCTGGTTCTTTTTTTTCTAGGGCTTTTAGGTGAGCCATTAAGTTGCTTGAATGAGATGTCTCAAATTTCTTCTTGAAGACACTTAGTGCTATGAACTTTCCTCTTAGCAGGGCTTTCATTGTGTCCCATAAGCTTTGGTATGGTTCTTCATTTTTATTGAATTCTGGGAAGACTTTAATTTCTTTCTTTATTTCTTCCCCAACCTAGCTGTCATTTAGTAGTAAGTTGTTCAATTTCTATGTGTGTGTAGGCGTTTTGTTATTTCTGTTGTTGTTGAGGTCCAACTTTATTCCATGGTGATCAGATAGGATACAAGGGATTATTCAATCTTCTTGTATCTGCTGAGGCTTGCTTTGTGACCTACCATATGGTCCATTTTGTAGAAGGTTCCATGAGGTGCTGAGAAGAAGGTAAATTCATTTGTGTTTGGGTGTAAGGTTCTATAGATGTCTGTTAGGTCCATTTGATTTATGACTTCTGTTAGAGACATTGTTTATTTGTTTAATTTCTGTTTGTTGACCTATCCTTTGTTGAGAGTGAGGTGGTGAAGTCTCCCACTATTAATGTGTGGGTATCTATGTGTATTTTAAGTTTTATTAATTTTTTTTTTTTTACAAATGTCGGTGCCCTTGTATTTGGGGCATAGATGTTCAGGATTGTGATGTCTTCCTGGTGGAATTTTCCCTTGATGAGTATGAAGTGTCCTTCCCCATCTCTCTTTTTTTCTTTCTTTTTAAATTTTTTAAATTATACTTTATTCACTTTGTATCCCCCCATAAGCCCCTCCTCCCTCCCCTTCCAATCCTACCTTCCCTCCCCCTTTTCCACACATGACCCTCCCCAAGTCCACTGATAGGGGAGGTCTTCCTTTCCTTCCTTTTGATCCTAGTCTATTAGCTCTCATCAGGAGTTCCCCATCTCTTTTTATTAATTTTGGTTGAAAGTCTAGTTTATTAGATATTAGAATGGCTACTCCTGCTTGCTTCTTGGGTCCATTTGCTTGGAAAATCACCTTCTAGCCCTTTACCCTCAGGTAATATCTATCTTTGTGACTTAGGTGTATTTCTTGTATGCAACAGATTATTGGGTCTTGTTTATGCATCCATTCTGTTAGTCTGTGTCTTTTTATTGTAGAATTGACTCCATTGATGTTGAGAGAGATTAATGACCAGTGGCTGTTAGATCCTTTGATTTTGATGTTCGCTGTGGTAGTAAGTTTGTGTGCTTGATTACTCTTTGTTTTACTGTAGTAAGGTAAATTATTTCCTGTGTTTTCTTGAAACTAGTTAGTTTTCTTGGGTTGCATTTTTCCTTCTAGTGTCTTCTGTAATGCTGGATTTGTGTATTTGTAGGTATTGTTGAAATTTGTTTTTGTTGTTGAATATCTTGTTTTCTCCGTCTATGAGGACTGAGAGTTTTGCTGGGTATAGTAGCCTGGGCTGACATCTGTGTTCTCGTGGGGTCTGCATGATGTCTGTTCAGGCCATTCTGATTTTCATAGTCTCTGTTGAGAAGTCAGGTGTGATTTTGATGGGTTTGCCATTATATGTTGCTTGGCCTTTTTCCCTTGTAGCTTTTGTGTTTTTTCTTTGTTCTTTATACTTACTGTTTTGATTATTGTATGGCACGAGGATTTTCTTTTCTGGTCTAATTTATTAGGTGTTCTGTAGGCCTCTTGTATTCTTATAGGCCTCTCCTTTAAGTTGGGGAAATTTTCAATGATTTTGTTGAAAATATTTTCTGGGCTTTGGAGGAGGGAATCTTCTTTTTCCTCTATTCCTATTATTCTTAGGTTTTGTCTTTTCATGTTGTCTAGGATTTCTTAGACAGACTGTCAGGAATTTTTTAGATTTAACACTTTCTTTGACGAACACATCAATTTCTTCCATTGTATCTTCCGCATCTGAGATTCTTTCTTCCACCTCTTTTATTCTATTGGTTATGCTTACCTCTGTTTTCTTCCCTAAGTTCTTTCTCTCCACAATTTCCTCCATTTGTGTTTTCTTTAATTTTTCCAATTCTATCTTCAGATCTTGAGCGGTTTTGTTGATTTCCTTCACCTATCTGACTGTATTTTCCCTGCAATTCCTTCAGCTGTTTGAACAATCCTCCGATTCTTTTATTTCTTTCAGTGATTTAAATATTTCCTCTATAAAGGCCACAAACTGTTTGGCTGCTACTTCCTGTATTTCTTTAAGGATGGCCATAATCTGGTTGTCTTTATCTTCCTCTATTTCTTTATGGATGGCTATAATCTGTCTTTATCTTCCTCTATTTCTTTACGGATGGCCATAATCTGTTTGACTTTATCTTCCCCTAGTTCTTTACACATTTCATTTGTTTCCTCTATTATCCTCTTCACAAGCATAGATGTTAGGTCATTTTTTTTTGAATTTCAATTATGCTGGGGTGCCCAGGGCTGCTTGTCCCTGGATACCTGGGTTCTGGAGATGTCATATTGCTCTGTCTTTTGTTCATTGAGCTTTTACATTGGCCTCTACCCATTGGGCTACCTTACGTGTTGGCCTGTTAGTTTCTGGTGGTTCCTGGAATCCTGTGGTGGAGAGAATCCCCTTGGCAGGAAGATGATTTTTCCTGAAGGAAGCCTCCTCAGCTTTTTGGGTATGGTCACTGAATGGCTGGTGTTTTTCAGGAATTGCCACAGCTTACCTCAGGAGTGGTAACTGTGGTCCTTGTTAGTCAAGAGGGCTCTCCTTTCACCTGGAGAAGTCCTAGAGAAAGCTGCCCTGCTTCTTGGTTTATTGCTGTAAATTTAGTGAGCTGCAGCTGTAACCTGGGTGCCCCGTGGTTTGGTCAGTTTAATTAGGGATAACTGGTTGCCCCTTGAAGCAGTATCTGGGGGTTGATCTTGGGGATCCCAGGCTTCTGTAGGTTTGAGGTTGGGGCTCTGTGCTCCAGTACCCAAGCAGTAGTCAGTGGCAGGTGAACTCTGCTTCCATGCATGCAGTTGGAGGCTAGAGTCAGGAAGTCTGTGGATAACCAGAAACTTTTCCAGAGCTAGGTGTCCTGAGGTAGGGCCAGATGTTTCCCCCACCATGGGGTTTTCTCCCAACGGGAAGGCCCAGTCTGTTGTGTTTGGTGTGGCACAGAGAGTACGCAGGCGTTGGCAGGCTCCAAGCTGGTGACTGGGAGGAACCTGAGACCTTTCCTGAGACCTTTCCCGTGTGTGCTGGTGGTGGTGGGTGGGTGGTCGGCTGAGTGCTCTAAGCTGTCTCCCTCCCTGTGGGGTTTTCTCTCGACAGGGACTCCCAGTCTCTGATGCTCTGGGGTGCACAGTTCTGACTATGATGGACAGTAGGGTGCACAGCAGGTCTCTGGGCTGGTGGTGTGTGCACTTGCTGGTCTGCCGGATCTTTTCCAGGGATATACTGAGTGACCTGAAGTCAGTCCCCATTTGCTTCCTTATCTGTGTGGTTTTCTCCCTACAGGGAAACCCAGTATCTGATACCCTGGGGCACACAGTTCTGTCTGTGATGGAGAGTGAGGTGTGCAGCACGTCTCTGTGCTCACAGCTGGAGCCCTGCTCAGGGCTGGTGGCATGTGCCCACACGTCTGCGGGACCTTTTCCAGGGATAGAGTGGGTGACCTAAGGTCAGTCCTGTTTCCTACCTTCCCTGTGGGTTTTTCTCACGACTGGGACTCCCAGTCTCTGGTGTTTTTGTGCCCACTGTTCAACCTTGGGAAGGTGGTCAGGACATGCAGGCGTGTGGCTCTGACCGGGTGACCAAGTGCCTGCGCCACCCGGAATCTCTTCCGGGTTCTGGCTGGGAGACCTGAGAGTGGACCTGACAGATTCCTGCGCTGTGGAGTTTCCTCTCACCTGGAAAACACAATTGCTGTTGTTTTAGGGCCCAGAGTTTAGTCTCTTGGTCGCTGTACCACATTGCTGTTCTGCTCCTCAGACGCAGTGTCCTCCTGGTGCCGCCGTCTTGGATCCAAAATTATATATTAATTTGATAAATTTAAAACTCTTAAGAGGTTGAGTGTTCATAATTGAGTAGCTACAAACATCAGGACAGTTATCTAAAATTAGTCACATTGACAAAGTGACCTGGTAAGAGAGCACAGAAACATGTCAATAACAAAAACCAGAAAACTGATACTCTTTAATACAGGGTGTTCAAAATTACATATTCATATTCAGAAAAAATAAGGTGAACCTAATATCCTCATTAAATATAAAGTCAACTCAAAATAAGTTAGTGGCTTAAATACAGTTTTTTTTCATAGAGTCTACACCCACCAAGAAGTAAGACCTGCCATACGTTATCCTGGACAATCATTTATTGAACATTACCCAAAAAATTATAAGCAAAGAAAGTTAAATTAGACCAGTAAGCTTTTTCCCAAAACCCACCAAAATAAGTGAATGAGCATATATTATAATATACTTCACATGTAAATAACACATAAGATGGGACAACACATATTCAAGCCATGCTTTTGGTAAGAGTTAGATATTAAAAAAGTAAAAAAAAAAAAGAATCAGAAGCAAGAATATCATGAAAGGTGATTAAAATGAGAAAGTACATGACATGGATATTTTATAAAATGAAGATGTAAAAATTTCAAGCAAATTATACACATACATACACACATGTATACACACATCACACACTATCACTTCTGGATAGTCTAAAGTTTACAATGTGATATTTCCAAGTATGAATTATTAATCTGCTCAGTTTTATAAACAAAATTGTGAACAATATGTCCATAGTTTGCAAAATCATATTACAATTCAAGTAGGTTAAAATGATATTTTTGAATGAAAATACTATAGCCAAGAAAGAAACCTTTTGATTTCAAGCTATTGGTATATGAGAATATGAGTATTTAACATTGTTGATTGGTTAAATGTAAAAGTACGTGTACATCAAGTTAACTTTTTAACAGTATGCTGTTATTAATAGTGAATGTTTAGAAAACAGGGATTGCATACATGTTATCTGCATTCATCAGTGATATGTGAGATTGAAACAATTCTTTGTTGTATTTACATATTTTTTGCCTTAATATTTTTAAGATATCTAATTAGAGTGAACTACATCAAATTTGATTTCATATGTGAGAAATGATTGTACATTGCCAATGATATCATTCAATAATCTCTTTTAGTGTAAGAAGGGTGTGAAATAGTCTACTGTCTCATTGCTAGAAGCTGAATTCTCATAATAGTGGCTAAAAGTAGCAAACGCTATGGTAACATTTGATATTTGTTAGAAATAACAGTAATATATATATGTAATATATTTGTATTCATGGAAATATTTTTTCAATGCAGGACAGGATGCTTATTGCTTAGAGGCAAATTTAGATGTCAAATCTGTTACATCATTTAAAGAATATCAATGCAGTAAACATTTCTTTTGACTTATAATTGAACTATAACTTTAGTTTTTAAAAGAAATAGGGAATATATAAGGACAGTTGCAATAGCTTTATTAGTTTAATTTGCTGATTAGTGAAGAATGCCCAGCAGATTGGTTTTAACCTACAGGGAGTTTTGGCTAGCATTTAGGGAGTTTTGGTGTTCATCTCACAAAGAGGATTGAAGAAATAAATAGCATTCCCTTCAAACTGTTTCTTAGAGAAAATTGACATGTTAAGAACAATTCTTGATACCCTTGTTCCTTCATTTAAAATGTTCTTCATAAGGATTTTTTTTCTTGCATCCGTGGGTGAGAAAAACAACATTTTATTTTACTTTCTTTTTAAAAAGGTAAATGATGCCCATATCAAATGTAAAACCTTTTTCAAATATATTTAACAATATATGTGAAAATACCTTTTTAGGGGATTTATCTAATAAACAAAACACAAAGCATTCCGAACAAAAGAGTTAAATCCCTTTGGACTCATAGTTACCTGCTTGTGGACCAAAGGTTTGATCTCCATCATGAGGTTTTGTGAAGTCCTGGCAGGTAACCTCTAAGTGAAGGCTCTTAATAAGAACGGGGATTTTAGTCTTATTGAATATGAGGGGTATTAATAACATCATAGAAACCTAGTACATTATGTTGAAACTTTTCATAAAACTTCATAAACATGTTATGAATAATAGTAAGTCATAGATAGACTCATGGGTTATGAAATTTTGGGTTATATGCGGTTAATTAAGTTAATGTCCTGGAACTGGACTTACATATGGTTGTGAGCTGGGAACTGATCTGGGGTCATTTGGAAGAGCAAGTAGCTCTTAACCACTAAGCAATTTTTACACTCCTATTTCTTCCATTTTTCTGTTTTTTTCATAAACATTGTAAACTTCAGCATGTAAATGGAATCCAGATATTGAAAACATTAGTCTTTTTTCCCTTACTGTTTCTTTTGTAATGTTATATTCTGTTCTTACTTTGAAAATCTCACTCATGAAATTGAAAGGAACTTACTGTTTCTTTTCATACATTTTACTGAGAAACAATACAAAGTTTTTTTTAAAGCTATGATAATGTAAAAAGTAGAAAACAGGAGAAATAAAATTTTAAATTACTATTTTTATCACTTGATTATTACTATCTTAAGATGAAAGAATTACGCATGAAAGTAATACCAAAGACATGTTGAGTATTTTTACCATATAAAACTTTAAGAAAATATACATGTACGTCTAAAATGAGAGTAGAAATGATATCATCTGAAAGTAGAAAGAGGATTAGAAAAGAGGAAGAAAAATGGGAGCTGCTCTTGGGTGTATTTTCAAAGTACATACAATAGGAAGAAAATGATATTGTATAAACTACCACTTTGTACAATAATTATTTACTACTAACAAAATACATAATATTTTAATATGAAATTATAAAAGATTTTCCAAATTATGCTAGTGTCTCTTTAAGATATTTTTGTATAAATTTGGTGTTGCAGCATCAGTCTTTAATATCAGCACTCTGGAGACAGAGGCAGGTGGATCTGAGTCTGAGGCCAGGCTAGTCTGTATGTTAGTACCAGGATAGCCAGAGCTACATAGAAAACAAAACAAAACAAATATAAACAAATAAGCAAAAATTTATTAGTACAAAACATATTACATATTTTGTCATTCTAAATTCTGTGTAAAATTTCTCTTCTCTCTCTCTCTCTCTCACACACACACACACACATAATTTATAATAGATTCAGACATGCACAAGACCAGGCAAATCAGTATCTATGGTTGCATTATTTATTTTTGAGATAATTGGATATTGAAAGTTTATACATTAAAACTGTTCAGAAATATTTTCTGTTTCTGGTATGTTTAAAAAGCAGAAACATGACACCTCCCTTTCTGTTGACTGAGGAGAACCTGGTGCATAGGAAAGTGGACTAAAACTGATGTCATTCTTACCAAGTCTTGCTTACATTTAAAATAATCTTCTTTCTTCTTGTAGTGAGCAACCTGGGTGGATATAATGCAGATGAACAGGACCCAGCTGACTGAGTTTGTCCTCAGAGGAATAACAGATCGTCCAGAGCTGCAAGTCCCTCTGTTCCTGGTGTTCTTCCTTATCTATGTCATCACCATGGTGGGCAACCTTGGCTTAATCTTTCTTGTCTGGAAGGACCCCCACCTTCACACTCCCATGTACTTTTTCCTGGGAAATTTAGCCTTTGTGGATGCCTGTACTTCATCCTCTGTGACACCAAAGATGCTTGTGAAATTTTTAAATAAGAATGACATGATATCCCTGGGTGAGTGTTTTGGCCAATTTTATTTTTTTTGTTTTAGTGCAACCGCAGAAGTTTTCCTCCTGGTAGCAATGGCCTATGACCGCTATGTAGCCATATGCAACCCTCTGCTCTATCTAGTAGTGATGTCTAACAGACTCTGTGTTCAGTTCATAAGTGTGTTATATTTAGTTGGATTTCTACATGCCTTGCTTCATATAGGATTGTTATTTAGATTAACTTTTTGTAGTTCCAATATAATAGATCATTTCTACTGTGAGATCTTGCTGCTCTATACAATTTCTTGCACTGACCCGTCTATTAATGCATTTGTTGCTTTCACTTTTGCTATTTTTATGCAAGCGAGTACTTTCATTAGTATAATAGTTTCTTACGCCCGTGTTCTCTTTGCCATCCTAAAAACGAAGTCTGAGAGGGGCAGGAAAAAAGCCTTCTCTACTTGCAGTTCCCACCTGTTGTCTGTCTCTTTGTTCTATGGCACGCTCTTCATCATATATGTGCTCTCTGGCTCTGACAGAAACAAGTATCAGGGTAAAATGTATTCACTGTTCTACACCATTATCATTCCTCTGCTAAACCCCTTTATTTACAGCCTAAGAAACAGAGAGGTTTTAGGTGCCTTGGGAAAACTCACAAAATGTTGACTATTTTCTGAAACTTTGAGTTGTTTTTATCACCAGATTCTCTCTTTTTAAGTGCATCATATTCAGCCTATTGTTAAATAAAGCAATAACAATGTATACTCAAAGTTTCTGTCTTGCATTATGTTATTATTGTTGTTATTATTAAAATAGTGAAGCCTTTAAAGAAAGATATAGTATAAATTGTCTTTTAATTCATTGTCAGAGAAGAACATGAACTATTGTTTTAAGTTGTTTTCAGGAAATTAATAAATTATTCTTGTCTTAAAACGTGTTTTCATGTTATTGAAGCAAAAACTTCACATGTATAGATTCTATTTTTTCTTTATTTTTTTCCTGTCTTATGTATGTATGCAGTGCACGTGGTCGTAAGTGCCACCCCTGTTCCCTCTCATGCTCCTCCCACACACCTCCTGATTCTCTTCTTTACTGCCAGAGAGTCCCCCTCCCTGATTTCACCCTTTGTTTATGCAGGTGTGCTCCACCGCTGCGTGCTCACAGCAATGACCGTGCGGAACACAGAGAGCAGTGGTTCATGAAACCCTTCCCCATCCTCCTTTACATTCCCTCTGCCCACTCTTCCATCGCGTTCCTTAGGCCTTAGAGCAGGTGTTATAGTTGGATCATGCAGGGCTGAGGACCCAACAGTTACTTATTTTCGGTACTTTGATCATTTTTAAAAAATTATGTTTTATTGGGGGGCGTTACATAAGTATATTGTGTCTGTACTATTTCCACTCTTCTTCCTCCTCCATTTTTCCTGTGTCACCTACATCCTCTCTCATTCACAACTCTTTCTTGAGTCTCTGCATTAATCACTGTCTTCCACAATAAGAAGCTTCTCTGCTCAAGGCTGAAAGCTGTACTAGTCTATGGCTAATGATACACCCATTTAGAAACTAGTTTCACCACATGTCCATTTAGCAAAATAATAATCAGTAAAGTCTATCCCCCAGGACTTACCACCTCACTAGCTAGGTGCTTTTGAGCAGCTTTATAGTACCAAGTATAGATTTCTTTCCTTGGGGTGGGTATAGGATCCAATCAGTAAGCCATTGCTTAGACCCTAAATGTTGTGCTAGTACCAAATCAGTGGTCACAAGTTGCCTGTCAGGCATTAGGACTATTGATAAGTTTTCTCCCCCTGCAGCCTGAATAGCACCTCTGGTACCATGCAGACTAGGGCTTCTTAGCGAAGAGAAATCTTCTAGCCTGGTTTCAGTCTGTTGTCTCTCTGACACAGGTCAAGCGTACAATGCTTTCAGTAATAGAGTTTTACCATGTAGGCAACAAACACAAAATGCAATATGTGTATTTCGTCCCATCACCCCGTTTTCCCCATTCCCTTTTCTGCTGGATATCTTTTTTTTTACCTTGTTCCCTTAAAAAAGCAGGTTTCTATGTAGCTTTTTCATGCACCCATCGTTTTGGTTTACCATCCCACAACCTTTATTTTCCTCCATCCCTACCTCCCCAGCCCCATTGTATCTTCTCATTCCTGTTATCTCTTATTTTCATATCATGTGTGTTTTACTGTCCCCAGCCAGACTTCACCCCAAATATCCACATCTTGCGACTCCTCTCTTGCTTTCTGTCCTGTAAAGATACTCTCTTGAGCTCAATCACACACACACACACAAATTCAAAATCATGAAGGTCGTCGAGGGGATACATACAGAATTTGTCTGTGTGTCTGAGTTACAGCATTTATTATAATACTTTTTGTCCTATCTGGGTTTTTTTTTTGCAATTTCCACAATTCTTTTTGTTTAGAGATGTCTTTAACTGAATTGAATTACGTATGTATACCGCATGTTAATTTTGCATCCAGCATTTGCTGACTCTGAGGTTGGGTATATTTCTCAGCTACTGTACACAGAACAGCAGTGATCATGGGTGTTCAGGTATCTGTATCAGAGAATGTCGTTGTTTAGGTATATGCACAGAAATGATATAGCTAGGTTTCATTATATATATATAATACATATATATATAAAAATATATATATATATATGCTATTTGCAAAACCTATGCACTGCCTTCAATGGTTATTGCACAAGTTTACACTCTTTCCAAATGATCCCGATGGTTCCTCTTTCTCTATGTTGCATCAGCATTTATTTTCTTTTTAAAATTCATTTTTTATTTTATAATTCTACAAATTTAATATATAATGTAGTTTTTAAAAATTCCTATTATTCTCTCCTCTTATTCTTTATCTCTCACCAAATGCCTTCTTCTTCCAAAGCTGACACCCACTTTCATTACTTGTATGTGGTGGATAGGGTACTTCATTTAATTAGGGTTGCGTACATGAGCAAAAGTCAGAGGTCATTTGAGCAAGTACAAAATATAAGTTGCTATTGGAGAATATGGCTGTATTTCTCTCAGCAACCTTTGAATGCCTGCAGTTCCTCTGAGAGTGAGGTCACATGATCCATTCCTCCATATACGATGGAGTTTTATATTGACCCAGTTCCATGTAGGTTTTGTGTGGGTCCCCATTACTATTATGTTCATGTATGTAATAGCTATGCCATTTCTAGAAGACAGTGACTTACACCACTCCTTTCTTTCTTCATCTCTCACGAATTGGGTCCTCTTTCTGCAATCCTCCACAAGCCTAAGAGGAATGATTTAGATGGTGTATTTAAGGCTGAGAAATTAACAGCCATTTGTCCTCAGAGCATTAACTAGTTATTTGTTTCTGTATTAACTGTTCCCCACTGCAAACTGAAGCATTTCTGACCAAGGCTGAAAGATGCACTTGGCTCTATGAGTACAAACGGGTCAATTTTCATGGCAGTTTGACACCATGCCTGCTTAGCAAAAACAGCCATTCATAGGTTCTTGCAGAGGGCTTATGACCTCCCCAGTCATATTTTCTCAGATTTAAAGTTTCAGATGTGAGTTCCTTTATGGAGTAAGTCTAAAAGACAATGAAAAAGCAGTTGTTTACCATCATGCAGTTATGCCATTATTACACCTGTAGGCAGATTTTGCCTATAAGGATGGCATTGTAGTTTAAATGGTTCACAGCCAGGTAAGATACTTAGTTGCTTTCTTCATAGCACCTTTCAGTGTGAAGAAAACTAGCCAGCAGAGATGAAATTTCCCTATCAGTCCAAGAATAATTTATCTATGTTCTGTGATTGGAGTGTATGTTGTCTTTAGAAATAAGATCTTACTGTTTAACGCTCATGGGCAGTGAAGAACAGACTATGCAGGTCTCTCACCAATAAAGAATAAAGAAGTAACCCATGGACAATACAGGGACATTTGTTTAATAATGCCTGTCTTTTAAAAGCAGCATTGTCCACCAATGAAGGTTATCTACTTTCAAACTTCTTTTCAAAAATTGTATTTTTAAAACAACATATCGCCTAGTATGCTTCCATAAGGTTTTTTATTTGTCCTTAAATTGAACCTTATTTTGTGTGTATGTGAGTTTGCCTGGATGTATGGTTGTGCATTGCATGCATGCAGAAGCCCTTGGAGATCAGAGAGGGTATCAGATGCCCTAGAACTAGAGTTGCAAGTGCTTGTGGGCTACTTCGTGTGTGCTGGAACCAAACCTCTCTGGTCCTCCCATTTTCCCGTTTGAAGTTTATAATTTTTTGAGTTGTCTTTCATTTTATTTTTAACAGTGTAATAAAAAATAATAATGTATATGCAAATGGAAGCACATGAACGGATGGAAATTTGGAGTTGCAGGAATAAAATATTACCTGTATTCATCAGTGATTAGGGAGATTGAAGCATTTTATTTCTTTTGTGATTTTATACATTTTTATTTCCTTTACTTTTCAAATATCCTACTTGAATGAACAACACAAAATTTGTTGGTTTCATATGTGAGAAATTATTGCATAGTATATATATGCATATAATAAAAATCATGCAATAAAATATGCAATAGTAAAAATTATTCTCAATGGCATAAGGTGTGAAACAATTTATTGACCTATTGCTGGATGCTGAACATTAGTTCAAAATGGCAAATAGTATGGAACCATTTGATAATTGTCAGAAGGAAAAATAATGTGCATATATACATGTTATATATGTATTCATATAAATATTTTTCTATAATGTATATATATTTTTTGTTCAGATTCAAGTTTTGGCAGAAAACCAGTTACATCATCTGAAGAATCTCAATGGAGCAGACATTTCATTTTACTGTAATTGCCCTATAACTTTGTACTTTGAAAGGAAAAAAAAACTTATGTAAGAGCAGTTATGATCTGTTAGTTTTGGTTTGCTGATTAGTGAACAATGCCCAGCAGATTGGCTTTATCCTTTGGGGAGTTTTTGGTGGCACTGAGAGAGTTTTTATATTGAAAATGAGTTGAAGATGGAAAGAAATATCTTTCCCTCCAAACTCCTTCTTTTCAGAGAGAATTGATGTGAGAAGGACAGTTGTCATTGATACCCGTGTTCCTGCACTGTAAGTGTCTTTGGGAAGATAGAGAATTTGTGGCATCCATGCCTATATACCTTTTCATAGGTATTGAGTGAGAAAATAATATTTTATTTTACTGTCATTTAAAAATGTTTCATTATTCCTATATCAAGAATTTCTCATAATGTGTCAAGTTATATGAAAGTATCTTTTTAAGGGACTTCTCTGACAAATGGGACATAAGGCATTCCTGAAAATCTAAGTGAAACATTTTGTGCACATTTTCTAAATATCTATAACCTCACAACTATGTGTATAAGGACTAAAGATTTGAGATCAATCACGTAAATCTGTAAGAGTCTCTGTGGTC
This sequence comes from Pachyuromys duprasi, assembly GCA_028658305.1. Classification (NCBI taxonomy): domain Eukaryota; kingdom Metazoa; phylum Chordata; class Mammalia; order Rodentia; family Muridae; genus Pachyuromys; species Pachyuromys duprasi. Next base: position 74,858,426 of record CM053753.1, on the reverse strand, counting down.
AACCTCTATGCTATGATTCTCATTAATAATAATGAAGAATCATAATCTTATAGGGTATTCGAGAAATACAAATTAAAAAACCCAACACATTTCATGAACCCTAAATCAAGCTTCATGGCATTGTTTGTGTGTAATAGTAATTGTGATGGAAATGAGATTTGGAAAATTTGGGGTACATGCCCCTTATTAAGGTAGTGCTGTAAAATTGATCTGTTCAATATTTTATTAAGTAAAGTATCCTTTCTGAGTATTAGTTTGCAAGTGTTCCAGAGTCAGGAACACTGTCACAACCTGAGACTCAAAGGATCACGTGACTCCCTAACCTGTTTGTGCCTGCTCCCTCAGCTGCTTCTGGGTTTATGTCATATCCCATAATATAAAGCAAAGAAGAATGTGCCACATCATTTTGCATTGCTTTTAGCAGATGGTTTTTCCTTTGTATCTATTTTTTTCATAGAGTATATTTTTATTATTTTTTTCCCTTTCCCCATCTTGTCTTCCATTCTCTCCATCTCCCTACCCACCCAAGTTTATGTTCTTTACTTCTACCTCTTTAAAAAATAGGCACAGCGAAAAGCCCACATGGATTCAACCCTATACAAAACCTACAGGCAACTGAGGAAAGCTGGGAGTGGGAACGGTCATCCTACCCAGGGATGGGATCCCTGGGAGTGGGAAGGGATCCTACCCAGTCATCTAATGCTCAGTGCCAAATGGTCAGCCCTAAAAAGTACATACAAGTGATATCCATCTGAACAGGCCATGTTTAGGAATATAAGTGTATACTTACATATACATATGCATGCAATAACAATTATTGAAAAAAGAGGTCATGATTTTGAAAGAGTGGAGAGGGGTTTATGTAAGAGTTTGGAGGAAGGAAAGTGAATGGGAAGATGTGATTAAATTATAATTTCAAAGACATTAATTAAAAAATCATAAAAATACTGAGAAAAATCCTAGGAAACTTGAAGCGAAGATTGGAGTCAAGAGTAAAGAATGCCAACAGCCACCACAGGTTAGAAAGGCAAAGAGAGAAGGGTTATCCTTGGGTCTCTAAGGGGACTGCAGCTGGCTCACAGTCTTAAATGCCAGCCAGCGGTGCTGAGTTTGCACCCCTGTCCTGCAGAGAAGTCAAGTAATACATCCAAAGTGTTCTAACTTACCATTATATACAGATATAACAGGAATCCAAACAAAGAAAATTTCCACACAACCACTTTTAATGATACAAGTAGTTCCCATGCTTTTGGAATAGCCCCGAGAGGAATATTCCATGAGCTGAGTTCTGAGGGCTCCACATTTAGAAGATTTAAAGAACAACAACAACAACAAAAAAGACTTTTTGATATGTGGGTCAAGATAAGTGAAATTCAATCCCACAGGCTATTTCATAGTAAGAGACTATGTAGGGTTTCCGAAATACTGACATTTCAAGAGTATCAGATATATAAAATTATTTAATCTCTTCCTGTTAAAAAAAACCACACATAGAAACACATAAACAAAACTCAATACAAACAAACAAAATCAGCAGTTTTGGGGAAAGATGTTTATAGTGATAATTGCTGATGAATCAGCAATTTTGGGGAAAGACTTGAATAGCGATAATTTTATATCCTTTGAGACCTGCTTGGTTATGGAATAGCCAACAATTACTAAACAGACATCAGTTTTTTCTGTTAATGTATTTACATGCCTAATAAAATTCCAAATAATTTTTCTTTTTCTTATTCAATAAATATGGAGGAGAACACATTTCTCAGGAAGTTTCACTATTTCAGTAGAACAAACACCTTATACTATTTTTTATGAAATAGTCCACTTCTCCATGTTTCTATTGCCTTACGTTATATTTTGCATGTATACTTCACCTATAAATTCTACTTTTAATTTGACATTAATTTAGTTTTAAGAAATAAAATAAACATCTTGAGAAAATTAGTTGCTTGGAATCACTTATTTGAGCATGATGTTATTAGTTAATTGTATAAAGAATTGGTGACAATAATAAATCTAAAAGTTTAAGTTGGTAGAAAGACTACATGATTGATCACATTCTGCCAAAAGAATCTGGCTAGCCTTACTAATAAAATACTTAGTCATAAAGTGTACCCTTCATATTTAACAACTTCTATTTTATATCATTAATACAGTGACATCAAGATATAAAATAACATTATATCCGGAATTATGTGTATTTTGTCATTACAGAAATGTACTATGGTGGTGTTAATTTGAATCCCCTCCTTTCTAGTTTTCTACATCAATTCTAACTTCTCTCATTTATTATATTCGTGGGTACCAGCTGAGCTTGAAAATTTTTTCTGCTTTTGCAAATTATATTTATGGTCATTAACAATCAATTTATTTCATTTTTACTCATTTAATATTCTATGCAAACTTATAATTTGTCATTGAAGTTTAATTCAGATATTGAAAACCCTAAAAATTGTACTTACAGTTTTTTTTCTAAGTTCTATCTCACTTGCATGTTGGTAATTTCACTCATATATTTCATTAAGAAAAAAAAAACTCATGAAATTTGCAAGCAAGGATCATCCTGAGTGAGGTATCCCAGAAGCAGAAAGACACACACTGTATATACTCAATTAAAAGTGGATATTAGACTTATAAGATAGAATAAACATACTAAAACCTGTACACCTAAAGAAGATAAACAAGAAGGAGGTCCCAAGGTAAGATGATCAATCCTCATTCAGAAAGACAAATGGGATGGACATTAGAAGTAGGAGAAAACAAGAAACAGGACAGGAGCTTACTAGAGGACTTGGAAAGGGGCATGGAGGAGTTGAGGGAGGGGTGGGGAGATTGGGAGGGAATAAAAAAGGGAACTACAGCTGGGATACAAAGTAAATAAACTGTAATTAATATAAAAAGTAAAATTTTTAAAAAGAAAAAAATCAAAAGTTTTATTAATTGTATAATTGTTTTTATGGATGTATATTAGATAACTTAATAATAAGTTAAAGAAAACAGCCTAAGTAAGATTTTTATCATATCTTGCTATCTGAGAGGGCATCTGAATGAGAAAATAATAAATATAACAACAATGTCGTAACTGTCGGTCTTACACAAAATATTTGAAAGTTATATAATTAAAGCAAAAAGAGAATATTTTCTGGGGAAAAGGTGACTAGAAGAAGGGGAAAGAAAAATCAAGAAGCCTTTTGGAAATGTGTGTGTTCAAAGGACTTTGTACACTTGAATCAAAATGTCATAGGTAAACTACTACTTTGTAGAGCAGATACAGTCTAATTAATAGATATTTTAAAAGTTCATGAGAAACTGAAAAAGAGACTGGTCTTTTGAAAGATATTTTAGCAGGAAGTGTACTGTACATTTTGTCACTGTAAATTCTGTATACAACACATCTTTCACATGTATGTGCAACATTTGCGGTAATTGAGACCAACATTCATAAAGCCATATAAACTGGTTTCAATGGCCTTACTCATCTAACTTTCAGATAATTGCATGTCAAAATTTTAGATATCAAAAGATAGAAAATGCATTGTGTTTTCAGTATATCTTAAAATGCAGATTGATTACAGTTTCGGGTTCTTGATTACAAGAACACATGAAGCAAAGGTCCATGAGACTAGAATCTGAGGCCATTCTCAGGTAGTTTTGTTCAGATTTTCTGTCTTCTCCGTCTTTGCAGTGAGCAGCCTAAAGGAGTGTGATGGAAGAAAACAGGACTCTGCTGACTGAGTTTGTTCTCAGAGGAATAACAGACCGTCCAGAGCTGCAAGTGCCCCTGTTCCTGGTGTTCTTCCTCATCTATGTCATCACCATGGTGGGCAACCTTGGCTTAATCTTTCTCATCTGGAAGGACCCCCACCTTCACACCCCCATGTACCTCTTCCTGGGAAATTTAGCCTTTGCGGATGCCTGTATTTCAACCACAGTGACGCCCAAAATGCTTACAAAATTTTTAAATAAGAATGACATGATATCCCTGAGTGGGTGTTTTGCCCAATATTATTTTTTTTGTATCAGTGCAACCACAGAAATCTTCCTCCTGGTAGCAATGGCCTATGACCGCTATGTAGCCATATGCAACCCTTTGCTTTATCCAGTGGTGATGTCCAAAAGACTCTGTACCACGTTAATTAGTATATCATATATAATTGGTTTTGTAAACTGTGGACTTAATATAGGACTATTATTTAGATTAACATTCTGTAAATCCAATATAATTGACCACTTCTACTGTGAAATCTTGCCACTCTATACAATTTCTTGCACAGATCCATCCCTTAATGAACTGGTAGTTTTTATTTGTGCGTCTTCCATACAAATCAGTACCTCTGTGACTATTGTAGTCTCTTATGCCCGTGTCCTATTTGCTGTCCTGAACATGAAGTCTGAGAAGAGCAGAAGAAAAGCTTTCTTCACCTGCAGTGCACACTTGTTCTCTGTGTCTCTGTTCTATGGCACTCTCCTCTTCATATATGTGAGTCCTGGGTCTGGATCAGGTAAACAGAAGGATAAAATGTATTCTCTCTTCTACACCGTTGTGATTCCTCTGCTAAACCCCTTTATTTACAGCTTAAGAAACAAGGAAGTGTTGGGTGCTCTGAAAAAAGTCATAACGTGACAATCATTTTCAGAAAAATTTGAAATTCATTCTATTAACTTTTCCTCTCTTTTTCAATATATAATCATATTTAGTCCTGTGTACTAGACACAATTGAAATCTACTTATTGTTAAATAAAAAATAAAAGTTTAGACTGTGAATGTCTTAGTAATATGATTATTAAAGAAGTAATGAGGGCTTTAAGAGCTAATTCCAGTTATTTGTTGTTTTGAAATCCATACTCTCTGTGAAAGTTACTTTATTAATTTCTTCATTAGGCTGACAAACTTTTGTTTTATGATGTATATTAAATATCTTAAAATGTATTTTTATTAAAAAGCGAAGGTCCTGATGAGACCTGATAGGCTAGGGTCAGAGAGCATGGGAGAAGGACCTCCCCTATCAGTGGGCTAGGGGAGGGATACGGGAGAAGAGGGAGGGAGAGTGGTATTGGAAGGAGTTTAGTGAGGGGGCCACAGCTGGGATAAAAAGTGAATAAATAATAATAATTATTATAATAAAGAAAAAAATGAAAAAGCAAACTTAGGCTGTGTAAACAATTTATTTATGACTCATTTTTTCTTTTAAACAATTCTTGGGCAATGCACATTTAAATCATTTAAATAATCTGTGATAGGTAAATAATACTTATGTAATACTTATGTAATATGTGATAAGGAATACCATCCAAACACTTAAATGGAGATAATTATTGAGGTTTAAGAGTAATTTGAAAGGGATAAATATTGTATTTACATTTGTTGAAAGTTCTCAAGTTATTAAAAATCAATGAGCATTTTGAATGGAACATAAAAATGAAATTTTATTTTATTCAAAACAACTGTCTTTTTTGCCTATACCTATCATTTGTTTTCACTTTTTTTTTTTTTTTGTCTCTGAACCAGAGATCTGGGTGCGTCTTTTAGTCAAGGTCTCCAAATGAATCTTAGTAGGAGTAAGGTGAACAGATACACTGTGCTTCATGTCTTGAGCTACATGAAAATTATTACAGAATGCCATTACAGAATATTCTTGCTGTGACTGTTCATAAGTTCCCTGACTGTTGGAACAATATAAGAAATTGAACATAACAACTGCAAAAACCATAACACAGGCTACATGAAAACATGACTGTTTCTCCAACCGAGGATCATGTATGGATATAATCTAGAACCTCTGCTCAGACATAGCCCATGGTACCTCAGTATCCAAGTGGGTACCCTAGTAAGGAGAACAGGGACTATCTCTGGCATGAACTCAATGGTGGGCTTTTTGACCTCCTCCCTCCCCCAGGGAGGAGCAACCCTGCCAGGCCACAGAGGACTTTGCAGCCAGTCCTGAAGAGACCTGATAAACCAGGGTCAGATGAAAGGGGAGGAGGTCCTCCCTGATCAGTGGACTTGGAAAGGGGCAGGGAGGAGATGAGGGAGGAAGGGTGGGATTGGGAGGGAGTGAGGGAGCGGGATACAGCTGGGATATAAAGTTAATAAACTAACTAATATTTAAAACTTTAATAAAAAAGAGATACGTTTACATATGAAAAGAGTTTGAAAAGATGCATAACTGTAACATTAACTGACTATAGGAAGTATTTATAAATAAGGAGGTACATGTATTTAGGATGCAATAGTGATAATAAAATAATTTCTATTTCTACTGCAAAAAAAAATAAAGAAAGAAAACATGACAGTACTATTTACTCAAACTTTTGAAGGGTAAAGGAATACGACTGCTGTAGTGAATGTGAAATGGTCCCATAGGCTCTGTTGTTGACACTTAGTCCGCAGTTGGTGGGACTGTTTGGAATGGGTATGGAACATTTAGGAGGTACAACTCTGCTAGAGGATGGGGGCCAGGGCAATCAGGCCTTGAGTAACTTCTACTCCGACCCTCTTCTTATTTTTACTCCACTTCATGAGTATAACTATGCTGTGCCCTGCTGCTTTAAGCTCTGCGAACCCAAATCAATGATTTAACGTCAAGGAAAGCAGCTCAGACAGAAGATTGGCACCAGGCGGTGTTGCCGTGATTATCCTGATCTTCTGTGTCTTAGGCTTTTGGAACTCCTTTGCAGCAGCAATACGGAATAGCTTTAAAGTTTGGGCGGGAGAGGATCTTGGCTGCTTTAGTAGAGTTTAATGGGCCATTCTGAAGGGAGTTTGGAACGTCAGGCAGTAGAGAAAAAAAAATTCAACTCTTCAGCCTGCTTCATGATGGAACACAGGGGTGAGTAAGGATGACCTAGAAGTCTTTCAGGGTATACCGCCGCCAAGAATCTGGGGGCACGTCGAAAAACCTGATTGATAATGAATTTTTAAAAAGCGGCTTAATATGTTCCGCAGTAGAAAATATAAGTTAGGACAACATTCGGGTGTTGTTGTTATTATTTCTCTCTGTTCTTATTTAGATCTAAAGAGAGGGGTCAAGGGACAGGGCTTGGGGAGAGAGAAAATAAGAAAGTAGAGGGGGAGACAGAGAGCAATAAGTGAGTAAAAAGATATATTAAAATGTGCCTGTGGTAAGGAGAGTGTGTGGGTAACATTGAAGTTTTCAACAAGAAGAGGGACAGTACAGGGCATCTGTAATGGACAAAGGAATACGTTCCATTAAAGTGAACCCTGGCCCTCTCCAATGGGACAGTAAGAAAAGTGCCTTGAGGGGGGCAAAAAACCCACCCATCAAAGGCTCCAACTTGTAAACTACAAATACATATGAAACCAGAGAGCCTAAGCTGAGAATGAAGAAATAGTTTGTCGATCCTGGGAAGCAACTGCCTAATAGAGTGTTTCCTCAGAAACCAGGAGGCTACCACAACTGTGGTGCAAAGGTAAGGAACACAACTTAAGCTGGCAGCCAGACTTGCCAGTGGTGGCCATGTGGTGCTACCATTGAAGGAATGAAAGATGTAAGATTGAGAGGGAGTGATGGCAAGCACCTGTGGCCAGACAATGTGTGGCAGGTTCATATCCACACAAGGCAGTCCTGAGGGAATTCTGGGAAGCTATGAAGGCAAAGCAATGGTGACCCAAGGCTTTTGGGAGTGGCAGAACAATGGGACATCTACTGAGGAAAGTTGCACAATGGAATCGAGTTGACATGGCA
>CM053753.1:74828052-74844894 GCA_028658305.1 Pachyuromys duprasi | reverse complement strand
GATCCCGGGGGAGGATATTGCAGCCAGCCCTGAGGAGAGAAGATGATCTGGGGTCAGATGGAAGGAGAGGAGATCCTCCCCCGTTGGTGGACTTGGAGGGGGTGGGAAGGAGATGAGGGAGGGTTGGGGAGGGTGGGAGGGAGGGAAGGAGGGGGCTACGCATGGGATGCAAAAAACCTAACCTGTGATTGATATAAAAATAAATAAATTTATTTTAAAAAACCAACTTTTTTTTTGCTACACATATCCTTTGTTTTCACATATTTCTTTGTCTCTCTAGTACTCAAGGTGTATAAATTAATCTCACTAGGAGTAAGTTGAACAGATACACTATACTTTATGCTGTGGCTAAATGAAATCAACAACATAATTAAAGAATATTCTTTCCACTAATGTTTATAATTTCTCTGAGTGTTGTATCAGTATGAGAACAATGAAAGCATGTTGAACAGTATCAGCTGCGACAACCAAAAATATAGAATATTTTAAAAACAGACTATACTATTACCCAAACTTTTGAAGGGAAGAGGAACACAACTGTTGTAGTAAATATGATATGGCTCCATAGGCTCTGATATTGGGCACTTTGTTCCTAATTGATGGCACTGTTTGGCATGGTTAAGGAACATTTAGGGGGTGTAGCCCTGCTAGAGGCCAATAAAAGCAGGTCTTGAGTTTCTGAATCCCCACCCTTCTTCTGTGCTGCTTCCCTGGTGGGTCTGCACTGTGCCCTGCTGCTTTAAACTTGGCCACACTGACCTCCCTGTCTTCTTTTTCCTCGATTCCTATTATTCTTAGGTTTTGCTTTTCATGTTGTCTTGGATGTCTTCGATGGTTTGTTGAAGAATTTTTAAGATTTATTATTTTCTTTGACGGATACATTGTATCTTCCATACCTGAGATTCTTTCTTCCGTCTCTTGAAGTCTATTGGCTATGCTTACATCTGTAGTTCCTGTTTTCTTCCGCAAGTTCTTCTTCTCCATGATTTCCTGTTTGTGTTTTCTTTAATTTTTCCAATTTTATCTTCAGATCTTGAGCCATTTTGTTGATTTCCTTCACCTGTCTCACTGTATTTTGCTGTTTTTCCTTCAATTCCTTCACCTGTTTTTTTGAACATTCCTCTGTTTCTTTAATTTCTTTCAGTGATTTAATTATTTCCTCTCTAAAGGCCACAAACTGTTTGGCAGCATCTTCCCGTATTTCTTGACAGACGGCCATAATCTCTTTATCTTTATCTTCCTGTATTTCTTTATGGATGGTCATAATCTGTTTGACATTATCTTCCTCTAATTCCTTACACATTTTATTTGTTTTCTATTAACCTCTTCATCAGCATAGATGTAAGGTCATCTTCTTGAATTTCATTTATGCTGGGGTGCCCAGGGCTGCTTGTCCCTGGATACCTGGGTTCTGGAGATGCCATATTGCTCTGTCTTTTGTTTGTTGAACTTTTACGCTGGCTTCTACTAATAGGGCTTTCTTAGGTATTGGCTGTTGGTTTCTGGTGCTTCCTGGAGTCCTGGGGTGGGGAGAATCCCCTTGGCAGGAAGATGATTTTTCCTGAAGGAAGCCTCCTCAGCTTTTTGGGTATGGTCACTAAATGGCTGGTGTTTTTCCCGAATTGCAACAACTCATTTCAGGCACATAGACCTGAGTGGTAACTGTGGTCTATGTTAGTCATGGGCGTTCTCCTCTTGCCAGGAGAAATTCTGGAGACAGCTGCCTTGCTGCTGGGTTTCTTGCTCTGAATTTTGTAAACTGCTGCTATTATTCTTATACTGTTTTTTAGGCACAGCCCTCTTGAAGAAACTGGGAGCCCCTCAGTTTAGTTAGGGATAATGGTTGCCACTTGGAGCAGTATCTAAGGTTGATATCAGGGATCCCAGACTTCTGTAGGTCTGAGATTTGAGGCCTGTGCTCCAAGCTGTAATAAGTGGCAGGTGAGCATAGCTCTCATTTGTGCAGCAGGAGGTTAGAGCTTGGAGCCTGTGGGGACCCATAAACTTTTCTGTAGCTGGGTTTCCTGAGGTTGAACCAAAAGTTTCCTCCCATTGTGGGGTTTCCTCCCAACAGGGAGATCCAATCTGTGGTGTTTTGGGCTCTACAGTTTCCTTTGGGGTGGTGCAGAGCATGCAGGTGCAGAGCCGTGGCTCCAAACTGGCTACTGGGCATCTGCATGAACCCAGGAGCTTTTCTTGAGAACTTTTCTGGGTGTGTGTGTGTGTGTATGTGTGTGTGTGTGTGTGTGTGTGTGTGTGTGTGTGTGTGTGTGTGTGTGAGAGAGAGAGAGAGAGAGAGAGAGAGAGAGAGAGAGAGAGAGAGAGAGAGAGAGGTCAGCTGAGTGCTCTAAGTACAGATCTGCTGTTTCCCTCACTGTGGGACTTTCTCCTAACAGGGAAACCCAGTCTCTGGTGTCCTGAGGCCCACAGTTCCGTCTGGGATGGTGATCAGGACACTCAGCCATGTGGCTCTGGGCTGGTGACCAAGTGCCTGTAGGGACCTGGGAACTCTTCTGGGTTTTAGCTGGGTGACCCGAGAATGGACCTGATTGATTCCCACATCGTTACACACACATGGACACTGAACAACTCATTACTCAATGTCAGCTGGGTCAGGGAAGAAATAAAGAAAGAAATTAAAGTCTTCCTAGAATTCAATGAAAATGAAGGCACAGCATACCCAAATTTATGTGACACAATGAAAGCAGTGTTAAGAGGAAAGTTCATAGCATTGTTGGACCCCCAAGGTGGGGAGACCCTCCGTTTCTCAGGATAGATGCCAGACTCCAATAACCAAGGAAGATGAGAGCTTGATGCAGCACCAAGAGGTTTTACTCAGAAGTCAGCCCGCCGGGGCTCTGCACACAGCTCCCATGCTAGGGGGTGGTGGAGAGCCTTGAGCAGCAGAATCACAGAGTTTATAAAGGCAAAATCCGCAAAACAGGAGGGGGTCTGGGGGCAAGGGACTTTTCTTTCTTTCTTTTTTTTTTTTTAACAGGATTTGAGCACTGCCATAATTTTCTTTTTTTTTTTTAATGTAATTTATTTATTTTTATATCAATCACAAGTTAGGTACTTTGCATCCCAGGTAACCCCTCCCTCATTCCCTCCCACTCTCCCCATCCCTCCCTCATCTCCTCCCTGCCCCCTCCAAGTTCACCAACAGGGGAAGATATCCTCCCCTTCCATCTGACCCCAGTTCATCTTGTCTCCTCAGGGTTGGCTGCAGTGTCTTCCCTTGGGATCTAGCTAGGCTGTTACTCCCTGGCATGTATGGGGGAGGGTCGAAGAGTCAGCCATCGAGTTCATGACAGAAACAGTCCCTGTTCCCCTTACTAGGGTTTCCAGTTGGACACTGAGCTACCATGGGCCACATCTGAGCGGGGGTTCTAGGCCTTATCCATACATGGTCCTTGGTTGGAGAAACTGTCTCATTTAAGACCCCTGTGCCCTGCTCAGTTTGGTCTTTGTGGAGCTCTTGTTCTCCCCAAGTCTTACTAACTTCCCCTATTTTTATTATTATTTCCTGACCTCTGCCAAAGGCTTGGTTGTTAGTCTTAATATCTGCTTTGATACATTGTTATATTGATTTTTTCAGAGGCCCTCTTTGTTATGCTCCTGTCCTTTGCTTGTTTTATCCTCCATTCAATGTCCATGCCATTTGTTCATCTAAACGAGCATTGATCATACCAACCTAGGTCCTCCTTCTTGTATATCTTCCCTAGGTGTATAGATTTCAGCATGACCTTCCTATCCTATAAGTCTATATAAGTGAGTATATACCATATGTTTCTTTCTGCTTTTGGGATACCTCGCTTGATTTCACCTTACACCCACCAGAATGGCTAAGATCAAAAACTCTAGTGATAACACATGCCGGAGAGGTTGTGGAGAAAGAGGAACCCTCCTCTACTGCTGATGGGAATGCAAACTTGTACAACCACTCTGGAAATCAATTTGGTGCTTTCTTAGACAATTAGGAATAGTGATTCCTCAAGACCCAGCCATACCACTCTTAGGAATATATCCAAAAGATGCTCAAGTACACAACAAGGACATTTGCTCAACTATGTTTATAGCTGCTTTATTTGTAATAGCCAGAACCTGGAAACAACCCAGATGTCCCTCAGTTGGGGAATGGATACAGAAATTGTGGTACTTTTACACAATGGAATACTACTCAGCAATTAAAAAGGAGGAAATCATGAAATTCACAGGCAAATGGTGGGACTTTTCTAACAGGGCGATCAGTGATTGGCTGTGTCCAGGAGTGGTGACTAGGGCACTTCTTGGTCCAGGAACAAAGAAAGGCGTTTCTTAGAAATGTAAAGCTCACAAGTTCCCATTGTTAGGGCCAAGTTAAAATTTTCTACCCTTACAGCATTAAGTGCCTTCAAGAAGAAACTCGAAACATCTCATGGCTCACCTAAAAGCCCTAGAAAAAAAGAAGCAGATACACCGAAGAGGAATGATGATTGGAAATAATCAAACTCAGAGCTGAAATCAATAAATTAGAAACAAAACACTTCAAGGAATCAATGAAACCAAGAGATGGTTCTTTGAAAAAAATCAACAAGATAGACAAACCCTTAGCCAAATTAACTAAAAGGCAGAGAGACACTATCCAAATCAACAAAATCAGAAATGAAAAGGGGGACATAACAACAAGACACTGAGGAAATCCAAACAATGATTAGGTCTTACTTCAAAAGCCTATATTCCACAAATTTTGAAAATCTAAGTGAAATGGACAATTTTCTTGATTGATTACACTTATGAAAACTGAATCAAGACCAGATAAATTGATTAGATAGTCCAATATCCCCTAAGGAAATAGAAGCAGTCATCAAAGGTCTCCCTTCCAAAATAAGTTCAGGGCCAGATGGTTTCAGGGCAGAATTCTACTGGACCTTCAAAGAACAGCTAACACCGATACTCTTCAAACTATTCCACAAAATAAAAACAGAAGAAACATTACCAAACTCATTCTATGAAGCCACAGTCACCTTGGTACCTAAACCTCACAAAGACCCAACAAAGAAAGAGAATTTCAGGCCAATCTCCCTTATGAACATTGATGCAAAAATACTCAACAAAATACTTGCAAACTGAATCCAAGAACACATCAAAGATATCATCCACCATGACCAAGTAGACTTCATCCCAGGCATGCAGGGGCGGTTCAATATACAGAAATCCTTCAATGTAATCCACCATATAAGCAAACTGAAAGAAAAAAAAACCCACATGATAATCTCCTTAGATGCTGAAAAAGCATTTGATAAATCCAATATCCATTCATATTTAAAGTCTTGGAGAGATCAGAGATACAAGGCACTTACCTGAACATAGTAAAGGCAATATACAGCAAGCCTATAGAGAAACCATTCAACCTCAATGGAGAGAAACTTAAATCAATCCCACTGAAATCAGGAACAAGGCAAGGATGCCCACTCTCTCCACCTCTCTTCAACCTAGTTCTTGAAATCCATCCTAGGGCAATAAGACAATTAAAGGAGATCAAGGGGATACAAATTGGAAAGGAAGAAGTCAAAGTATCATTATTTGCAGATGATTTGATAATATAAATAAGTGACCCCAAAAATTCTACCAAGGAACTCCTCCAGCTGATAAACACCTTCAGCAAAGTGGCTGGATACAAAATTAACTCAAAAAAATCAGTAGCCCTCCTGTATACAAAAGACAAAAGGGCTGAGAAAGAAATTAGGGAAACAACACCCTTTACAATAGCCACAAAGGTTACAAAGTACTTTGGTGTGACTCTAACCAAGTAAGTCAAACACTTATATGAAAAAAATCTTCAAGTCTCTGAAGAAATAGAAGAAGATATCAGAATATCAAAAGATCTCCCATGCTCATGACTTGTCAGAATTAACATAATAAAAATAGGCATCTTACCAAAAGCAATCAACAGATTCAATACAATTCCCATCAAATTACCAACAGAATTCTTACAGACCTTGAAAGAAAAATTCTCAGTTTCATATGGAATAACAAGAAACCCAGAATCACTAAAACAATCCTCTACAATAGTAGATCTTCTGGAGGTATTTCCATCCCTGATTTCAAGCTGTAGTAGAACAACAGAGCAACAGTAGTAGAAACTGTATGGTACTCACATAGAAACCAACTGGTGGATCAATGGAATCGAATAGAAGACTCAAACAAATAAACCCACACACTTATGGACACCTGATTTTGACAAAGATGCCAGAACCATACAATGAAAAAAAGATAGCATCGTCAGCAATTTTTTTTGGTCTAACTGGATGTCTACCTGTAGAAAAATGCAAATAGATCCATACTTATCATCCTGCACAAAACTAAAGTGCAAGTGGATCAAAGACCTCAACATAAAACCAGACACACTAAACCTGTGAGAAGAAAAAGTGGTGAAGAGCCTTGAACTCATTGGCACAGGAGACAACTTCCTGAACAGAACACCAACAGCACAGGCTCTAAGAGAAGCAATAAATGAGATCTCATGAAACTGAAAAGCTTCTGTAAAGCCAAGGACACTGTGGCCAAAATAAAACGAATGCCTACATATTGGAAAAAGATCTTCATCAACCCTATATCTGATAGAGGGCTAATATCCAGAATATATAAAGAACTCAAAAAGTTAAACAGCAAAATATCAAGTAATCCAATTAAAAAAATATTTTTTTATTAATTACGCTTTAGTCACTTTGTATCCCCCCTGTAGCTCCCTTCCTCCTCCCCTTCCAATCTCTCTCTCCCTCCCCCTTCTCCATGCATACCCCTCCCCAAGTCCACTGATAGGGGAGGTCTTCCTTTCCTTCCTCTGATCCTAGTCTATTAGATCTCATCAGGACTGGCTGTATTGTCTTCCTCTCTGACATGGTAAGGCTACTCCTGCTTCAGGGGTTGGTGATTAAAGAGCAGGCCAATCAGTTCATATCAGAGACTGTCCCTGTTCCCATTACTATGGAACCCACCTGGAAACTGAATTGCCATGGGCTACCTCTGTGCAGGGATTCTAGGTTAACTTCATGCATGGTCCCTGGTTGGAGTATCAGTCTCAGAAAAGACACTTGTGCCCACAATTTTTGGTTCTGTTGCTCTCCTTGTGGCACTGCTATCCTCTCCAGCTCTTACTATTTCCCACTTGTTCATAAGATGCCCTGCACTCTGCCCAAAGATTGGCCATAAGTCTCAGCATCTGCTTTGATACCCTGCAAGGTAGAGCCTTTCAGAGGCCCTGTGTGGCAGGCTCCTGACTTGTTCTCTGTTTCTCCTTCTTGTGATGTCCATTCTCTTTGCCTTTCTGTATGGGGATTGAGCATTTTAGCCAGAGTCCTCCTTCAATATTAGTTTCTTTAGGTATGCAGATTTTAGTATGTTTATCCTATATTATATGTGTAATATCCACTTATGAGTGAGTATATGCCCTGTGTGTCTTTTTGCTTCTGGTATACCTCAGTAGGAACTTTTCCAGTTCCCACCATTTGCCAGCAAATTTTATAATTTCCTTTTTTTTTGCCATATAATATTCCATTGTGTAGATGTACCACAATTTCTGTATCCATTACTCAGTTGAGGGACATCTGGGTTGTTTCCAGTTTCTGGCTATTACAAATAAAGCTGCTACAAACATGGTTGAGCAAATATCCTTATTATGTACTTGAGCATCTTCTGGATATATGCCTAGGAGTGGTACAGCTGGATCTTGGGGAAGCGCTATTCCTAATTGTCTGAGAAAGCAACAGATTGATTTCCAGAGTTGTACAAGTTTACATTCCCACCAGCAGTGGAGGAGGGTTCCCCTTTCTCCACATCCTCTCCAGTATGTGTTGTCATTTGAGTTTTTGATCTTAGCCATTCCGGTGGGTGTAATGTGAAATCTCAGGGTAGTTTTGATTTGCATTTCCCTGATGTCTGATGATGTTGTACATTTCTTTAAGTGTTCAGCAGAGAAATACTTAAAGAAATGGTTTAGGTGTGAAATTATCAATTCCACCATTGATTGAATCTGAAGTAGTAATTGCTTATTTAATTTTTAAAATGCTATGAGAATACTTGGCAATTTTAAAGATGGTAATATCTTAACTAATGTATGATATACATATTAAGAAAATATTTTCCTAAATATTGTAAAATGATAATCTTTATAAAACTGGAGTTTAATAAAGATGGTAAGTCAATTACATCTAAAGAATGTCATCAGAGTAGATACATTTATTTATATATGACCTTCAATAATTTGGTTTTAGAAAGCACATATGACTATGGAAGACCATTACAATAAGTTTGTTAGTAATAATTAGCTGAATAATAAACAATGCCCAGCAGATTGTCTTTATTCTATAGGGAGTTTTTGGGTGTACTGAGGGAGTTTTAGTGGTGATTTTAAAAATAAGATTGAAGATGATAAGAAATAAACACCCACTACAAACTGCTTTTGCTAAAGAAAATTGATATGAGAAAGACAGTTGTCATAAACACTCCTGTTCCTGATGCTTGAGATTTGTCATAGTGTTTTAAGTTTTGATGTATCCATGCCTACAGAGATTTTCACAGTAACTTGGTAAGAAAAATAACATTGTTTTTTAATGTAGTTCAAATGTTTGTCATAATGTGTCAATGCCTGTATGGAAATGATAATGTGTAAATCTCTTTTTAGGGGAATTATCTAACAAGAGGGACACACCCCAGTCCTGAAAAGGTAAATGAAACGTTTTGTCTACTTTCTCTAAATCCCTTCTGATCCACAACTATGTACTTAATGACCAAGGTTTCGAGCTCAATCATTTGAAATTGTAGGATTCCATGTGGTCAACCTCTATGCTGTGATTTTTATTAAGTAAAATTACCCTTCCCGACTTTTACTTTGGAAATGTTCATAATCAAGATGAATTGTTGGTTCCTGAGATCACGGCTGTGTGGCTTGTTATAGCATTTACACCTGCTTCCTCACCTGGTTATTAAATTCCTTGGGAACCCTTGGAATGTGGAGAGAGACAGAGTTCCACACACCAGCATTACTTTCATGTTAATTGCTTGGAAGACAGAAAAAAAGATCATCTTATACTTTTTATATAGGACCAGGGAACATTTAATAATTTTTACAAACATTATCTTCTTTTTTGTTATTGCATTGTACAGTCAAGTAAAACTCTAAGCAAAATTTTCTCTTCCCTATTCCCAGTGCAAACAAAGGCGAACTAATTTCACAGAAGAGTTTTCTATCAGTTGAAATAAGCAACAGAAGATACCCTGTGCTCCTTTTTGTACAATATTTAAGTTCAAGATGATTCCTTGCCTAGTCTTTTCATAGGAGTTCTAGTTTACACTCTTTTGTAAAATAATAAAGCAAATAATTTGAGAAAAATAGTCTATGGTTATGGAGCTGTTAGCTAATTCTTCAAAGAATTGGCTACTAAGATTTTTTTTTTTTTACATTTTATTAACTCTGTATCCCAGGTGAATCCCCGCTCCCCCATTCCCTCCCAATCCCACCCTTCTTCCCTTGTCTACTCCCTGCCCCTTTCCAAGTCCACTGATAGGGGAGGACCTCCTCCCCTTTCATATGACCCTGGTTTATCAAGTATCTTCAGGACTACCTACAAAGTCCTTCTCTGTGGCCTAGGAGGGCTGCTCCTCCCTTGCAGGGTGGGAAGGTCAAAGAGCCCTCCATTGAGTTCACGTCAGAAATGGTCCCTATTCCCCTTACTAGGGTACCCGCATGGACAGTGAGCTACCATGGGCTACAGGCAAGCAGAGGTTCTAGGTTATATCCATACATGGTCCTTGGTTGGAGAAATGGTCTCATATAAGACCCCTGTGCCCAGATATATTTGGTCCTTGTGGAGCTCCTATCCTCTCCAGATCATATTAACTTCCCTTTCTTTCATATGATTCCCTGCACTCTGCCTAAGGTTTGGTTAAGAGTCTCAGTTTCTGCTTTGATACACTGCCAGGTAGAGTCTTTCAGAGGCCCTCTGTGGTAGGAAATGGGATGTAGGAGAAAACAAGATTTTTTTAAGGATATATAGTTGGTAGGAAACCTATTGGGCTAGCCTTGTCCTAAGACTTTGTGCCTACTCCTATTCATTGCATTATTAGACATCAAAACCTCATATTTTGAAGTTAGGAGCTCCAATTTTAGATTATCAATACAGTGGTACTAATACATAAACCACCTCAAGTCCAGAATTATGCATTACAGAATTATATTTTTAATATATATAAGTTTAATTATATAATTATGTAATGATAATTACAGAGATACTGTAAGGTGGTCCTGCTTTGAGGGCTTTCCCTGCTGTATTGGACAGGATCTGGCACCACTGTCCATCTGATTAAACTCATGGGTACACAGGGCTTGCTGAAATTTTCTGCCTTGTATGTTATGTATGTGAGCATTATAAATTAATTAGTTGAATGTTTTACTGAATTGATTCTTTATATAAACATAGTTTTTATCCAGAATGAAGATATTAGAATCTTTGGTCATTTTCTCTGTGGTGATGTGCTCTGTAATGTTAAACAGCACCTTTAATTTTACAACCTTCCTCAGGCAAATTAAAGGCTCAGAGACACCGTGACATTGTTAAAATCTCCTTAAAGCCATGGACATCTGAACTATTAAAAATATGCTTAATTTACTGGGAACTTCTCCACACACATGTTTAAATTATGTTTCTTAGACCTATCATTAACATGTGAAGAAACTGTATACATGTGTCTGTACGTGTGTTTTATCTTAAAATAAAAGTGATTGTGATCTCATGGATTAACATATGGGTAACAGATTCTTGTGACAAAAAAAAATCATAGTATTTGAACTCAGGTGTCTTTAATTTCATAAGGAAATAAATTAATACTGCTTCTTTAAAAGCATTTAGTGGAAAAAATGAAAATTTTATTTAAAACTTTTGTTTGTTCTTATGTATGTTTAGTCAGGTAACATATTTGAAAAGGATAGAAATAACAGATTTATTTTAATTACCATTTTATTACCTAACCTGTTTGTATCTTAGAATATATATATAACGAATATATATAACCAATATAACCAATTATAACCAATATAACTAATACCAAAAGTATAGTCCATATTTCTCCCATATAAGACTATTTGAAAGATATCTATCTATCTATCTATCTATCTATCTAGATAGATAGATAGATAGATAGATAGATAGATAGATAGATAGATAGATATAAACTGAAAATAGGGTGATGACATTTGGAAAAATGAAGAGAAACATCAGAGGAGGGAGAAAAACCTGTAGAGTAAAGCATGTTCAAAATCCATTATAAATTAGAAAAAATGTTATTATGTATAAGGCAATATTTTAAACAATAACTTTTCAACTTGAGCTTGTTTTAAAAATATTTTAGTATAAAGCATATTTTGGATTTTTATCATTCTAAATTTTCTATAAAATATATTACAAATATCTATAACTTAAACATAATACAAATATATGTTGAATTATTCATAATTTATAGTTATTTAGGCCATATACATAAGACCAAATGAATCAATGTCAATGGCTTTCCTTACTTTTCAGCTAATTGCATGTTATAAAATGTATACATCAAAACTGTTCAGAAAATGATTGTTATTTCAGGAAAGCATGGAAGGCAGAAACAGTAAACTCAGCTCCTGTTCATTGAGGAGTATCTAACATGTATGAATGTGAACTATGATCTGATGCGTCCTCATGGAGTCTTGGTCATATTTTCTTTGTCTCATGTCTCTGTGCAGTGAGCAGCCTGAGGGAGGTGATGGAAGAAAACAGGACTCTGTTGACTGAGTTTGTTCTCAGAGGAATAACAGACCATCCAGAGCTGCAAGTGCCCCTGTTCCTGGTGTTCTTCCTCATCTATGTCATCACCATGGTGGGCAACCTTGGCTTAATCTTTCTCATCTGGAAGGACCCCCACCTTCACACCCCCATGTACTTTTTCCTGGGAAATTTAGCCTTTGCGGATGCCTGTACTTCATCCTCTGTGACGCCAAAGATGCTTATGAAATTTTTAAATAAGAATGATGTAATATCCATGGGTGAGTGTTTTGCCCAATTTTATTTTTTTTGTTTCAGTGCAACCACAGAGATCTTCCTCCTGGTAGCAATGGCCTATGACCGCTATGTAGCCATATGCAACCCTCTGCTCTATCTAGTGGTGATGTCCAAAAGACTCTGTACCACGTTAATTAGTATATCATATTTAATTGGTTTTTTAAATCCTATAGTTCATGTAGGATTATTATTCAGATTAACATTCTGTAGGTCTAATATTATAGATCATTTCTACTGTGAAATCATGCCACTCTATACAATTTCTTGCACAGATCCATCCCTTAATTCATTGGTGGCTTTTATTTTTGCCTCTTCCATTCAAATCAGTACCTCTGTGACTATTGTAGTCTCTTATGCCCGTGTCCTATTTGCTGTCCTGAACATGAAGTCTGGGATGGGAAGAAGAAAAGCTTTCTTCACCTGCAGTGCCCACCTGCTCTCTGTGTCTCTGTTCTATGGCACTCTCCTCTTCATGTATGTGAGTCCTGGGTCTGGATCAGGTAAACAGAAGGATAAAATGTATTCTCTCTTCTACACCGTTGTGATTCCTCTGCTAAACCCCTTTATTTACAGTTTAAGAAACAAGGAGGTTTTGGGTGCTCTCAAAAAAGTCATAAAACAATAGCTATCTTATGAAATTTTCAGATTTTTTTTACAATCTTTTTTCTTTTGCTGTGCATCACAGTTTTATTGTGTGTTTTGAACATAATAGAGATCGTACCTATTGTTAGACTTTACACAACTGTCTAGTTATGCAATTATTATTAAAATACTTAGCTAAAACTTTAAGATTCATTCCTGTTTGTTTGTCGTATATATGTACTCCAAATTGCTTTGTACCATTTTCCCCTTGTTGGGTTGCCTTTTCCAGCCTAGAAATGAGGGCTTTTACCTTGTCTTATTTTATGTTTTTTTTTTTGTCATGTTTTACTGTCTTCTCTTGGAGGGCTGTTATTTTCTGGGGAGAGGGGAGGTGGGAGATGCTAAGAGGAGTAAAGGGAGCGAAAATTGTATGAGAAGATTCTGTTCTTTCTTTCTTTCTTTTTTTCTTTCTTTCTTTTTGAGACAAGGTTTCTCTGTATAGCCTTGGCTATCCTGGACTTGTTTTGGAGAACAGGCTGGCCTTGAATCTACAGAGACCCATCTGCCTCTGCCTCCATGTGTGCTGGGATTTACATGTGTGAATCTTGGGGAAGAATCTCTTTTCAGTAATTAAAAAAAAAAAGGAACTCTTGCTTTCCAGGTACATACATTCTAAAACACTTGATTTTTTGTTATTGAAAGTATTCACAAATACTTTGTTAATATGAAAGATACACACACAAGAACACACCCAGAGAAAGAGGAGAGAGAGAATCTTGGTGTCCCAAGGAGCCGGTAGAGTGGCTCAGCGGCTGAGTATGGCTGAGTGAGGTTCTTTATTATTATTATTAATTATGATTTATTCACTTTGTATTCTAGTTGTAGCTTCCTCCCTCATGTCCTCCCAGTCCCACCCTCCCTTCCTCTTCTCCCCATAAACCCCTCCCCTGAGTGACTTTCTTGAGGAAAGCTCTGATCTTCTGGAGAGGCAGCAAATACTTTGACAGCTGAATCATCTTCTCATCTCCACCCAAGTTTTAATATATACTAATTAAATTGCTTTCTTTAGTAGATTTATAAACATTTTCCCAGTATTCAGATATTTTAAAATTTGTTGATTTTATTTGATTGAATGTACACATAAATTCTGATTACAAAACTATTTTTCCTCCTCATTCTTGAGAAAGTTTTGTCCCAAATCTCTTTAGAAATTGTGTTATCCTCTTACTCCAGGTCCTCTTTCTTGTTTATCTTCTTTAGGTGTATAGATTTCTGTATTTTTACCCTATCTTATAGGTCTATATAAGTGAGTATATACCATGTTCATCTTTCTGCTTTTGGGATACCTCACTCAGGATTAATACTCACTTATAAAGTCAAATTGGATGGACATTGGATGTAGGAGTAAACAAGTAGCAGGACAAGAACCAGACACAGAGGGCCTCGAAAACACTTCCTAGCAGTGTATCAAAGCAAATATTAAGAAACATAACCAACCCTTTGGCAGAGTGCAGGGAATCATATGAAAGAAGGAGGAGTTAGTATGACCTGGAGAGGTCAGGAGATCCACACGAACCAAATATATCAGGGCACAGGGTTCTTTTATGAGACTGTCTCTCCAACCAAGGACCATGTATGGTTGTAACCCAGAATCCCTGCTTGAATGTAACAAATGGTAGCTCAATTCCCAAGTGGGTATACTAGTAAGGGGAACAGAAACTATTTTGGACATGAACTCAATGGCTGGCTCTTCGACCTCCCCACCCACCGAGGGAGGAGCAGCCTTGCTAGGCCACAGAAGAGGACATTGTAGCCATTCCCCGAAGAAATCTGATTAAGCTAGAGTTAGATGGAAGGGGAGGAGGTCCTCCCCTATCTGTGGACTTAGAAAGGTGCAGGGAGGAGATGAGGGAGGGAAGGGGGGATAGGGAGGGAATGTGAGAGGGGGCTGGGATACAAAGTACATAACCTGTGATTAATATAAAATAAAAATGAAAAAAAGAAATTGTGTTATCCTGCCAAATTATGAAAAATGAAGTATCTAAAATGATTATTTTTTGAGATTTAATGAGCTAAATATTTCTGCTACACCTACTGAAAATACACAAATTTATTAGCTTAAAAACAAAAGCCATTTCAAATGTAATGGAGAGCTTTCTAGATGAATCAGGAGTAAAATTACTTGCTACCAAGCCTTATTAGGACCGTAGGACCCACAAGATTGAAGAAGAAAAATGATTCCAGCAGGTTTTCCTCTGTTCTCCACCTGCACACCATGGTATGTACCCCCCATCAATAAAGCAATAAATGTAAACATAAAAATGCAAAAATATTTTGAAAGTTAATGGAGTATAGATAGAGAAATGTAGATTTTATAAAACTTCCACCATTTATTTTTAATCTAATATTGTATCCCTCAATCCTGACTCACAGATGACAACTGATTCTAAATGTTTCCTATAACTGAAACCTTTAACAGGCTATTAAATTATTTTTTTCTTCTCTAAAGTAAGGATGAGTCTGTAAGGCAATTATGGATGTGTGTTGCCTTTTTGACCTTCTGACTATGCTGGGTATGAAGTACTGAATATGTAAAATAAGGGAAATACCTGACATGCTATGTACCATGTTTTATTAAATTTGAAGATTGTATTGAGTCTTATAACCCACAATCCACAGCAGACAGACTGGCTTCATGTGTGTTGGTCCTGTTTCCTTACCTGCCCTGTCCATTTTGATGTATACGTTTCAATCCAAGTCAGTTGCTTTTTGTGAATGAAGACTCTGAAAAAGTCATGCCTCAATTTTACCAATTAAACATAGTGTAAAAGGTTTTGCTTGTTGGTAAATCTGTAACTCATGGGAGATCCAAGATGGCTGCCGCGAGAGGACACTGTGTCTGAGGAGTAGGACAGCAGAAACAATGCGCAACCAGGAGATTGAACTCTGGAACCTAAAACGCCAGCATTTGAGATTGCCAGGTGAACAGAACTTCTATGGTGAGAAAATCAAGTGGGAAAACCCTAGGGACACCCAGTTATTACCTGGAAAAATCTCCAGGTGACCAGCAGGCACAGCTCTGATCTGAATGAGCAGCCGCGCTGGGTGCCTGCACCCGCCATAATAGACTGTATCACACAGTCTCGCAGGCAGTCTGAGGAGGAACCAGGTACCCTTTTCACTGACCTGCACACTGTGAGCACACACTGCACAGGGTTCTGCTTCAACCCACGGGTTTACTGCAGGCGCACACTGAGCGGCGGATCCACCCCAGACTGAGAGGGTCTGGGGACCTTTTTGACCAGTCTGCACACTGCAGGCACACACCGCACGCTTCCGCCAGCAAAACCTCAGTACGTGGGCCAGTCCGTGGGCCAGTCCGTGGGCAAGTCTGGTAAGGACCCGAGTTCTGCTTCAACCCACAGGTGTACAGCAGGCGCACACCAATCGCCAGAACCACCCCATACTGAGAAGGTCCAGGGACCGTCTTGACCAGACTACACACTGAGGGCGAACACTGCACACATCCGCCAGCAAAAACCTCAGTTCGTGTGTGTGTGTGTGTGTGTGTGTCCACTGGCCAGATAGAGAAGGCCTCGGGCACCATTTCAGACAGGTCTGCATACAGCAGATGCAAACCAACCCAAACCCACTGTGTGTGCCCCAAATATCATCTCAGACCATGGTGAACAGCCCCTGGCCCAGAAGGGGGCGCCAAATCTCCATTCCAGGGGAGAGCCCTTAGCAGCAAGCCCAGGGCAGAGTGCACAACCCACAGCTGACATCTCTAACCAGGACACTCAGACTCTAGCACAGAGTAAGGAGTAAAACCTCCAGAACAGAGAGGTGACCAGCCTGCGGTGAACAGCTTCTAGCACAGAGCACGAAGCCGGGCACACAGAGCCCACAATAGAGTTCAACTGAGACAACAACACACATTAACAAACCACCGGAAATCCCTGATCTTCTTGAAGAATACTCCTGACACAAGAGATTGACAGATTCAGACTGAAGTCCAGCCTTAAAGCACAAACAGCTCCCTGATTATATATAAACAAATGCCCAGAAATCGGCAAAAGAACTCACCCAACAAAAATCAGGACACCATGGCCCCACCAGCAACACCCAAAAGCAGTGGTGATTTTAATTCAGCGGAGACACAGGAAAATTATCTTAAAGTGTTGAA
>CM053753.1:74805332-74827552 GCA_028658305.1 Pachyuromys duprasi | reverse complement strand
CAGAAAAACACTTAAAGAAATGCTCAACGTCCTTAGCCATCAGAGAGATGCAAATCAAAACGACTCTGAGATTTCACCTTACACCCTCCAGAATAGCTAAGATCAAAAACTCTAGTGACAACGCATGTTGGAGAGGCTGTGGAGAAAGAGGAACCCTCCTCCATTGCTGGTGGGAATGCAAACTTGTACAACCACTCTTGAAATCAATTTGGCGCTTTCTTAGACAATTAGGAATAGTGATTCCTCAAGACCCAGCTATACCACTCTTAGGCATATATCCAAAAGATGTTCAAGTACACAACAAGGACGTTTGCTCAACCATGTTCGTGGCTGCTTTATTTGTAATTTCTTGAGTTCTTTATACATTCTGGATAATAGCCGTCTGTCAGATGTAGGATTGGTAAAGTTCCTTTCCCAATCTGTAGGATGTCGTTTTTTTCTGTTGACAGTGTCCTTTGCTTTACAGAAGCTTTTTAGTTTCAGGAGGTCTCATTTATTAACTGTTGATCTTAAAGCCTGTGCTGTTGGTGTTCTGTTCAGGAAGTTTTCTCCTGTGCCACTGAGTTCAAGGCTCTTCCACAATTTTTCTTCTAACAGACTTAGTGTGTCTGGTTGAGCTCTCAACTGAAGAATGGGTACAGAAAGTGTAGTACATTTACTAACAAATCTTTTGTATAAATATTATGGCTTCTGGTTTTTTGATTTAAGGGTTTCTTGTTTGTACAAATGTGTTTGTCTCTGTTCTATGTGTTCCTTGTGCTGTTTCTTTGACACTTTCCCTGTTTATTTTATCCTAATCTAAATTGTTTTTGTTTTTCCTTGTTGTATTTTATTTTTATTATTATTCATTAGATGCCTGCTTGTTTTCTAAGGAGAGACAGAAAATGGATCTGAATGGAACGGGAAGTTAGGAGGAACTGGGTGGAGAATGGCACAGTAATCAGACTGTATCAGAGAAAAAAATCTATTCAATGAAACAATGAAATAAAAAGATCATAAAAACTGTAAAAAGGGGGAAGCTTACTGTGAACTGTATTCCCTGGTATTTCATAAAGAGAACACATTGTGAAACTAGTTATGTGGATAATTCAGTGATCAGCTCACAATACCCAGAACAATGCCAACGTCACCCCCCTGGGGATCTCTGGTAAGCATTAAGGGAATTTTTGAACTGTTTTAAAGAATCATTTTGAAATAAAAACAAGAAATGTTGTCTCCTTCTAGTCTGGAGTTCTCAAACAAATAATATTGTTTCTTCTCATACATTTTGTGTTTCTTCCTGAAAATTAGCAGTGTTCCAGTATTACACTTTTTTAAAGGATTGAGGTAAGGTAAAAAATGTTTGCATGATTATGTTATAGTTTTGAAATATGTTTAAGATAATAAATCAGGGTCAGATGAAAGGGGAGGAGGTCCTCCCCTATCAGTGGACTTGGAAAGAGCCAGGGAGGAGATGAGGGAGGGTGGGATTGGGAGGGAATGAGGGAGCCAGACACAGCAGGGATACAAAGTTAATAAACTGTAACTATTAAAAATAAAGATATCCCAAAACAATAATAAGGCATGGAAACAAGGGGCTAAAAAACTAAATAATCTTAAAGAAAATCAGCACCTCAAATATTTATTAACAACAGTAGTTACCCACATGAAATGATGAAAGACACTTCATTGTTTATGAAGATAACAAAATTGTCAGAAAGTTTGAATGTAAACTTCCAGTAATAGAAAATAAATGAATGATTATAACACTTGAATATATTCAATTTTTGTGCAAGTTTTTCTGACTGAAGTAAAATATGATGCTCAAATATTACTTACTTATTTTTAGAATGAGAAAAATATGACTTGTGTGTCTGTGCAGTAAAACTTCTTCAATTTCATGATATGCTAGGTAGTTAATGAATGTAATGACAGGTTCCTTATGCCTCTTGAGTATCACAGACTTAAATTTATGAATCAAAAACTTTACAAAACAGTACTTTTTTGCATGATTCATAACCTGCTAGTAGGAAAATTCCTACTTGGAAGTTGGAGTTCATAAAGAAAATTAGATTAGTTAATTAAGGATAAAAAATCCATTATAATCATCACTTTAAAACCTTAATTTAACTTGGAAAGGGGCAGGGAGGAGATGAGGGAGGGAAGGGGGGAATAGGGAGGTAATGTGGGAGGGGGCTATGGCTGGGACACAAAGTACATAACCTGTGATTAATATAAAAGAAAAATGCTTAAAAACCCCTTAATTTAAAAAACAGGCCATAAATTTTAAAGAGAGCAAGCAGAAGTATATGGGAGAATTTAGAGATAGGAACGGGAAGAGAAAAATTGCTCTGATTATGTTATAATATGAAAAAATGAAAGAAGTAAGAAAAACATTATTGGGTTTGTTTATATAATGGAATTTTTCAGTATAATTCACAGGTAAGAATTTTGAAACTCATTCATTCTTAGTGGATTTTTAATGAAAATAAACTGAATTCTCACAATTGGTTACTTATGGTAATTTTTAACTTTTAGAAAAGTAACAGTTATATTTTAAAATTGTATACACTCTGTATACTATTTTCTCATGGTAAAATTTTTTAATTTTTCTTAACCATTAGGACTATGATTCTGTAAAAAAGGAAGTTAGCACATGTGGAAATAACATAGCAATGTGCATATATACCTCCAAGAATTGCTTTTCATCTTCAAAAATATTAAGCAGAACATAGTAGCACACATTTGAAAACCCAGCCATCAGGTAGCAAAGGCAGGAGAATCACTGTGTGTTCAAGGCCAATTTAGTCAACAAAACAAGTTTTTGATCACCAAGACTGCATAGTAAGACCTTATACCAAGAAGGGAAAAAAATTAAGAAAATATTGAGTTTCTTCAGATACTATTAGTCACAAATAAACTCTTATTTCACTTAAGCAGTAAATTTTAATTCACGAGAGTGACAAAATGTCCTGGAATAAATGGAATGTTACATTATTGAAATTACAGAAAATTTTCTTAAAATCTTTTACTCCATTTGAAGTCTAAACATATACTATAACAGAGAAGTTTTATAACCTTGTCATACTGAAAATAATTTGGATTAAATTATTCATATTGAATGAGTTATTGTGAGGACATGTTGTGTATATAAAAGTTGCCATTATGTGGACTGAACTGTGTATGTTTACATATTTAGAGATATATACATGTAGTACGTAAAAACAAACAAACAAAGAAAAAGAGTCCATGGATCTGGGAGAAAGTGGTTGAAATGAGGGAAGAAAGTTTTATAACTATATTTTAATTAAAAATAAATTACGAGTTTTACAAAGTAGACAAATATGGATAAAGATGCAGAAACAGTGATGAAATGAAAAGCTCCATTTAGAAATACATCCATAGCAGAAGTCATGACAACTGTATCATTTCTTTGTGACTGTTCCTAACTTGTTATTTCATTCTAGTGATTGTTCAGGGCAGACATGATAAAAGAAAACCAGACTCTGCTGACTGAGTTTGTCCTCACAGGACTCACAGACCAACCCCGGCTACAGGTGCCACTCTTCCTGGTTTTTCTCATCGTCTACCTCATCACCATGGTGGGCAACCTTGGACTGATCGTTCTCATCTGGAAGGACCCTCACCTTCATACTCCCATGTACTTATTCCTGGGAAGCTTAGCCTTCGCTGATGCATGTGCTTCATCCTCTGTGACCCCTAAGATGCTTGTCAATTTTCTATCTATGGATCACAAAACACTCTTGTTTGAGTGCTTCACCCAGTTTTATTTCTTCGGTTCAAGTGCAACGACAGAGTGTTTTCTCCTATCAGCGATGGCCTATGACCGCTATGTGGCCATATGCAACCCTTTGTTTTATCCGGTGGTGATGTCTAATAGCCTCTGTTTGCAATTTATACATGTTTCATATATTGTTGGGTTTCTACATTCAGCAATTCATGTGGGCTTGTTGGTGAGATTACATTTTTGCAAATCCAACGTCATACATTATTTCTACTGTGAAATTTTACAGTTATTCAAAATTTCCTGCACTGATCCTACAGTTAATGTCCTTCTGGTTTTAATATTTTCAGCTTTTATACAAGGTTTTACTTTTATGACTATTATTATTTCGTACTTGTATGTTCTTTTTGCCATCTTGAAAACGAAGTCTGAGAAAGGCAGACACAAAGCCTTCTCAACCTGCAGTGCCCACCTGCTCTCTGTGTCTTTGTTCTACGGCACTCTCTTCCTCATGTATGTGCGCCCTGGGTCTGGGTCTGGGTCAGGTGAAAATAGGGATAAAATGTATTCTTTATTTTACACAATAATAATTCCTTTTCTAAATCCTTTTATATACAGTCTGAGGAACAAAGAGGTAATCGCTGCCTTGAGAAGAAAAATGAAATAGTTGCCAGATATGTTCAGACCATTTCTTCCTTCTGAAGCACATTGGGGAGGGGAGCAATCTCTATAAATATGGGTTAGAATCTGTTCTGCCATGTCACCAGATGCTCATGAGCTCCCTGTGAAAGCAGTGAGCTTCTCATTCCACGTCCCATTGAAGTCTGGCAATGCAATCTACAATGTGTTCAGAAACACCACGTACCTTTGCTTGTGAGCATTTGGCTTCTGCAGATTAAGTATCTCTTCAGATCTTCCATATCTATGAGGGGTGACTGGAAATACTACTTATAAATAGTGAGAAATGATTAATAAAAGATAGTCCCAATTGAAGCAGGAATAAAGTTATATTCTTGAATGACTCCAGCCCACTCTACTATACCAGAAAGTCAGTGTAGCTTTTTAGATTTTTGACATGTAGAGAATGATGAAAATGAGTCTGAATTTATATCTCTAGATTTACATTCCCGAGAAATGTAGAATTTTAGGACAAACATTAGAAAATAACAGAGTTCAAAATAATATTGGAGGATCTTAGGAAGGAAAATTGAAAAAGGAACGAGTTTAAAGGGGAGAGTATTAAAATTAATAATTGCTCATGCTTATAACTCAACATATATTCATATTAATATTCCAAATAGTGAGGTATTCAAGAATTTATAAATTTTATAATATTTTAGTATAGTAAAAGAAATATCAGAAGTCAGCCTTGTGAATGCTATTTTCACTGATAATAATATTTGAACAGAAGGTAAGGAAAGAAGAAAAGTATATCAATTATAAGAAATTTACTAGGATTATAAGAATGAAAATCTGTAGCAATGAATTCTCTCTCAACTGGTTGTTAAGAATTCATTCTCACAATTTTATACTTTATGCTCATTACACAGAATTAGATGAATCAACTTTGAACAACATGCATATTTTGGTTTCTTTGTCAACTCGGTTATGTTATGTAAATATTTTTTGTTTTAATCCCAACTGCAGGCTTTAGTTTGTCCACAGCTGATAATTGTCTTGTGTGATAATTGTGTTTGGTCTTTGCCTGCCTCATGCAGCATGAAGAGTGGCGTGGCCTACAGCTCTGAGGATATAAATATGAGAGCCCAGAAAGAAAGTGTGACATGTGGTGTTGGCATATGCTGTGTAGCAGCTTGGGGAGACCAGAGACAGACTGTGTGGCGGTTTGGAGAGGCCGGACTGAGAGAGACCCTTTGGGGGCACAAGGCTTGGAGGAAACTGATGGCTGCATTTACTGTTGACAGAAATTGGTATAGCTCATAAAGACCCATCCTCCCTAAAGAGCTGGGAGAAGTAAAGGGGTCTGCGTTCTCTCTCCCCACTAACCTTTCTCTATGGTTGTGAGGTTGGTAGGGAGAGACTTTAAGGAACCCCAAATAAAATAGTTCAAAAACGAGTGCTACAGCTACAAAAATACTCCTGCAAATACAAGGTGATATCTAAGCTACCCAAAGTACGAATCTGCAGACACTGGTCCTGATATTCCCTGTGCTCATTCAACTTGTCAGATGGTACTCAGCTACCAAGACCAAGGAAGGGATATGGGAACTCAAGGCCTCCACGCTGTTTCTGGTTTACTAACTTGACATTCTTGCTTAAGTTAGAAACTTAAATTAGAAATTAAATTTAAATAAGAAATTAAATTAGCAATAAATTAGAAATTTATACTAGAAACTTATGACCAAGCTCTTGAATAACTGTCATGAAACAGAATGAGATATACAGGTGCTTTGATAATGATTGCCAGAATGGCTTGAGGTTGAGGGTTATATAAGAAAAATTATAAGAGAAATTACTGGTAATAAGTATTATAAATAAAACTTAGATGATACAACTGCAAATACGATGCAAGGGGAAAGGAAGGAAGGAAGAGAGGAGGGAGGGATCTGCTAGCCTCTACCTCCCAAGTGATGAGCTTATGAATGTACCTAAGAGTATCTGATGACTCATAGAGTCCAGCATGTTTTCCTGTTGCTATTTGACGTGTGGATGTATTTTCAGTGAATTTCCTTTTCAAGTCTAAGTGTATTTTTTGGCCATAAAGTTTCTTTTAAACACTATACACTTACCAAGACTGGTGCAGACTATTTCTTATATTATTTTTTTTTACAAATTTCTTTGTCACTTTCAAAATTGCAAAACTCACATAATTGATTAACTCTTTATGCCAGAAAAGCATATGCCTTTGCTTTCCTCCTTTTGAGCCTATGAAAGCAGGAAACAAACAAACTGGATTTTACTGCGTTGTTGGTTGCATTCTATTATTTGGGTGTTGCATCTAGATGACATAAATAAGTGAATCAAGTTTTCCAGAATGCATGTTTGTTCTAGTATGAACCCAAGCTCTGGTGCTGTTAAACCTCCTTCAGAGCATTTTTCCAGTTGGGATTTCATAGTCTCTTATCTCTCCTTCACGTTCTGTGTAAACTCACATCTCCCACTCCATGGCCACCTGGTTTCCACTTCCCCACTCCATGCTTTTTTCTCTGTAGGCAATCCCTGCTTACAATTTTGGATGTCTTGGGCCTTCACTGAAGAGGGGTCTGAGGATGGTGATGTCCATAAATACCCCCTTGCTATAAAGGAGAGTTCTGAGCCAGACCAGCAAATACTAAAGCATACTGCATTTATTTCTTTAACTTTTTAAATTTGTTTTTTATTTTCATTAATTACAGATTATTTACTTTATATCCCACGTGTAGCTCCCTTCCTCTTCCCCTTCCAATCCCTCCCTCCCTCCCTCTTCTCCACCCATGCCCCTTCCCCAGTCCACTGATAGGGGAGGTCCTCTTCTCTTCCCTCTGATCCTAATCTATCAGGTCTCATCAGGACTGGCTGCTTTGTCTTCCTCTGTGGCCTGGTAAGGCTGCACCCCCCACCCCACCCTCACACAGAGAAGGTGAAATGATCAAAGAACAGGCCAATCAGCGCATGTCAGAGGCACTCCCTGTTCCCACTGTTATTAGGGAACCCACTTGGAAGCTGAGCTGCCATGGGCTACATCTGTGCAAGGGTTCTAGGTTATCTCCATGAATGGTCCTTGGTTGGAGTATCAGTCTCCGAAAACAACCCTATGTCCAGGCTTTTTGTTTCTGTTGTTCTCCTTATGGAGCTCCTGTCATCTCCAAGAATTTCTATCTCCCCATTCTTTCATAAGATTCCTTGCACTCTGGCCAAAGTTTGGCTATGAGTCTCAGCATCTGCTCTGATACCCTGCTGTGTAGAGTCTTTCAGAGGCCTCTGTGGTAGGTTCCTGTCCTGTTCCCTGTTTTCTCCCTCTTCTGTTGTCCATCTTCTTTGCCTTTCCGAATGACTATTGAGCATTTTACCCAGAGTCCTCCTAGATTAGGTATACAGATTCTAGTATGTTTATCCTATATTATATGGCTAATATCTACTCATGAGTGAGTATATACAGTGTGTGTCTTTCTGTTTCTAAGATACCTCCCTCGGGATGATCTTTTCTAGTTCCCACCATTTGCTTGCAAATTTCATGATTTCCTTGTTTTTAATTGCTGAGTAGTATTCCGTTGTGTAAATGTACCACACTTTCTGTATTCATTCCTCTACTGAGGGACATCTAGGTTGTTTCCAGATTCTGGCTATTACAAATAAAGCTGCTATGAGCATAGCTGAGCAAATGTCCTTATTGAATGGTGGGACATCTTTTGGTTATATGCCTAGGAGTGGTATAGCTGGATCTTGAGGTAGTACTATTCCTAATTATCTGAGAAAGCACCAGATTGATTTCCAGGGTGGTAGTACAAAGTTACATTCCCATCAGCAATGGAGGAGGGTTCCTTTTTATCCACATCCTTAATTTTTTTCTATTTCAGACATTTATGTGATGAAGAATGTTGGTAGAAAAAAATGAAGAGCTTTTCATTTTTAAAATTAAGCCACTATGTTTCTGTAAGAAAGTAAAAGTTTGCATGCACTGTAACAACATCACAGTTCACAACATGGAATCTGAATGAAGCTGTTTTCACAATGAGTTTATTGGTTTTGCTTGCCATGGTAACTGTGAACTTTAAAAAACAATTATTTCTTTTACATTTTTACATTGTAATTACATGATTTCTCCCTCTAATTCCTCTCATGTACCCTACCTGTTCTCTTTCAAATTCATTACCTCTGTTTTTATTAATTGTTGTTGCACATACAGTTCTAAGGACAAAAGTGCATTCTTCTCTGTCTGCATAACATTACTTGTATCAATATTTTTAGGAATGACCATTTGGTGTTGGATAACCAGAAGGTGTATGCTCCCCTGGCAAAAACTTATTTCTCCCATGCTCAACATTCCTTAGTTGTCTATAGTTCTACTTTTGAGTTTAGTATCAAGACTTAAATGAAGTCCCACTGGAACTTAGCAAACATTGCCAGAAATACTTCAGGTTTGCAACTTATTTGAATTGGAAGGGGTGCTGTTATGAATCCAGAAACCTTTTTCGGTTGTCAGCTTTGCTACGATCCCATAGGGGGTCAAACCCCGTAGTCTAAGAAATTGAGATTTAGATCTCTAACCATAAGTCATTTTTTAATTAACTCAGACTAAACTGTCCTAGTTGAAGGCTTTAGAGTGTGAAATTTCATATGTACAGTTTGTTTAAACTTGCCAAAATTGCTTTCTTTGAGGGGAAATAACAGTATAAAGTAGAATTTTTGGTTATTAAAAATACAATATCTTACTGCATTGGATATTTATTAGTGCAAAGTGTGTGATACCCTAAGGGACCAATTTGGACTTCTCACTGGCATCCAAACCCACAGTGCCCAGTACAAGACCTTCACAGGGTCCTCTAGAGAATGCTGGGCTGTTGGGAATTTCACTTCTCTAGCCCATATTCTTCTGGAAAAATCATGCAGGGGTGGAATTGGTGGGGATTTTGTTGTTGAGGAAAAATTCATATAAACAACATTTCCTGTACTTGGGGAAATGAAGCTTCCAAATGTGTCACCAGGAAAAAATATTTCTGTCTATGGTACTGCCTTTTTCTTCTACTGTGTTTCATTCTGCTTGAGAAAGCCCAGGCCTTCTGAAGATCATAGCAATGTTTTTTGAGATATGGGTAGAAGAGAATAGAGTTCTATAACATGCACTCTTCTTTCCCTAGAGAATTAAAAATGTGTTTCTTTCATAATAATTTATATTTGGTTTTTGATCACTACATAGCTTGGTACAAGTGAAGGCAGCAGCAACAACCAATTGTATATTTATGACTAAATGAATAGGTAAAGTAGGTTGAACTGTTCTTTTAAATGATGCTTTCAATTTTTAAACTAACTATTGGATTTTAAGCACTCATAAACTATTGGCTTACTTTAAAATTCAGTTTAAAGATCCATGTAATAATGATTGCCAAATAAGCAATGATTCTAATGATTTCCAGTACAAAGAAGAACTGTGTTTTATTTAATCACTTTCTCTGACTAAATCATTTAAGGTGAGTAATGAAAGTATTCATTCCCCTGTGTGATCCTTTACTTCCAGTAATTTATTTAGGTAATACACAAAACTTTATATTATATATGAATATATACATAACAGATAATACATATAGAATGTTTCATGGAGTATTTTTGATATGCTTTTACATTTGTACAGAGAGATGCACATAAAAATACACAGGAAATATTTCTTGCTACTTTTTTCTGAATTTATTATTTAATTATGCCCTATATTCCAAGGTACATGAGAATTTGATTTTTTTTCTATGACTAAGGTTGTACGGAAGGAGAAATAACTTTAGAGATATAGCTAAAAATCATAAACTTTGGTACTATTTATCATCAGTATACAGGAGTCAGTCTGGTTAATTTTGTTCTGTTGAAACAAAACAGCAGGGCAAAAATAATTTGTGAAGTATGTTTTCTCAAATAAAAGTTCAAATTGAAACATCATAAGATTACTAGAAAAATGTTTTTCTGATTATTTTAATTACAGTTAAAGAGCAGCATACAAACACAGGAAAAATTTTAGGCAGTGACTATTATATGTATTTATACACAAACTACATATGAACTTATACCTAAGCATAATTAAGGAGACTTAGTATTTATATTTTACAAAGTATGTTCTACAGGAAAATGTTTTCATTGTACAAAACAAAACTGAGTATCTCTGCAGTAAGAAGTAGAGTCCTTTGGACATATTCTAAGAGTGATACTGTTGGCTATATTTTCAGCTTATTTGAGGAAGCTCCAAACTGACTTCTACAGTGGCTGTGCAAGCTCTTACCTCCTGCAACAATGAGCAAGCTCTCCCCTTCCCCACATTGTTACCAGCATGTGCTGTCACTTGTTTTATGAATCTTGGTTATTCTGGATGGGGTGTTATGAACCCTCAAAACTAGTTCTGATTTTTATTTCCATAATAACTGAGGACTATAAACATTTTAAAAAGCGTTTATCAGCCATTTGTGTTTCCTTTGAGAACTCTAGTTCCATGCCCCATTTAAAATTTTGGAGCTGTTGATTTTCTTGATGTTCAGTTTTTAAAGTTCTTTGTATATTCTATATACTAATCCTAAGTCAGATTTTTCTTCTGTTCTGTAGGCTAACTCTTCATTCATGCGATTTTGTCGTTTGTTAAAATTTTCAGTATTGGCTACAGCCAACAAACAAAATCTGAGACTTGTTTCTGAGACTTGTTTCTGAAACTTACCCTTCTTAATTTTCAGGTTTCTGATACTTTCTCTTTATTTTTGTCCTCCTTTTCCACAGTTTATCTCATGCCATTTCTCTTCATTTTATTCCTTTTCACCAATCCAAATGACCTTTTCTAGTTTTCCTGTGAAATTTCTCTTCTTCTTGCTTCCTTCTTCTTTTGAGAGTTATCTGCTTACCCTTTGTTGAGAAACTTTCTTAACATAGTCTAGAGGCACTGGACAAATGCCAACTGTCTTCCATAGTTTCTAGGATATTCCACATCACTCTTTCTCTTTAATATAATTTCATTTTACTTCTTATGTTCCTGCTGTTGCTTCACTTCATCACTTCTAAGATATATAGAAAGCTGTTTCACTTAAGCCATTACAAAATTTCAACACTTAGGGATCTAATATTTTGGCCTCTGGCACCAGGCAGAAAGGGAGCCTGGCAGTTACATATATTTATGGTTAAGACTTAATAGACCCATAAAACAAAGTTCATGCCTCCTGCTTGTTTTGTGATAACAAAAGAAAAGAGTGTACCTAAATTCTAAAACTGTTTCTAAGACACCTTCTACACAGTTACAAAAATTGTTGATTCCTATTTTATTAAACATCCAGATTATGTCCTAAAACAATACGTAGTGTGGGCTCTATATTATGAATCATTTCCAGTTTGCTCTTTGGTCTCATAATACCTTCTAATGTCCCTTTACACATACTGGTTAACTTCACACGTATTTAAAAAGCATTTGGAGAAGATTTAAAAGGTAGATCATTGATTACAAACTAATCAGTTTCTTTGGTTATATCTCACAATCTGCATTTTGCACAATGTTTCCAGATAACTCTGATATAAAATCTGTTTTGGAACTTTTGTATAAACTGGGAGCTTTCTAATACTATTGATTCTAGTTTCTCCTCCAGCCTCAAATCCATTTTGTTGCTGCTATATAATTACTTAAAATTAGTTTCGAGATATTTCTTCCTGTTCTATTATGTTTGCATTGCATCAAGAAAGTATATTCTAATTGGCTAAAATAATACATCTCAATTCACTTTTTAGTTCAGTTACTTTAAAAATCTTTGTAGCAACAGTGAGTCTATGGTGTAGATACCAAATGTTCCTCCCAATCCAATCGTATGTTTATAAGTTACCATGTTTTGTTAAATCTATTATAATATTTGTATGATAAAATTATATCAATGGTTGAAGTTGTTTTTTAAATTTCAAGAATAGTTGCCATTTATTATAGTCAAACAACAAAATTCAGAGCTCATTCTGATAAATATATATATATATATATATATATATATGTATTTCAAAAAATCTGCTTCCAAATTTCACTTTCCAGGACCTTACTAAGTAGTCTCTGACATTTGCTGCCTTTTATTTCAGGGACTTCTAGTGAGAACATGGGAACAGAGAATGAAACACTACTGACACAATTTGTCCTCACAGGACTCACTCACCACCCACCATGGAAAATCCCCCTATTTCTGATATTCTTAATGATCTATCTCATCACCATTGTAGGGAATGTTGGTCTGATTATTCTTATCTGGAATGACCCTCGGCTTCACATCCCCATGTACTTATTTCTTGGGTGTTTAGCAGTTGTCGATACTTGGTTATCATCCACAGTGACACCCAAGTTGCTTCTCACCTTAATAGCGAAGAGTAAACTGATCTCTCTTTCTGAATGCATGATACAGTTTTTTTCATTTGTAATGTGTGCAACCATGGAATGTTTTCTCTTGGCAGCAATGGCCTATGATCGCTATGCAGCCATATGCAAACCTTTACTATACCCAGTGATCATGACAAATAGACTGTGTGTGTGTCTGCTCCTTTCGATCTTTGTAATTGGAATTCTTCATGCTTCACTTCATGAAGGCATGTTATTCAGATTAACCTTCTGTAATTCCAACACAATACATCACTTTTACTGTGATGTTATGCCACTGTTAAAGATTTCCTGTACTGACCCTTCTCTGAATTACCTAATTGTCTTTATTTTTTCTGGTTCAATCCAAGTATTCACTATTTCAACTATTCTAGGCTCTTACACATTTGTTCTGTTTACAATTTTGAAAAAGAAATCTGCTAGAGGCATAAAGAAAGCTTTCTCCACTTGTGGAGCCCATCTCTTATCTGTGTCTCTATATTATGGCTCTCTTCTCTTCATGTATCTGCTTCCTGAATCTCAGAAAGTGCAGGATGAAGACATGATGGACTCCGTGTTCTACACTGTCATAATCCCCGTGATGAACCCAATTATCTACAGTCTGAGAAACAAGCAAATCAAAGACTCACTGGAGAAAATCTTAAAGAGAAATGTTTAGGTCTCATCACATCTGTTTTCTTTTTGTCAAATTATCACAAACATGTGTGGACTTAATATGGCTGTATTTTGCTCATGGTCTAAATTATTTTACAGTTATACCTGTTCTAGCATTTTAGTGAACCAATGTGCAAATGCCCATGTCTTTCAAATACTTATTTTCAACCATACAAACACTTGTAATCAAATATTGTATTATGATAAAATAAATGAAGCAGTATATCAATCTGGTTTGCATGTTCCATATTGTGACTTCAGTGGCTATAGAAGAGCAGGCTTTCTTTTTTAACATTTTTATTTTATATTAATCACAGGTTATATACTTTGTATCCCAGCCGTAGCCCCCTCCCGCATCCCCTCCCTATCCTACCCTGCCCCTCCTCATCTCCTCCCATGCCCCTTTCCAAGTCTACAGATAGGGGAGGTCCTCCTCCCCTTCCATCTGACCATCGCCTATCAGGTCTCATGAGAATTGGGTGCATTGTCCTCCTCTGTGACCTGAAAAGGCTGCTCTCCCATCAGGAGGAGGCAGCAAACAACTAGCCACTGAGTTCATGTCAGAGATAGTCCCTCTTTCCCTTACTAGTGTACCCACTTGGAGACTGAGTTGCCATGGCTACATCTAAGCAGGTGTTCTAGACATTTTCTTGACTAATGGTTGATGTGGGTATAACTCATATTGAACGTGCTACCCCTGTGAAGGTGGTTCAAGGTTATATAACAAAGTAAGCTGAAACAGGACAGGAGTCTACCACAGAGGGCCTGTGAAAGACTCTACTCAGCAGTATATCAAAGCAGATGCTAAGGCTCATAACCAAACTTTGGGCAGAGTGCAGGGATTCTTATGAAAGAATGGGGAGATAGAAAGACTTTGAGAAGACAGGAGCTCCACAAGGAGAGCAACAGAACCAAAAACTCTGGGCCCAGGGGTCTTTTCTGAGACTGATACTCCAAACAAGGACCATGCATGGAGATAACCTAGAACCCCTGCATGGATGTAGCCCACGGCAGTTCGGTGTCCAAATGGGTTCTCTAGTAAAGGGAACAAACAGGGACAGTCTCTGACATGAACTCAGTGGCTGACTCTTTGATCACCTACCACTCAGGGGGGTGCAGCCTTACCAGGCCACAGAGGAAGACAATGCAGCCAGTCCTGATGAGATCTGATAGGCTAGGGTCAGATGGAAGGGGAGGAGGTCTTCCCCTTCAGTAGACTTGGGGAGAGGCATGGGAGGAGATGAGGGAGGGATTTCGGGATTGGAAGGGAGTAAAGGAGGGGGCCACAGCTGGGATACAAGATGAATAAACTGTAATTAATATTAAAAACTAAAAACAATAAACAAAAAGAAGACAAACAAATAAAAAAAATAAAGTAAGCTGAGAAGAAATGGAAAGCAGGGCAGTAAGCAGTTCTCCTCCATTTTCAGTACCTGCCTCTACTTGATGTGAAGATGGACTATAATTTATAAGTTGAAATAACCCCTTTTCTCCTCATGATTCTTTTGGCCATGGGTTCTCTCTCAGCAATAGAAAACCAATTAAGACACAGAGGGATAACAATCAATCATGTTTTGTTTTTTGTTTTTTTTTTGTTGTTGTTGTTGTTTGTTTTTTTGTATCCTAGTTATGGCAGAATATTGTTGAGCATGTTTTCAGGAATCTGTCAAGAATCCTTGAAAGGGTATTATTGATTTATTTCATTGGTTGGTTGACTCTTTTAAGACAGACTTTAAATGTTTACTGGGAATTACAGCTTGTGAAAACACAGCCTGATGTTTTATATATTGATAGTTTCTAATTAACTAATGTTGAAAAAGTTGATTGGGATCATACTGCTCTAAAATAATGTTTTGTAAAAATTCCATATAAAGTATATATATATGTTTATATGTGTGTGTCAAAGTGAAGTTTCTACATATTTTACATTAATTATTTAAATGTAAGGGCATAGTAAGATTTATACCATGTGATTTTATTTTTTCCCATGCTTGATGAGACAGATACAGTATTCAATACAGCATCTAAATTCAAAGGTTGAAGTACAGTGGGCATTTGTTAACTTTCTCTCTGGATCTAATGTTGACAGTAATGATAGCTAGTCAAGCCCTGTGTCATTATTTAAGTATAGTGAGTGTGAAGAGCTTATATTAATTACAAAACATATTGTTTACCAACATAATTCAGTTTTGGCTGATAGTTATCAAAGTTCATGTGGAAGACATTAATTTGCTTGAAGAATACTGGTTTTACTTTTTTGATAATGTTCATTTTGTGTGAGATTTATTTGAAGGCAGTAACTTGCAATTTTAAAATGATATTTCCTTCTTATATCAACAGAAAAAATTATCTAATTTGAAACGAGTGTTCTGTTAATTATGGTTATAAAGATGTATAAGTCACATATTTCCTCTACTTCCTAGATAAAGAAAGGAAGTCCATGCTTAGTTCAAAGATTAGACAGTATGAAAACTGATGGTGTTATCCATTTTGAATCTGAAAGCCTGGAATTTATGTACTGGTGTAAGGAGAATTTCAATAATTAAAATTTGTGAAGAATGAACTCAACCTTTCTTTAAGTTTCATTTTACTGAGGCCCTCAGTTAACATAATAATGCCTCCATATTTGGAGAAATCCAAATAACTTATTTATTCCACCAATCTAAATAGGAAACACCCTCAACATAGAAATCACCTGAGAGATACACCTCGAAATTATGTTTTACTAAATATTCTAGGTCCCAGTCAAATGGACACACACACACACACACACACACACACAAATACCTGCTTTTCCCACTATACTCTTACTCCCCGATGACTCCACTTTTGAGTGCTCCCCTAACCCTTTGCCACAAACCCTCTCAGCTTTTCTTCCTAGCCCATTTCCATTATTACACCACACACTGACTGGCAGAAACACTGTCCACTAGGAGCAACACAGCCACAACACTTGCCTAAGGCACATGGAGCACAACAGCAACCAAAGAACAGAACACCCATCCAATAAAGACAAGACCAGATATTAATAATAATAAATGCCTCAAACATCATATCAGATGCTTAGGTCCCAGCACAAAACCACAAATGTGAACAGCCAAGATGATTTACCTCTACCAGAACCCAGACACCGTAATACAATAAGCCATGGGAAATACAATAAAGCTCAAGCACAAGATATGTACTTCAAAATTTCAACTATGAAAATGTCCAAGAACTTTAATGAAGATGTAAATAAATCCCTTAACAAAGACTGAAAGAAACAAAGAAATAGTAGAATGAAATAATTAAAAGATTTCAAGGTATGAAAGTACAAATGAAATCACTAAAGAAAATCCAACCTGAAAAAGAAAAGTTAAGAAAAGCAAAGAACACTTCAAATGTAAGCCTCACCAACATATCACAAGGCACAAGGTAGGAAATCTCAGGTAGAAAACAATGGATAGTCAAACAAAGAAAATGTTAAATCAAAAACAACAACAACATCAAAACAGACACAAAACTTCCAAGAAATCTGTGACATCATGAAAAGAACAAATCTACAAATAAAAATAGGAATAGAGGAAGGAAATGAAACCATGTCAAAGGCACAGAAAATATTAATGAAATCATAAAGAAAAATTTCCCTAACTTGAAGAAGAAGAAGAAGGTGCATATCAACATACAAGAAGCAGAAAATCAAATAGACAGGACAGAAAAGAATTTTCCATGATAAATAATCAAACACAAAATGTATGGAATAAATAAATTAAATTAAAAGATGCAAAGGAAAAAAGATTAAGTCACATATAAAGACAGGCCTATTCAAATAAAAAATGACTCAGTGGATAGATCCTATGGGGTGCCTGAGAGAGTGGCTTGATTAGGCTGGGCCACTGTGTGTGGGATTCAGGCTACATTTTGTAGTCTGGGGAGAGGTATGAAGAGGAAGGTGAGGGAGACTCACTCACCTCTGGGACCTTGAGAAGGAAGTGGCAAGTATCAGAAATGTATTTTCTTTTCCTTTTCTTTTCCCTTTTTTGTTGTTTCTTGGTTTTGTTTTAGCTTTTCTTTATTATTACTATTATGACTATGATTATTTACAATTTATTCACTTTTTGTCCCTGTTGCAGCCTCCTCCCTTATCTCCTCCCACTTCCACCCTCTCTCCCCCCTATGTCCCTCCCCTTATCCACTGATAGGAGTTCCTCCTCCTTTACTATCTGACCCTAGCCTATAAGGTCTCATCAGGACTGTCTGGATCCTCTTTTTCTGTGGCCTAGTAAGGCCACCTCACCAGGGAGAAGTGATCAAAGAAAAGATCAAAGAAAGATCTGGAGGGGACAGAAGCTCTACAAGGAGACCAACAGAGCCAAAAATCTGGGCCCAGGGGGTCCTGCAGAGACCGATGAATCAACCAAGGACCATGTATGGAGAAGAATTAGACCCCCTGCTCAGATGTAGCCCATAGTCAGCTTGGTCTCCATGTGGGTTCCCTAGTAAGGGGAGCAGGGAAAGTCACTGGCATGAACTCAGTTGTTTTGGTTTTTTTGAGACAGGGTTTCTCTGTGTAGCCTTGGCTGTCCTGAACTCACTTTGTACAACAATCCTCTTGCCTCTGCCTCCCAGAGTGCTGGGATTACAGGCATGAGCCACCACGGCCTGCAATTCTTTCTCTTTCTTTCTTCCTTCCTTCCTTCTTCTTTCCTTTCTTTCTTTCTTTCTCTCACTCTTTCTCTCTCTTTTTCATTAATTAATTAATTTAATTTACATCCAAGTTAGAGGTAAAGTAAATAATATCCTCTCCTCCCAGTCCCTCCCTCTTTCCTCTTCTCCACCTACTCTCCTTCCTTTCTGCTCAGAGGAGACCTCCCATGCATATCAATCCACTTTAGCATGTCCTACAGGACTGGGCACATTGAGGCAAGACCAGGCTGCCCAGTTCGGGGGAACAGATCCAAGGGCAGGCAGCAGAGTCAGAGATAGCCCCTGGTCCTGCTGTTAGCGGCCCCACATGAGGACCATGCTGTACATCTGTTACATATGTGTAGTGGGTCTAGTTCTGTTCCATGCATGCTCTCTGATTGGTGGTTCAGGGTCTGTGAGTCCCTATGGGCCCGGGTCTGTTGATTCTGTACGTTTTCTTGTGGTGTCCTTGATCTGTCTGGCTATTTCAGTCCTTCCTCCATATTCTCTTCCATAAGATTCCCCAAGCTCTGACTAATGTTTGAATGTGTATCTTTACATCTGTTTTCATCAGCTGCTGGGTGAAGCCACTCAGATGACAGTTATGCTCCTGCCTGCAAGAATAGCAGAATGCGATTGATAGTGTCAGAGGTGGGCTCTTTCCCATGGCATAAGACTCAAGTTGGGCCAGTCATTGGTTGGCCATTTCTTTGCTTTTTGTTCCCTCTTTATCCTTGTACCTCTTATAGCCAGGAAAAACTGTTGGTCAAACATTTTGTGGTTGGGTTGCTCTCCCCATCCCTTCATTGAAATGTATCTTCAATAGTTAAGAGTCAAGTCTCTTACAGCATTGAAAATGTATGGTGTTAAAGTGTGCGTTACTCTGTGGGACCAATTTGGACATTTCACAGGGGTCCAAATCTATGGTGCCCAGTGTAGCAGCTGTACCTTATTCTCCAGAGAACAGTTAGGCCAAACGGGAATTTCAATTCACTAATCCATCCTCCTCTAGAAAAAAAAATTTTGCAAGGATATAATCTGACTCTTATGTTGAAGGATGGAGTTCATATAAACAATATATTTGTGCTTCGGCAGTTAAATGTCCAAAATGAATCACTGTGAAAAGAATTGCTACCCACATTGCTGCCTTCCTGTGCTGTTGTGTTCTTTTCTGATTTAGGAAGGCTACCATATTTTAAGGATCTCAGTGATTTCTTTCAAGATATGTGTAAGTGAAAAATTAGTTCCATAATATTCATCATGCTTCCCATAGATATTAAAGAATACTTTTTATTTCATTATAATTTTATATTTGGCTTTGGATTTCTACAGCTAGATATAAAGGAAAACAAATGAGTGCATATTTTAACATCATTACTAAATACAAGTATGCAAAATAGTTTGAATTGTTCTCTTCAATGGTGCTTTTAAAAAAAGGTTTAATCTTACCATAATGGCTTTTAAGATCTCATGAAGCTAATATTTTCATTAATTTCTCCATGGTCTGTTACTTAAGTGTGTGATTTATGAAGCAACAGGGATCTTGGGGTCAAGTTCTTAAAGGCAGCCAAGGCTAATGTGCATAGGCCCTGACACTTATGAGGGGCAGTATGTGACCTTACTGGCAAACAACTCAAAAAAAACTTTCATAGTACTGCAGTTTTTATTTGCTGGCATGGAATGTCTGGTTGGGGTTTTGTGCCATCCTACTGTAGCACAACTCCAATAAACTTTCTTTTATAATATATGCCTTTTTTGTTTATCTTTCTTGTGCTTTTGATCACCATAGTGTCCACTCCTTTCCTTGTAATATCCACACATTTATCCTTCATTGAAAAGCTCTCTACAGCAGCTTTGACAAACTTCATTTGTACTCCACATTTCTCAGACTGTTTTCAGCATTCCTGACCATGTAGGGATCTATTTTCCCCTTATTTCTTATGTTTTTCAAGATTGGATCTATCATGTGCAGAAAACTGTTTTCATCAAAGCCATTAAAAATCCTTATTTTTCAACATGCCAGGATGTATACCCAGCTGTTCTTCTCCCTTTTACTCCTATTACTTTTCCTATATTAGGAATTAAAGCCTTACACTGTCCATCTGTGTTTTGTTCAGTGTATATTTGTGTAATTTCATCGGTGTTACATAGGCCCTTAGTTATAACAAAAACTATTTCTCAGGAAATGATATTGACTTTAAGATAGAGATTCTGGAGTGGAGTAATTCACTGAGCAAAG
Organism: Pachyuromys duprasi; assembly: GCA_028658305.1. Lineage (NCBI taxonomy): Eukaryota > Metazoa > Chordata > Mammalia > Rodentia > Muridae > Pachyuromys > Pachyuromys duprasi. Next base: position 74,807,248 of record CM053753.1, on the reverse strand, counting down.
AGGCTGGGAACAGGTCACACATTATTATTAAGCCCTGGTAAACCAGCTCTCCTGTTCATGATAAAAAAACAAAACAAAACAGCACACTGATAAATATAGTTTCTCATGCTCACATTTAAAAGGCTCCATGCAAAGTTCACAAATAGAGATTTTTATGTTTTGTTTTGTTTTTTCATTGAACAGCTAGTGAATAAGCCACATGTCACTTTTTAGCAGTAGGTATGTATTATAAATTTTTTTTGTGATTTATTCTTCTGCTTTCTAATTACCCTCAGTGTTCACATAATTTAAAGCCACTTAGGTATGATTTTTTAATTTTAATTTTATTTTCTATCACAGTTTATTCACTTTGTATCCCACCTGTAGCCCCCTCCCCTATTCACTCCCAATCCCACCCTCCCTCTTCTCCTCCTATGCCTCTCACCCAGTCTGATAGGGGAGGTCCTCCTCCCCTTAGGGATGCTTTTATAATTTTTTTAAGTTTTGTTTTTTATATTAATTACAGTTTATTCACTTTGTATTGTAGCTGTAGCTCCCTCCTTCCTCCTCTCCCAGTCCCACCCTCCTTCCCTCATCTCCTCCTATGCCTCTCTCCAAGTCCATGGATAAGGGAGGTCCTCCACCCCTTCCATCTGACCCTAGCTTATCAGGTCTCATCAGAACTGGCTGCATTGTCCTCCTGTGTGGCCTGGAAAGGCTGCTTTCCCTTTCAGGGGAGGCAGTCAAAGAGCTAGCCACTGAGTTCAGGTCAGAGACAGTCCCTCTTCCCTTTACTAGGGTACCCACTTGGATACTGAACTGCCATGGGCTACATCTGGGCAGGGGTTCTAGGTTATGTCCTTGAATGGTCCTTTGTTGGAATATCAGTCTCAGAAAAGACCCCTGTGCCAAGATATTTTGCTTCTGTTGCTCTCCTTGTGGAGCTCCTGTCTTCTCCAGGTCTTACTAACTCCTCCTTCTTTCCTAAGATTCCCTGTACTCTGCCCAAAGGTTGTTTATGAGTCTCATTATCTACTCTTATACAATGCTGGGTAGAGTCTTTCAGAGGCCCTCCATGGTAGGCTCCTGTCCTGTTTCCTGTTTTCTCCTTCTTCCAATGTCCTTCCCATTTGCCTTACTGAGTGAGGATTAATCATCTTACCCACGGTCCTCCTTCTAGCTCACCTTCTTTAGGTGTTCAGTTTTTTATAGGTTTATCCCTTAGGGATGTTTTTTAAAGACTCTTAGACCCTTGTTTATACTAATGAATCATTTCTACAGATACATTTCACACAAATATGCCCAGAAAATTCTGATATATGATCTGCTTTGGGAGTCTCTGAATACAGTAAGATGTTTCTGACACTGTTGCTTCCTGCTTCTTAGGACTCCCAGAAACTCAATTCTTTCTCCTACTGTATAATTAATTTAAAATTAACTTTGAAGCTTTTTGCTGGATGCAATCTATTCTTAACTTTCTCCTTCAAGTTAGTCACTATATTCCAGATTGTTGAGACCATTCATTTCTGTCTAAGTTACAGTAGAAGTACATAAAACATTTTTACTTTAGACTCATAATCTAAAACTTAGATACAAAACTTCTACCGAGACAAATGACTTTTCTATACATTTAAAAAATGTTGGAAGACCTCTTGTTTTCCATAAATCTGTTAGTACATTCATATTTAAAACTTAGATCATGAACTTACATCATTTTTTAATCTCAATGATAGCTTCCCTTGATCACAATAACATTAGATATAATAAAAGGGCATTCTTAAAATTATATGGCTGCATTTGAATTACAGTACCCAGAAATCCACCTTCCACACTCACTCATAGTGACTGCTTTAACTGCCTTTCATTTCAGGGACATCCAATGAGGACATGGGAAGAGAGAACGAAACAGTGCTGACAGAATTTGTTCTCACAGGACT
>CM053753.1:74773501-74804832 GCA_028658305.1 Pachyuromys duprasi | reverse complement strand
GAAAGAAGGGGGAATTAGTATGACCTGGAGAGGACAGGAGCTCCACAAGGACCAAATATATATCAAGCACAGGGGTCTTTTATGAGACTGTTTCTCCAGCCAAGGACTATGTATGGATATAGCCCAGAACCCCTGCTCAATATAGCCCCTGGTAGCTCAGTATCCAATTGGGTGTTCTAGTAAGGGAAACAAGGGCTACTTCTGACATGAACTCAATGGCTTGCTCTTCGACCTCCCTGCTTCTCTCCCCCCCCCCCCCAGGGAGGAGCAGCCTTGCTAGGCCACAGAAGAGGACATTGCAGCCATTCCTCAAGAGACCTGATTAGCTAGAGTTAGATGGAAGGAGAGGAGGTCCTCCCCTATCAGTGGACCTGGAAAGGGGCAGGGAGGAGATGAGGGAGGGAAGAGTGGGATAGGAAGGGTATAGGGGAGGGGGCTACGCATGGGATACGAAGTATATAACCTGTGATTAATATAAAATAAAAATGTTAAAAAAAACCCACAAAGTATATAGAGGGAAGGACCTGGATAGGAGAGGGATAGGGAACAATGGTGGGGATCAGGAGTGGGGAGAGAGAAGGCTGGGAGATCAAAGGGAAATCACTGGGGGGCATCTCTGCACAGGGGACACTTCTGGGTGTCTGTGGGGTGACCCTAGCTGGGACTTCTACCAGCAGAAAATATGGAGCCTAAAGTGGCCACCTTCTCTACCAGGTAGGGCTTCCAGTAGAGGGAGCAGGGAGCACCAGCCCATCTACAGAACCTTCGACCCAAAATTTACCCTGACTACAAGTAGTGCAAGGATAAAGGTGGGACAGGATTGTCTAACCAATGACAGGTCCAATTTGAGACCCACCCCATGGAAGAAAGCCAACGCTTGACGCTATTAAGGATACTCTGCTACGTTTGCAGAAAAGAGTCTACCATTACTAACTTCTGAGAGGCTTCATCCAGCAGTTTAGGGAAACAGATTCAGACCCACAGCCAAACAATTGCCTGAGCTCAGGGACTATGGTGGAAGAGTAGGGTAAGGATTAAGGGAATGAGAAGGGTCAAGACCACCACAAAAGATGTACAGACTAAATTAACCTGGGCCCATGGACTCAGGGACTGAACCGCCAACCAAAGAACATGCACGGGCGGGACCGAGGCCCCATAGAAACATGTGGCAGATGAGCAGCTTGTTCTTATTATGGCTTCCCTAACATTTAGAGCATGGGCTGTCTCTGATGTAAGCATAATGTTATCGTGTACTGTGTAAAGATTCAAATGCTGGTTTATGTGTCCCCCATATCTGGTTGCATTCCTTGTTCTGAGAATCTGTCTAAACTTTGCTCTCCGATTGTGCCCTGATATGTTTATTACGCAGCTTAACAGCCAGTCACTGAGCAGGGGAGAGAATAGGGCTGAGGGATTGAGGCATGGATAGAGTTCCAGGAGACATCATAAGCAACGAGCAGTTGGAACAAAGAAAGCCATAAAACACAAATAGCTCAGGGATTTTGGCAAAGAGGAAGCCAGACTAACTTGGACGGTTAGAATAGAGTAATAACTGTTCAGCATTGTGCCGTAAAGCTTGTTAAATAAATAACATAGCTCAGCATCAATTATTTGGGTGTTAGCTGGGATAAAAGAGAAACTTCAACACAAACATATTTGTAAAACTCCCACTACCACTCTTACTCTGTTGCCTGCCTTTGGGTCCCTTACACACAATCGGGCTTGCCTTTTCTGGCCTCAGTGGGAGAAGATGTGCTTAGGAGGGTTGTACCCTCCTTGATGTACCAAGGAGGGTTGGTACCCATGAAGGAGGGTGACTCCTCTTCTCTGATGATAAGGCAATGGGGGATTTTATAGAAAAAGCAATCTATAAGCCAAAGGTAAGTGCTACACAAGGTCAAGTTTGGCCCAAGAAGAGTAAGTGATTAATTCTTCTAATGAATAATGTTTTCTGTCCAAGTTGAGGTTATGTGAAATCCTTGTAGGAAGGAAGTCATATGGTTACAGTTTAGTCAGACCTTGAAGAAAATATGCTGTTTCAATTGTTCTATGATACCATAATGTGTTATGATTATTTAATCTTTGGTAATGTGCACTTGAAGCTAGCTTTTATTTTCTACAAATAGACATTTCAGTAATGTGTGCTACTGGAGCCTTTGGCCCAATAGTTTCATTTTACTTAAATTAAAAGAATTGATTCACTTTTCATACTCATTCTGCACTCTTTTCTTCACACTTCTCTCAGCTTGTCCAATCTACTTTGGCTTTTTTTTAAAGCTACTGTCAGACAATAGAAAAAAAGCAACACTGGAAAAGGTCTTAGCAGGCATCTGGACTATAGCAGAAGTGGCCTCTGATTACTCATGCAAGCATGCTGAGCTCAGAGTGTCACCTTACAGTTGTCCCCCACTGTAATAATTACCTTGTTGCACTCTCTTTTCTGATTATTTTTCTTGTTAACTTTAGATTGAATTGCTCTAAGAAGTGAAATTAACCACGCCCTAAAGAAATGAAATGAAAGACATGTTGATGGCTAGCCATATACTACAGGTCTCTTTCTGTTTACTGAAATAAAAATTTGCCTCCTCCAAACAGGTAGATGTGGTATCTCTCAAACTAGACAGAAGTATTGTTATCAAGAAAATAGTATTCAAGTATGCGTTGTAAGGATATTATTTTTAATTGTTCAAGCACTTGCCTAGCCACACCAAAAAAGACTCAATAAAAAAATCTTGAACTCTGGTTTCATTTGCTTTCTGCTGTAATTATCATCTATGATAACATTTGTTGGAAAGCACTCATATGCTCTTGATTATATATATATATATATATATATACATATATATGCATGTGTGTGTTAGATAGATTTTATGCACTTACACTTTTGTTAAAGTTTTTTAATTTTAATTTTATTTTTATTAATTACAGTTTATTAATTTTGTATCCCATCTGTAGTGTTAGTTAAAGTTTTAAGTGAATTACAATACTGAAAAATCTTTGCAATATGGAAACAGAGTCACACTGAACATTGACTGTTTTGTCTAAACAGAGCAGGTAGTTGTAAGAAATCTAAACACTTCTCTTTAATAATTTTGCCAATGAATCTATGACTTGCTTATTTCTCAAACTGTAAATAATTGGATTTAACACAGGAATTATGACAGTGTAAAACAGAGAGTCTATCATATCTTGATCATCTACTTCTGAAGATGCCGGGTGCACATACATGAAGAGAAGAGGGCCATAGTATAGCGACACAGATAAGAGATGGGCTCCACAGGTGGAGAAGGCTTTCTTTATGCTTTTGGCAGATTTCTTTTTTAAGACTGTAAACAGAATAATAGTGTAAGAGACAAGGATGGTTGAAATAGTGAAAACCTGGATTGAGCCAGAAAAAATAAAAACAATTAGGTAATTAAGAGAAGTGTCAGTACAGGCAATCTTTAACAGTGATATAATGTCACAGTAAAAGTGATGTATCATGTTGGAATCACAGAAGGTTAATCTCAATAAAAAACCTTCGTGAATTAAAGCATGAATAATTCCACCTACAAAGGACAAGACTATCAGACAAATACACAGACCATTCGTCATAACTACTGGGTAGAGTAAAGGTTTACATATGGCTGCATAGCGATCATAGGCCATTGCTGCCAAGAGGAAACATTCTGTGGTGGCACTGATATTAAACAAAAAAAATTGTGTCATACATTCAGATAGAGAGATCAGCTTGCTCTTAGCAAAGAGGTTAAGCAGCATCTTTGGAACCACTATGGAAGATATAGATGTATCTACAAAAGCTAAACTTCCAAGGAACAGGTACATGGGGATGTGAAGGTGAGGGTCAGTCCAGATGAGAGTGATCAAACCAACGTTTCCCACAATGGTGATGAAATAGACCACCAAGAAGACCAGGAACAGAGGAATTTTCCACAGTGGCTGATAAATGAGACCTGTGAGAACAAACTCGGTCAGCTGTGTTGCATTCTCCTTTTCCATGTCTCCACTGGATGGCTCTGCAGTAAAAGGCAGGGAATGTAAAAGAGTATTTACTAGAATTTATAAACTGAACACTGGGGATGCAGATTTGAAGTGAATGCAAATATTTATCAGAAGGCCTTTAAATTTTATTTACCATTATGTAATAAACTATTTAGATTAATATAACAAAATCAATTTAACTTTTAAAAGCTTGAGTTGAAACATGATAAGAATATTTAAAGACAGTTTCTCCAACCAAGGACCATGTAGGGATATAACCTAAAACCCCTGCTCAGATATAGCCCATGGCAGCTCAGTATCCAACTGGGTACCCTAGTAAGGGGAACAGGGACTATTTCTGACATTAACCCAAAGGCTGGCTCTTCGACCCTCCTCTCCCTCCTGAAGGAGGAGCAGCCTTGCTAGACCACAGAAGAGGACATTGCAGCCAGCCCTGAAGAGACCTGATAAACTAGGGTAAGATGGAAGGAGAGGAGGTCCTCCCCTATCAGTGGACTTGGAAAGTGGAGGGAGGAGATGAGGGAGGGATGGAGAGAGTGGGAGGGAATGGGGGAGGGGGCTATGGCTGGGATACAAGGTACATAACCTGTGATGAATATATAAATAAAAACTATTTTTAGTTAAGTATATATATGTTTATATGAGTGGGTGTTATGTACGTATGAGCATAGGTACCTATAGGAGTCAGAAAGGGTTGTAGTATTCCTTGGAGGTGGAGTTATAGGCATTCATAAGCCTGCAAGCTGTGCAAGAAGAATTGACGTCCAGTCCCCAGAAATAGCAGTACTGCTTTTAACCTCTGGGCCATCTCTGCAGCACTGGACCTACAGGATGTTAAATAATAGGAACACACTGACCATTTTTAACTTACTCAAATGCTAAAAAAGGGAAGAACATTAGAAAAAACTTTAAAAATTTAATATGTGGTGGTGGAGAAAGTAAGTTGCTGGGAGGAAAACTACTGAGAAATAGTAACTACAAAACTATCGCTGTTCTGAGGCTTCCAAACCACATTATATATCTGAAATATTTGAGGACATTGTGCAAAAATTGGAACACATTTCCATAGAAACGGATACAGAAGTTTTGAAATGATGTTTAAAAGTCTGCACTCTAAAATTCTCTGTGATACAAATGTGTGTGAGGCACAAGGAGACCAACAAAGCCAAAAGAAGCAGCGCCCATGGGGGACCCCAGAGACTGAGGCATTAACCAAAGACCATGCGTAGAACAGACCTAGAACCCTGCTCAAAGGTAGCCCATAGACAGCTCAGTCTCCATGTGGGTTCCCTACTAAGAGAAGAAGAGACAGGCTCTGACATGAACTCGGTTGCCTGCTCTTTGATCACTTCTCCTTGGTGGGGTGATCTAGCCAGGCCACAGAGGAAGAAGATGCAGGCAGTCTTGATGGAACCTGAGAGACAGTAGGGGAGGAGGACTTCCCCTACTAGTGAACTAGGGAAGCATGTTGGTATAATGTTCTTTTGGAATGTATACAACTTACCCTTGTTCATTCAAATGCTGATTTCTCTACTCCACTACCTGGTTTCAATCTGGGCATTGCATCGCCACCTGTCTCAAGTTTGTGTAAACATGCCACCATTTGTTCTCTATATTGTCAGTTAAAACAACCAGCCACAATGCCAAGCAATGGAGAGGACAGGTGGGACATCCTGTTCTGGAGTGGGAGGAAGAGGAAGGAGGCAGGAGAAAAGGAGAGGAGAATCTGAAGAGAGGTCTTGGAACCACTTGGAGAGATGGACCAGTCCTAGATACGACTAAAAGCAAGTATAATGGGTCAAATCTGAATGGTAGGGCTTGGAGGTTTAGGATGGAATATCTATTGCCCAGCATTGTGCTCTAGGTTAATTAAATAAATCCCAGTTTCTGTGTGGTGATTTGGGTATACAGCTTGTTTAAAAATAACCACTGCTTAACTAAAAGATATAATAGTAGTAAATATTAATACCCACAACAGAAGAGGGATAGGGGAGGAAGAGGGAAGGAGAGTAGGAATGGGAGGAGATGAGGGAGGGGGCTACAACTGGGACACAAAGTGAATAAATTGTAATAAACAACAATAACAACAACAACAATAATATAAATAAAATGATACACCAATGCAAAAACAAATAGAGCCAGCAGCAGGGGGTCCATGTCCCAAACATGATGTTAAGAAGATGGTATTCCTTTGTGACTTTGTTAAATATACTCCTGAACGAAAGAATTTTTTTTTGGTAAACAGAGAAAAATACCTTATTTAGTCATATAAATGAAAAAAATTCTGTTCTACTGAAAAACAACAACAAATGTATGTGAGGTGATATGACCTTGAAAAGGACTGAGGCAGTGACAAGATCGATTTTTAAAACTTAGTGAACTAGAGTGTACAGTGACACATGATACCTGTATGAGATGTTCAGTCAAGGGCAGGGTTATCATGTGGTATTGTAAAACTGAGATTGACAACTAGACACAGCAGCGAAGACGTGCAAAGTCCACGTGCCTCCTCTGACCATGCAAATGACAAGTGAGCAGTGGCGATGGCGGTGATGATGAGGAGAGCAGCTAATGGTGAGATTATGTGTGGATTGCCATTGCAGGGTACACAGAGAGAAGGAAGTGGAGGCGTGGAAATAAGTGCAAGTATCTTATGTTAAAGCAGTTATAACAGAGGCAGATTCCATTTTCTACTAAGCGCCAGAGCCCTTCTCTGCCACGCAGCCAGGCAGAGGCTGTCCACCGCAGTAAAGCGTTTGAAAATGATTTTTGCATTCTGACGGAACATACAGCAGAACTGGGTCTAGTTGTAAACCCACCCAGCTAGATTTATTTTAGAATGGCAAGGGGGAAAAGACATCCAGATACAAAGAGTAGTTTTAGTAGCAAAGGCACTTGCACTCCAGCAATGCAGTGTACCCTGTGATTTGACAAGTAGCATTCTAGGTCCAGCGTCACTTACAGCTTAAGTGAACAGGGTACTGGCTTCTGATTTTAGCTACTTAGTGGATGCTTGACTACCTGATGGTATTGATCATTTCTTTTTGATGAATATTCTGATACCCCTACCTTTCAATTAGTGCCAAATCTCCACCTAATAATGTATTTTTTCTTCATCACCAAAAAAGCACAAGTAGCTCCCGTGAGAATCAAAAGAGATGGGAAAAGCAAAGTACTGGAGATGGAGGCACACTCTTTAATCCCTAATGCTTAAGAGTCTAAGCCAGGAGGCTCATTTGTTTTTGCTTTTCTCCCCTCCCCCAGCAAGAACCTGCCTCAAAAGAAAACAAAAAACAAACAAACAAACAGAAACACCAAAAAGTAAAATTTCAGTAGGTAGCTGACATTTGTGGTCCTTAAAATGGGACAGATACTAATAATGACAAAATCGAGGAAAATATCAACAGTCAAATTAAACCACGGGTAGAACAAGTGAAGGAAATTTGAATGCTGAAATTAAGAAACATTTCGGAACTTTCCTGAGAACAGTTTCTCATGTGTGACAGAGGGGGTGTCAAATAATAAAAGGAACCAAAAGGAAGCCGGATCCCCAAAGCAAAGGAAAAGGCTATGGGGGAGCTGAAGAACACTCACCAGTTGTCTAGTGCTCCTAACTTACTGTAAACTGTAACTGTTTTAAATGAGAGGATAAACACATCAAGGAGATAAGAGGAAAGTATCAAGAGAGCAAAAGGGACAGCAAAGGGACATTTGTGTGTGTAAAAGAGAACAAAGGGGAATAAGAGAAATAGCCCAAGTATGACAGGCCACACCCTAGGGAAAGGAGCTGCCATCAATGCAAACTAAATTTCTTTAGAAATATCTCTGATTTCATTTAAGAGCATTTCCATTTTCACCAGTTTTTTTTTTCCTAGCAAGGTAAAATTGAATGCTTTATTCCATTTGATTCCATTTGATTCTTAATTATATATAAGAATTAGAAAGTCTCAAATCATGAACTCAGTGGCTGGCTCTTTGATCACCTCCACGTGAGTGGGGAGCAACCTTACCAGGCCACAGAAGAGGACATTGCAGCCAGTCCTGATGAGGCCTGATAAGCTAGGGTCAGATGGAAGGTGAGAAGGACCTCCCCTATCAGTGGACTTTGAGAGGGCATGGGAGGAGATGAGGGAGGGAGGATAGGATTGGGAAGGAATGAAGGAGGGGGCAACAGCTGGGATGCAAAGTGAATAAACAGTAATTAATATAAAAATAAAAGAAAACTGATGGAGCTGGGACACAAAATGAATACATTGTAATTAATAAAAATAAATTAATTTTAAAAAAGTAAAAAAGAAATTCTTAATAAATTTATGTTTAAATTGTACGTATGAGAAAGGGTAGAAGTGTCATAGAGTGATGTTCTCAGCATATTTCCTGCCTGTTTATATGTGGAGTATGTGTTTGTATAAAACAAACATATGCACAGACACACCAGTCTATAAAACTGCATGAAATGTGGTTTATATATATATTTATCTTTCTCTCTATATATGTATAAATATGTTTTTTAAGTAAAGTATTACATAAAAACAAGAACATAGAGGAGTTAGAAAATGAATGTTCTCAAACAAATAAAATAATGACTTTTACTGGAATTGCTATGTAAGAGCAACTTAATATTTTAGCTCATCATCACTAAATGTTATGGTTAATTAAGTAGGTAATAAAACATCTCTAACCATAAGAATTCAGGTTAAACTATTTTGCTTATTCATACCTAACTTCTAAACATAATATACAAACATTGCTCTTATTTTCTTCTATGCTGATCTAGAATATGAAAATGTAAATATAAAGTTATTGCATTTTTAACAGCATTTAAAGCTCCTCATGGAAAGGATGCAGAACATTATAAAAGTCATTTCTGTCTTACCTATAGCCTGGAAGAAGCTGCAGAGATTTTTCTTTTTAAACAGGTACTAGGCTCTCTAAAACAGAGATGAAGACAGTCAGTCCTACAGAAAAGCAGTAACCTAGGGGTCAGTTCTTACCACAGTGGCTCTGAATGCAGTTTTCATTCTTCAAACACAGAAAATGTCTACAGAAATTTTTTCAACCCAAGAGTCAATTAGATGTAAGTAACACTGTGTGCTTCTGCTAAAAGGAGGAGAAATAGAGACCTGAAATTCCCAGCAGGAGCTCATGCATTCCCCCACGGGGAAAGTGCAGCTGCTGTGCTGGGCACTGTGGACTGGACGCAGGTGAGGACCAAATGATCCCATGAGGCACCGTAGACATTTACACTATGAATATCGACTCATAGTGTCCAAACATAGCTTCAGATATACAAACTGCACCTTATGCCAGTCTCTTATCACAGTTGACATTTTGACAAGTTAGGCAAACTTTTATTTAAATTGGATCTACCCGATCCATCATTGGACTGGGGGAGGGTCATAGGAGAAGAAGAGGGAGGGAGAGTGGGATTGGAAGGAATGGGGGAGGGGGCTACAGCTGGGAATACAAAGTGAATAAACTGTAATTAATAAAAAGAAAAAAGATTGACAAAAATTAATTGTAAGGATTGCTTACAGTGTTTCATAATGGTGTCTTCATGTGAATATGTTATTTCACTTTGTTGTCATTCATTTCCCGGCCCACTTCCATCACCATTCTCCCTCTCTTCCAGCTGGTGTCCTTTCTTCTAGTTCCTCCCTGTTTCAGTCTTCCTATGACATGCATTCCATTTCCCTTTATTTTCCACCTCGCTTGATATCTCTTCCTCCTCTCTAATATTTTGTCTTTATTTTCATGACCCCAAAACACACACATATATATATATAAATAAACACACATATATGTATAAAGATAAATTAATATTTAAGTTCTGTAAAATGTAGTCTTTGTCCTTCTGATCTGTCACTTGACATAGTGATTTCTAGATGTATATATTTTCGTTCATATATCACTATTTTATTTTTCTTTATGTAAAAATGTTTCATTGCGTATAAGTGTAGCATGTTTGTTTGCTGATGGACACTTAGGCTGGATACATTTTCTGGCTATTGTGAAGAGCGGAGCAAAAAACTTAAAACGTACAAGTATTTCTGTGATGCAGTGATTCAGAGTCCTTGGTGTAAATCATTTCATTGCTACTTCATAACTGTAAGCTCGCTACTGTTATGGATCACATTGTGAATATCTGATGTGCAGGATATTTGATATGTGACCCGGAAGGAGCTGTGACCCACAGCTAAGAACCTCTGGTCTAGAGGAGGTTTTAATGTGATAGGAGCTGTTCAAAATTTCCTTTTGATCATTAACATGAGGACTTGTCTATTGGCACCTATTCTTGGGGCTACAGAGACGGTTTAGTGGTTAATTGCACTTGTTACTGTTCTAGAGGACGTGAGTTTAAGTCAGTTCCCTACATACACATGCTATGAAGTCTTGCAAACACCCATTCCCAGCCCCAGAGGCCCCTCTTTTGGCCTCTGAGGCCATCAGACATGTATGTGGTGTACAGACATCCATGCAAGCAAAACATCCGTACAAATAAATATTAAAATAAGTAAAAATACTTATAATGTATTTTCTGTCATTAAAATTCGATATCTGAGTAATACAATATATCCACATGCAGTATAGCTTTGGTTTGGTTTTGTCTGTTTTGTTTCTTTCCTTACTTATTTTAGCAGAAAAGGAGAAAAAGAAAGAACATTAATTTTCTCAGTGACTTAATAGGTTATCTGGCATTTTTACAGTTTTACCAGCGATGAAGAAATATTGAGATAAAAATAAACTATATGAAGAGTAGATTCACTGTGAAGGCTGCAGGAGAATGGAATAACAAACTGATGGAGAAAGATGGTCACTAACCCAACCAAGACATTCCTGTGCTCTTAAAATAGTCACTAACCCAATCAAGACATTCCTGTGCTCTTAAAATTTTGTGTGATTGCCTTCCAATTATCCAATTATCTTTATTAATAACTTTGACTACCAAAGTCTGTATCATTACTTCCAGTAGGAATAATTTATATATATATATACATATGTATATATATATCACTTTATAAATAAACTCTGGAATCTCATTGATATTTAGTTTTCATTTCCCCCTGACTAATAATGTCCACCATGTGTTTTGTGTTGTTATTGGACATACTGACACATATTTCATGAATTTCCTCTTTCAGTGTTTGTCATTTTTGCACTGGAGCTATTAGGGTTTCTTCTTAAGAATTTATATAGTGACAACTTAGTCTCTCTTTTTCTCCACACATATTTTTTTTTTCATTTCAAAACAAATTAGCGAGTTCTGTATAAGCAGAGGGTGCTCTGTGTAGAGACATGAATGAGAGACAAGAAAAGTGATGAGAAAGGAAGGCTATCAGTGACACACTTTGGCTTTTTCACAAGTTACATTAAGATTACAGAGGAAGAGAATCCAGAAATGAAGCAGTTGTTTTGAATTCCTTGCAGAATTCAAGGTGAACAGAGGTGAAAGCAGATGCAGATAGTGTGCAATCTGTGCACAATATGAGCAAATACGCACACACACTCAAATTTGTAATTACATATTCAGCTATAGATGCATATGCCCATATTAAAAATCTGGTAACAATGACAACTTTGTAAATGTTATTAAATAATATGTGGATTAGAGTTTGTGATATGAAATACCATGTCAGTAGTTGTTATAGAGAAGGCAGTATAACAAAATGGAAAAGACTTGTAATTATAGCTTGCAAGGCACAGATTGAAAAACTTTTATAGTTAGCATCTCCTTGGCACCAGCAAGAACAGGTTTGAAACTTCAGTGTCCACCACATGTGGAGACTGAAATCTACAAAAGGGTAGAATAGAATAAATGACACTCATTCATTACTTTTAAGGGGTGTGGAGGTGAAGAAAGCTAACAAGAAGTCACAAATGAAACATCAAAATGTTATTTTTTAAGATTTATTTTTTTCAAGCAACTCACTGGAAATTATGAAATTACATCTCCCTAGCGATTTTGGTAATAAATTATTGTCATTGAAATATAATTCTTTATGATAAACAGGCTAATAAACATCAACATATTAATGATTTTCTTTCCTATTGACTTCCTCTGCTTAGTTTCTAGACTTCAAGACTGTTTATTTTTTATACTGCCATTTGTTGCTTTTATCATACTCACAAACACTTCACCAAAAACTATATGAAAGAAGTCTATCAAAAGTTTACAACAGAGCAGCCAATGGGCTTCCTTTGAACAGGGGGTCTAGGTCCTCTCTAGGCATGGTCCTTGGTTAGGGTATCAGTCCCTTCAGGCCCCGGGCCCAGGTTTTTTTTTTTTCTCTGTTGGTCTCCTTGTAGAGTTCCTGTTCCCCTCCAGGTCTTCTATCTCTCTCTTCTTCCATAAGGATTCTGGCGCTCTGCCCAAAATTTGGCTGTGAGTCTCAGTATCTCCCTTGATACCCTGGTGGGTAGAGTCTTTCAGAAGTCCTCTAGTAAAGGGTACAGGAGATGTCTCACGACATGAACTCAGTGGCCGGCTCTTTGCTCATCTCCCCCTGGGGAGTGCAGCCTTGCCAGGCCACAGAGGAAGATGGTGAAGCCAGCCTTGATGAGACCCGATGAGCTAGGGTCAGATAGAAGGGGAGGGTGTCAGGGGACTAGGGAAAGGACATAGGGAGAGAAGAGGGAGGGTGGATGGGACTGGGAGGAGACCAGGGAGGGAGCTGCAGTGGGGATACACAGTGAATAAATTGTAATAAGAATATATAAATAAAATTTAAAAAACAAAAAGAAAAACAAGTTCAAAACATCTAAAGGCACCCCTTTTCACTCCGCATGGAAACAGTTAAAAGCATTCTGTTCCTTTCTCTCCCTCCCTCTTTCCTTGTCTATCCTTTTCATCTACCCATCATACTCCCTCTCTCCCTGACATGATATATTAATTTTTTCCCTATATATGTAATCACTTGATACAAGAGAAAAATATAGAAATTCTCAATAACTGGAGAAGGAACTTCAAGAGGTTAGTAGATTTTAACCTGCTCATCTGAACACAAACCTATATTGTTTGTCATGATACAAACTCTTGAATAAAATTTATCCCAGAAGCAGAAAGACACACATGGTATATACTCACTTATAACTGTATATCAGACATATAATATAGGATAATCATACTAAAATCCAGCTAAAGAAGCTAAGCAAGAAGGAGGACCTCGGGTAAGATGCTCAATCCTCACTCAGAAAGGCACATTCAGGTGGACATCAGAATAGGGAGAAAACAGGGAGCAGGACAGGAGCCTACTACAGAACGCCTCTGAAAGATTCTACCCTGCAAGGTATCAAAGCAGAGGCTGAGACTCATAGCCAAACTTTGGGCAGGTGCAGGTAATCTTATGAAAGAAGGGAGAGATAGAAAGATCTGGAGGGGACAGTTGCTCCAAGAGGAGAGAGACGAAAATCTGGGCACAGGGGTCTCTTCTGAGACTGATACTACAACCAAGGACCATTCAGGGAGATAATTTAGAATCCCTGCACAAATGTAGCCTGTGGCAGCTCAGTCTCCAAGTGGGTTCCATAGTAATGGGAACAGGGACTGCCTCTTACATGAACTCAGTGGCCTTTGATCCCCTCCCTCTGAGGGGGGTGCAGCCTTACCATAGAGGAAGACAATGCAGCCAATCCTGATGAAAACTCATTGACTAGGAACAGATGGAAGGGGTGGAGGACCTCACCTATCAGTGGACTGGGGGAGGGGCATGGAAGGAGAAGAGAGAGGGAGGGTGGAAATGGGAGGGGATGAGGGAACAGCTACAGCTGGGATACAAAGTGAATAAACTGTAATTAATAAAACAATAAATAAATTAAAAATAACCACCCCACAGACTCAACATCGTGCAGTCCTGAAATTTTCTCTTCTAAGTAAACTAGTCCATTAATTTTTAACTGAGCCTCATGTAAACTCACCAGATATGGGCAGAGAATAGATGTTTTTCTAAAATACAATACGGATGCTCCTTATTCCAGTTGCTAATACAGTGTTTACTTCTTTCTGAAACTTTGTGAGCCAAGTCCCCACCGTCCACATTACTCTTAGCACTACTGTCTTCTAGGCTGTGGACCCCATAGCTAAAGTTAATACTATACCTTGAAATCACTTAAGATGTAAGACTTCTATTTTACAGTGTATTTATCCTGTTTGTTTAATATTATTTTAGGAGAGCAATGTAACAATCAACATTTTCAGCCTTATATTCAGTATGTATTCATGGATATATTTTAAATTATGTATTCTTCCACATCCCTTACCAAGACTAATGTATGTGTATCATTTGTTGAAAGCAGCAAATATAGATGTTGAAGGCAACCTTATAAAATCCACCATAAAGGTTAAACACAACATTTATGGATATTTGGTTATAAACAATGGTATTTATAGTACTCTTTGTTATTTCGGTTAGTTGGGATCACTAAATCAAACACTTAATAATATTCTTGTTAACAATTTTTATAAAATATCACATTTCTTCTTTTGACTGTTTGATGGTTTCTACACTATTCAATAAGAGAGAACACAAAGTCCTTTGTTATGGACAGAGAGATCAAGACACATACAGGCACAGACATACAACGTTGGACACACACACACAAAAAAACTAGACACAGAATAATAGGGACAGAATCATAAGACAACATTCTGTAGGCAGGCATAGATTCAAATTCACACAACAGATAGACAGGATGGAAGACGTGGGAAACATGAAATAGAAAATTTAAAATGAACTTCCTCTTAGTTAAATGACTCCAAGGGGATGTACTTGCAATTTTTTCATAATGTTACACTGATTCATTATTTGTTACTCAGAGTTCGTAGTGTGCAGGAGGTTGGCTGATCACATTTTGGTAGCATACCAAAAACAGAGAGAACTAACTACAAAACAATAAACTCTCAAAGCTCATCCCCAGTGAAACTTTTTCCAGCAAATCCTTTGTCCTAGAAATTCCATAATATCTCCAAGGAGCCTCAACAGCTGAACTATGTGGGTACATTTCTTATTCAAACCACCAAAAACACCAGTATTTTTGGATTTTATTAGATAATTCATCTTAAGCCACAAAAATGATTGAAAATTTTATTTAGTCAAGGTCAAAGAAAGACAAGAAGAAAAAATTTTAAATCTTAAGATATTTCATTAAAAAAGCTTACACAGAAAATATGTGACATTTTTAAAATTATACTTTTATTTTTTCAAATTTATTTATTATTATTTTTTTATTTTTCATTTTTTAAATTTTTTAAAATTTATTTATTTTTATATCAATCACAGGTTAGGTACTTTGCATCCCAGGCATAACCCCCCTCCTTCCTTCTCTCCCACCCTCCCTCTCCCTTCCTCATCTCCCTCCTCCCCGCCCCCTCCAAGTCCACCAACAGGGGAGGACCTCCTCCCCTTCCATCCAACCCCAGCTCATCCTGTCTCCTCAGGGCTGGCTGCAATGTCCTCCCCTGGGATCTAGCCAGTCTGTCACTCCCCGGCTTGTATGGGGGAGGGTCAAAATTATTAATCATAGTTTATTCACTTTGTATGCCAGCTGTAGCCCCCTCCTTCATCCCCTCCCAATCTCACCCTTCCTCACTCATCTCCTTCCATGTCCCTCCCCCAAACAACTAATAGGGGAGGTCCTCCTCTCCTACCATCTGACCTATCAGATCTCATCAGTTCTGGCTGCATTGTCTATCTCTGTGGCCTGGTAAGGCTTCTCCCCCCTCAGAAGGAGGTGATCAAAGAACCAGCCACTGATTTCATGTCAGAGGCAGTCTCTGTTCCCATTACTAGGGAACCCACTAGGAGACCAAGCTGCCATGGGCTACATCTGTGCAGAGGTTATACGTTATCGCCATGCACGGTCCTTGGTTGTAGTATCAGTCTCAGAAAAGACCCCTGTAACCAGATTTTTTTTTGTTCTGTTGCTCTCCCTGTGGAGCTCCTGTCCCCTCCAGGTCTTTCTATCTCACCCTCCTTTCATAAGTTTCCCTGTACTCTGACCAAAGTTTGGCTATGAGTCTCAGCATCTGCTTTGAAACACTGCTGTGTAGAGTCTTTCAGAGGCCTTCTGTGGTAGGCTTCTTGCCCAGACAATTAGCAATAGTGCACTTTAAGATACAGCTATACCCCTCCTAGGCATATATCCAAAATATGCTCAAGTTTACAATAAAGACATTTGCTCAACCATGTTCACAGCAGCTTTATTTCTAATAGCCAGAATCTGGGAACAACCCAGATTTCCCTCAATTGAAGAATAGATACAAAAACTGTGGTACATTTACACAATGTAATACTACTCAGTAATTAAAAACAAGCAAATCATGAAATTTGCAGGCAAATGATGGGAACTAAAAAAAGAACATCTTGAGTGAGGTATCCCAGAAGCAGAAACACACACTTGGTATATACTCACTTATAAGTGGATATTGAAAAAAAAGTATCACTAAAAAAATATAAGTGGATATTGGACATATAATATAAGATAGTCATACTAACATCTGTACACCTAAAGAACCTAATCAAGAAGGAGGACCCTGGGTAAGATGCTTATTCTTCTTTCAGAAGGGCAAACGGGCTAGATATCAGAAGAGGATGAAAACACAGAACAAGACAGGAGCCTACCCGCAGAGGTCCTCTGAAAGACTCTACCTAGCAGGGTATCAAAGCAGATGCTGAGACTCTTAGCCAATCTTTGGGCAGACTGCAGGGAACCTTATGTTAGAAGAATGAGATAGACAGACCTGGAGGTGACTGGAGCTTCACAAGGAGAAGCAACAGAACCAAAAATCTGGACACAGGGGTATTTTTTGAGACTCATACTTCAACCAAGGACCATGCATGGCTATAACATGGAACCCCTGCACAGATTTAGCCCATGGTAGCTCAGTCTCCAAGTGGGTTACCTAGTATTGGGAACAGGGGCTGTCTGTGACATGAACTCAGTGGCTCTCTCTTTGATCACCTCCCCTTAAGGGGGAACAGCCTTACCAGGCCACAGAGGAAGACAGTGCAGACAGTCCTGATGAGACCTGATAGGCTAAGGTCAGATGAAGGGGAGGAGGACCTCTCCTATCAATGTATTGGGGAAGGGACATGGGAAGAGAAGAGGAAGGGAGGGATTTGACGACATGAGGAAGAGGACTATAGCTGGGATACAAAGTGAATAAATTGTAGTAAATTAAAAAACTACAGAAAGAAGGAGAGGAAGACCTCCCCTATCAGCGGACTTGGGGAGGGGCATGCGTGGAGAAGGGGGAGGAAAGGTACGGTTGGGAGGGGATTATGGGGAGATACAAAGTAAATAAAGTGTAATTAATAAAAATTAAAATAAAAATATTTTTAAAAAGGAAAAAATAGGATAAACATATTAAAATCTGTACACTTATAGAAGCTAAGCAAGAAGGAGGACCCTGGGTAAGATGAACAATCCTCACTCAGAAAAGCAAACCGATGGATCTTGGAAGAGGGCAAAAACAGGGAAAATGACAGAAGCCTACCACAGAAGGCTTCAAAAATAAAATGAGATATGTTTTTTTTTAATGAGACATTTTTAAAACTAAATAAAAAGCATACACTATGTGAGGTCTATGCCTTTTTCTTTAACATTTTTTTCAGGGAATCCATGACTTGCTTGTTTCTCAGGCTATAGATAATTGGATTTAACACAGGAATTATGACTGTGTAAAGCACAGAGTCTATGATATCTTGGTCATTTGCTTCTTGAGAAGGAGGGAGGACGTACATGAAGAGAAGGGGCCCATAGTATAATGACACTGATAAGAGATGGGCACCACAGGTTGAGAAAGCCTTCCTTATGCCCTGGACAGACTTCTTTTGCAAAACTGTAAACAGCACTAGTGTATATGACACAAGAACAATCACAATGGTAAGTGCTTGAATTAAACCAGCCAAAACAAATACCAGTTGAAAATTAAGAGTAGAATCAGTACATGAAATCTTCAACAATGGGATAATATCACAGTAAAAGTGACGTACTATATTGGAATTACAGAAGGTTAACAGAAATAAAAAGCCCTCATGTACTGTAGCATGAAGAATTCCACCTACAAAAGACAGGGCTAATAGACATATGCATAATCTATTAGTCATAATCATTGGATAAAGTAAGGGTTTACATATGGCTACATAGCGATCATAAGCCATAGCTGCCAACAGGAAACATTCTGTGGTAACGAAGACTGCAAAGGAAAAAAATTGTATCATGCATTCAGAGAAGGAAATCGTCTTACTCATCTGTAAGAAGTTGAGTAACATCTTTGGTGTCACTGTAGATGATAAACAAGCATCCACAAAGGCCAGATGACCAAGGAAGAAGTACATGGGGATATGTAAGTGAGGATCATTCCAGATGAGAGTGATTAGACCAAGGTTCCCTGCAATAGTGATGAGATAGATGACCAGGAATAGCAAGAAGAGGGGCAGCTGGAGGTCTGGACGATGTGTGAGCCCCGTAAGAACAAAATCTGTCAGCAAAGTGGAATTTTTCATTTCTGACTCCTCAGTGGATATCCCCTGAAATGAAACACGTGAAAAAGAATGTTCACTAGGCTTTATTAAATAAATATCATGAGAGTACATTTGATGGTCTAAATAACTATATCAATATAGCATTTTCATTTTACTTTTTATTACTCCATCTTATAGAATGTCTTTGGAGAAATTGGAAAACTTCAATTTGTGACTATTTTAATTATAAAAATATGACAAAATAATATGGTTTAAAATGTTACTCATATAATTAAACTGTGGGTAAAAAGGTCAACATGTGAAATGATACTATGAGCAAAGATTAAGATAAAAGATGAGGTTCTAAAGTTTTCACTTTACCAACTTGGTGGTCTTTTCACATATTCAGTGTGGGCATAAGAGTCAGTAAAGGAGAGAAGCATGGCTTGCCCCCTCAGTATATATAAAAATTGAAATTGATCATGTAGACAGAGTTACAGCTTTGTAGTATGAGCACCCTTTGAACATCCAAGTAATGTTTACATCATAACATGGCTAGAGCATTGCTAAGGTAAGGATAGTTGATGATATTGTATGGACTGTGAAGCTGACTACATAAACAGCATTTGCAGGCATTATGTGAAAAAAGTTAAAAACAGATGTATGACATCTACAATATAACTAATTTTGATCCATTTGTACTTCATGGGTTTTGGCTACAGACAGAGTGTTTGTCTTAGAGATCTTTTTCACTCAATCTCCCACAACTCAGATTTTGTTATGAAAACGTAGAAATGAAAACACATAGACAAAAAGCCTCCAAGCAAAAACGTGGAGAATTCAGTTCCTGCACAATGCCCCATCTAGAATGACATTCTGCAAGAGTAATAATCACCTTCATCTGTGAAGAGCTGGGGTGTGTTATTTCCCTTTAAATGACTTTCTTGATTCCTTTTGGTAGTCTCATGTCATCCAGCTGCATTCTAAGAATTTCTGTATGAAGCTCAAGTTAGAATCAATGGAAAGATAGGAAAAGGGAATCCCTGGCTAAAATCATACATATATGTAATTACTACACTCAACGGATGGGAACATGCCTGGCACATGTAGCAAAACATTGTCAATTGAAAAAAAAAACTAACCAGAAAAGCATAGCAAGCAAAATTCAACTTTAGAGTTGAAGATTGTGACCTTAAAGAAAAGGCAGATATTAAGAATTATCAAAGAAAAATATACTGTCAGGAGTCAAAAGAATAAGCAACAGACATTCCTGATGGCTAAAACTGAGTCCTGATGGCTTCTGGACTTTGCTAAGAGTTATTTCCTGGATGTGATGGAAGTGATGTCAAAGAGTAGCCTGGACTAAGTGGGAACAGGAATTCCACAATGAAGAAAGATACTCTGGAAGAGCCAAAGATAGTGGGAGTGTGGACAGTTAGTTTGCCATAACTTATATAGTCATAATTTATACACCACTACCCATGGAACATGTTTGATAAATACATCAGAGGGGATAAAAAGAAATTATCAAGGGATAAAAAATACAGGAAAGGGAAATTTGGATATGTGAAAAGGTGGAAGAGAAAGAGTCTGAGAAAGTACAAGGAACACACTAAATGTGACATCACAAAATACACTATGAACACAGGAAATGTGAAGTCACAAAATAGAGCTTACAGACAAAAACTAAATGAGAGATAGGTTCCCCAGGCCCAGGTTGAATGTCTGTCTTCTTCCCACTGTTCATTGATAACTTTGATTACTGCCAGCTCTGAGTATTATTTTTTTCTTTTTGAAAAAGTTAAAAGACATTTTCCGATAGATCCGTGCTTCCAAAAGGCATTGGATTTAGGTTTTATGTCATAAATTCTTAGCTCTGGTAACATGGATACATGATAGTTCTTTGCATATTTAAATCTTCATGATGTCATAACTAAGGTTAGAACTAAGTTTCTTTAGATATCTTTTTGGTTTTATTTGATAGTATATCCATATATATTGGTTTAATTTTTTCTAGCAGAGTAAAATTGTGCCAAACATTTAATCCTTATACAAGTGATGCACAGAATGTCAATAGGTTCAGTGACTAAATGAACTATTGTATAGAATGTTTCTTTACATGCAATCACAAATGTGTGTTTTATGTATCAACATACATGATTCCATGAGACATGCATTGTCTACTCTCTGTCTTTCCCTTATATATGTGAATCTTTCTGTTATATACATATATATGTGTATGTATTTTCATATAAATCATTCTTAGAACTTGAAGGTATAGATGAACATCCATTTAAACAAACAGCCTTAAAGATTTTAATTACAAAATATTATACAGAGTAATCAATTTTACCAGAATTACCAGAAGAAATTCATATACAAGAAAAATAGTTACCTAGGCCTTTAAAAACCAATATTTTAGTACAATAGAACTAAATGTATTGTTAAATATATAATATCACTAGCAAAACCAATTACTGTTCAGAAAATTTGTTTCTTCACATTTGGCAATAAAAGTAAAATATACCAATTTTTTGTTGTTCTTACTCTATTTTATACCAAGCTGGAGTATGGTAATCTAAATATAAAACAATTATGATTTAAACTGCACTTAATTCTTCAGAGAATGGATGCATACTATTACACAAATTATTTCTCTCTTACTAATACTGTGAGAGTTGTTGTAGAGGTCTTCAAAAAGTGTTGGGAGTTGGAAAGCAGTCACGAACTTAGCAGTGCAGAGATGTGGAGAGGCTGGCAGCAATTCTTATAGCAGTGGTTTGCTTTGAAGGTTTTATTCCATAAACAGAAAAAAAATTCTGTCTGTATATTTTCCTTTGATTCCAGGTCAACCAATTGTAGCCTGAGAGGAGAACTGAAGTTCTCACATGAGATCACAAGAGTTCCCTGAGGACGAAGTGCTGCTGCCGTGATGGGCAGAGTGGATTGGACACATGTGAAGAGTCTAAATGGCTCTGTGGAGCATCACAAACTTCTACATTGTGAATATCCACTCACAGCACTCAAGCTTAGCTTGAAAAAATAGCATTACTCCTTATAAGACTATTCTGATCTCAGATGATGCTCCTGACAAGTTTAGGAAGAAAATTAATTTTTTAAGTCAGTATACAAATGATTTGGGAACATTGGGGTGTCTACTAAAGGAAAGGAACCTTTCTCAGTTCTTGGTGAGCCTGGCTTGGGAGTTTAGGATCTTAGACAACTCAATTGTCCCTAAAGGTGTCTTGAACTTTCAAGTCCGGGTCTAGTAAATTAAAAGAATGAAATTCAGAGACCAATAAGTTTATTGTTACATATTTGTGGGTGAGAACTCAAGTGGCAAGGGAGGAAAGAAGAAGAGAGAAAAGAAGTGAGGTAGGGAAAGAAAGAGGAGAGAAAGAGAGAGAGTGAGAAGAGAGGTGAGAAAGAAGAAGGAAGAAGGGAGAGGGAGAAGGACAGGAGGGAGAGGAAATGGAGCGGAGAGGGAGAGGAGAGGGATGGAAATAGAGACAGAGACAGATAGAAATAAACAGAGAAACATAGAGTAGGACAGAGAGAAATAGAGTGAGATAGAGAAGAGAGAGAGTTCTTAAGGGGAAAGATAACATGCTTCATCCAGTATGTTAAGTCAAGAAGGAGCAGAAGCCACTGAAATAGTAAATATGGAAACAGGATTTGCTTCATTTGTTCCTGTTACACTGACCCATTTGAAAAGTGATAGAAAAGCCACTGCTTTTGTACAGCTCAGAAAAATAAGACTCATAAAGCAAGCTTCACTTGTTATACAAACTGTTGTGACCCTGTGACCCAGCACCTTCATTGCTGTTCCAAGAGGCAACAAAGGAGTCATTGTGTGAGGTTATTGACAGGTCTTTGTAGATGAATTATAGTCTAGATGCAGAGGAATTTTAATCTAGCAATATGCCTGCCCTAGCAAAAGGTCACATCTAAAGACCTTAAGTCTGTGTGATTTGGATGGAATATAGACAGGCCCTTCAATGAAACCCCAATGAAAGCAGGAATGTTTGAAAGTGATGTCTGATTGAGGGGCAGACAAAGTGACAAATCAGAGAAAGATTTGACAGAATGAATCAGAGATAGGATACACCCAACTCCCATGAGAAGAGCAGACAAAAGAGATGCTACTGAAGAGCAGCACAGACTGAGGGAGTGGGAGTTAGTGCAGTGTAGTGGGAGTAGTTGGGGGGCAGTTTTTACATGGACAATTTTACAGAGACAGGTGTCAAAGAGAACAAGCTAGACACAGGTGAAGACAGAATGAGCCATAGAATGAAAAGGTGGCAGACGATTAGAACATATTGCCAGAGTTAGTCTGAGGAAAAGGAGATCAGTTCAGTCAGAAGCTGAGAGAGAGGCCAGATTAAATCAGTTGGCTTGGAGAGGAGTTTGGGTCAGAACAGCTGAGTTGAACCAGCCATGGAGAGTTCAGAAAGAGCTAGAATGGGTGAGCTTATTCAGCATTAAGTCTCAGAGGCGGAAAATATTCTAGGCCTAGGTTTGCAGACAGAAGTTAGATTCTTCAGGGTTTGGGTTTGCAGAAAATTAGATTGTATGAAGGCTAGCACCTTCCAGGCCTAGGCTAGGGATAGCTAGAACATAGGAAGAAATATTCTGGGAAGGATAAAATTTGGATAGAAGATTTTGTGAGTAGTTAGGTGTCTCCCTCCTTCCACTGGAATTTCTGCCTGGCTACAGGAGGTAGCCTTTTCAGGCTCAATATTCATGTTTCCTATTTTTCTTGGGGTACACTAATAATAACATGTGCATATGTCACATGTATATGTATATCACACACATATGAGAGAGAGAGAGAGAGAGAGAGAAAGAGAGAGAGAGAGAGAGAGAGACTTTAAGGGAGTTACCCTATAATGGTGTGACAAGACTCCTACTAGACACCACAGGCTACCAAATAAAAATTCTAGAACCAGGAATAGGTTACCTCTTTTGGAGTTGTTGAACAGTGGGATCTCATAGATCCACAAAGATAACAGGCTACAGTCACGGCTCTTGGCTAAGCCCAGAATATGATAATAAGACCCTACTGCTGAAAACACCAAATATTTGAATCACAGAGCACGGAGAAATCAAGTTGGTACTCATTGGAAAGCCTCATCCCTCCTGGCTAGCCTTCACAGTGCTGAAAGATGCTACGTATACTCCTGTAAGAGAACGATAATTCTTAGTATTGGCCAATGAATCTTTAGAGCTACAATTATAACCAACCTAGGAAGACATACTAGTTGCATACACCTATGCAATAATGACACGAATAAAATTTTAATTGTACTTAAGGCATACTCCATATGTTGAAACTCATACCTGCAATTACTACCATGTACCAGGTATCTATGGCTAGAGATGTCACAGGCCACAAGGGGGAAAACCTACCACTATTATTGTCCTACATTATTGTCGAATTAAACTGAGTCCTAATGAATTATTGTTAGACCCAGAGATTAGTGCCTTTCTCGTTCCTCACCAGGCAAACTTCTTTCTGCAGTAGATGGCAATCATCACAGAGATCCTCTAAATGAAGAGAATGAAAGACTAGAGAATGTGCAGCCCTAAATGGGGCATTGATATCTTACCCTGTTCTCCCAGTTCTCAGAGATCATTGCAGGAGAGGGGGTGGAAAGATTAAAGAGCCAGAGGTGGTGAATGATTTCAAGATAACAATATTTTCTGAACACAACAAGGAATTTACCTACATGAACTTACAGCAGTTTGAAAATTTCTTTCTAAGGTTTTTGGTTTTCTTTTCCAGGGGGAGGGGGAGCAGCTTATAAGACCAATTCTAGTTCTTGTGAATCTGAACGGCAAAATAATGACAATGATATTTATTAAAATATAGTTTTATTTTTCCATATAGAAGGCAGTGTCAAAATTTTTTATATATGGAAAAATATTTTTCCATATAGAAGATAGTGTAAAAAATATAGTTCCCTACAAAGTTGAGAATTTTTCTTTCAAGATCTGTAAAGAATTGTATTGGTAATTTGATGGGAATTGCATTGAATCTGTAGATTGCTTTTGGTAAGATGGCCATTTATAATATGTTAATCCGGCCAAGCCATGAGCATGGGAGATCTTTACATCTTCTGATATCTTCTTCTAATTCTTTCTTCAGAGACTTGAAATTTTTTTCATACAATTCAGACTTCCTTGGTTAGGGTCACACTAATGTACTTTATGTCTTTTGTGGCAATTGTGAAGGGTGTTGTTTCCCTAATTTCTTTCTCAGCCCTTTTGTCTTTTGTATACAGGAGGGCTACTGATTTTTTTGAGTTAATTTTATATCTGGCCACTTTGCTGAAGGTGTTTATCAACTGTAGGACCTCTCTGCTAGAATTTTTGGGGTCACTCAGGTATCATATCATCTGCAAATAGTGATACTTTGACCTCTTCCTTTCCGATTTGTATCCCCTTGATCTCCTTCAATTGTCTTATTGCTCTAGCAAGGACTTCCAGAACTATGTTGTGAGATATGGAAAGAGTGGACATCCTTGCCTTGTCCCTGATTTCAGTGGGATTGCTTTAAGTTTCTCTCCATTTAGGTTAATGTTGGCTATAGGCTTACTGTATATTGTCTTTATTATGTTTAGGTATGTGCCTTGTATCCCTGATCTCTCCAAGACTTTAAACATAAATGGATGTTAGATTTTGTCAAATGCTTTTTCAGCATCTAAGGAGATTATCATGTGGTTTTTCTCCTTCAGTTTGTTAATATGGTGGATCACATTGATGGATTTCTGTATATTGAACCACCCCTGCATACCTGGGATGAAGCCTACCTGGTCATATTGGATGATATCCTTGATGTGTTCTTATATTCTGTTTGCAAGTATTTTGTTGAGTATTTTTGCATCAATGTTTATGAGGGAGATTGGCTGAAATTCTCTTTCTTTGTTGGGTCTTTGTGAGATTTAGGTACCAAGGTGACTGTGGCTTCATAGAATGATTTTGACAGTGTTCCTTCTGTTTCTATTTTGTGGAATAGTTTGAAGAGGACTGGAGTTAGCATTTCTTTGAAGGTCTGGTAGAATTCTGCATCTGATCCTGGGTTTTTTTTGGATGGGAGACTTTTGATGACTGCTTCTATTTCCTTAGGGGATATAGGGCCATTTAATTGATTTACCTGGTCTTGATTCAGCTTTGGTAGGTGAAATTGATCAAGAAAATTGTCCATTTAATTTAGATTTTCAAATTTTGTGGCATATAGACTTTTGAAGTAAGTCCTAATGATTGTTTGTATTTCCTCAGTGTCTGTTGTTATGTCCCCCTTTTCATTTCTAATTTTGTTGATTTGGATGGTGTCTCTCTGCCTTTTAGTTAGTTTGGCTAAGGGTTTGTCTATCTTGTTGATTTTCTCAAAGAACCGGCTCTTGGTTTCATTGATTCTTTGAATTGTTTTATTTGTTTCTAATTCATTGATTTCAGCCCTGAGTTTGAATAACAAGAAACCCAGAATTGCTACAACAATCCCCTACAATAAAAGATCTTTTGGAGGTATCTCCATTCCTGATCTTAAGCTGTATTATAGAGCAACAGTATTAAAAACTGCACGGTACTGGCATAGAAACAGAATGGTGGATCAGTGAAACCAAATAGAGACCCAGAAATAAGCCCACACACTTATGGACACCTGATTTTTGACAAAGATGCCAAAACCATGCATTGGCAAAAAGATAGCATCTTCAGCAAATGGAGCTGGTCTAAATGGATGTCTACATGTAGAAAAATGCAAATAGATCAATACTTATCACCCTGCACAAAACTAAAGTCCAAGTGGATCAAAGACCTCAACATAAAACCAGACACATTAAATCAGTCAGAAGAAAAAGTGGGGAAGAGCCTTGAACTCATTGGTACAGGAGACAACTTCCTGAACAGAACACCAACAGTACAGGCTCTAAGAGCAACAATAAATAAACGGGACCTCATGAAACTGAAAAGCTTCTGTAAAGCAAAGGACACTGTCGTCAGAACAAAACGACTGGGAAAGGATCTTCACCAGCCCTATATCTGACAGAGGGCTAATATCCAGTATATATAAAGAACTACAGAAGTTAAAAAGCAACAAATCATGTAATCCAGTTAAAAAATGGGGAACAGAGCTAAACAGAGAATTCTCGATAGAAGAATATCGAATGCAGAGAAACACTTAAAGAAATGCTCAAAGTCATTAGCCATCAGGGAGATGCAAGTGAAAACGACCCTGAGATTTCACCTTACACCCATCAGAATGGCCAAGATCAAAAACTCAAGTGACAATACCTGCTGGAGAGGTTGTGGAGAAAGGGGAACCCTCCTCCACTGCTGGTAGAAATTTAAACTTGTACAACCACTCTGGAAATCAATCTGGCGCTTCCCCAGACAACTAGGAATAGTGATTCCTCAAGATCCAGCTATACCACTCCTAGGCATATATCAAAAAGAGGCTCAAGTACACAGTATGGATATTTGCTCAACCATGTTTGTAGCAGCTTTATTTGTAATAGCCAGAATCTGGAAACAACCCAGTTGCCCCTTGACTGAGGAATGGATACAGAAATTGTGGTACATCTACACAATGGAATGTTACTCAGCAATAAAAAACAAGGAAATCATGAAATTTGTAGGCAAATGGTGGCATCTAGGAAAGATCATCTTGAGTGAACTATCCCAGAAGCAGAAAGACACACATGGTATATATTCACTCATATAGACATATAAAATAGGATAAACCTACTAAAAACATACACATAAAGACTAATCAAGAGGGAGGACTCTTTCTAAAATGCTCAATCCCCAGCCAGAAAGGCAAAGCAGATTGACATCAGAAGAAGAAAACAGGAAACAAGCTAGGAGCCTGTCACAGAGGGCCCCTGAAAGGCTCTGCCCTGCAGAATATCAAAGCAGATGCTGAGACTTATGGCCAACTGTTGGGCAGAGTGCTTGGAATCTTATGAAAGATGTGGTTAATAGTAAGATAGGGAGAGGACAGGAGCTCTACAAGGAGAGCAACAGAACTAAAAAATCTGAGCACAGGGGTCTTTCCTGAGACTGATAATCCAACCAAGCACCATGCATGGAGAAAACCTAGAACCCCTGCACAGATGTAGCCCATGGCAGTTCAGTATCCAAGTGGGTTCCATAATAATGGGAACAGGGACTGCCTCTTATATGAACTGATGGGCCTGCTCTTTGATCACCTCACCCTGATGGGGGAACAGCCTTACCAGACCACAGAGGAAGACAATGCAACCTTTACTGATGAGAGCTGATAGACTAGGATCAGAAGGAAGGAAAGGAAGACCTCCCCTATCAGTAGACGTGGCGAGGGGCATGTGTGGAGAAGGGGGAGGAAAGGTGGGTTGGGACGGGAGGACAGAGGGGTTTATGGGCACATACAAAGTGAATAAAGTATAATTAATAAAAATTAAAATAAAAAATGAAAATTATAGTTCCCTGATATATTTGTAAATAATCTATACACAAAGAGCCACATTAAGTTCTAAGAGGAATATTATTTTTTCAGTACATGCTGTTTTTCATTATCACAAAGACTAAAGATGGGTTGACTAGAAGCATCTACTCTAAGCCAACAGTCTTTCTGTGTTCATTATATGATTAAGAGGAACAATACATCCTTACTTCATTCTTCATATTTTTTTGTTTCAAGATGCATTTAAATTTCATGAATCCATCTTTAAAGATTCTTGTATACAACCCACTGTATTGTGTATTTCAAAAGATGAAATGTGTAGTAAGACTTAATGTAGAGTACACAAATCTGTAGCCAAAATTAATTATTATACAAGGTTAAATGTGATCCAAAAACAACCAATAAGCTCTTAAAGATTTCAGGCTAGTAATATTCTTGTCGAGATTATAATAAATGCTGTATAATATTTTCAATTTGGTTATTTCCTTAAAGATGTGTACAACTTCAGTTGTAAATTAGAACCAACAAGTTTTCTACAAGTTTCAAAAATAAAGTCAAGATAAATCAATTTATAAAGAGAAAGGATCTATGGGTTCACAGTTTAGTATGTCATTAATGGACCCTTTCATTTGAGGCTTGTCATCATGTACAATTGCATTGTGGCTCCAAACTGCTCTCAGGTAAAAAAAAAAAACAAAAAGATGACAAGAAGGTGGAATCAGAATCTCACAACTGTCTTCAAAAAGATTCATCTATTGACAAAATCTCCCACATAACCCATATGTTGAAGTTCACACAACCTGTCAATAACCCTAAGTGACAGACCAAGACTTTATGTCTTGTATAACAACCTCAAAAATTCTAGGGTAAGTACACACAGGATGTGGGAAACTAGTGTTTTTCAATATGTCTACAAATATAATCACTAATACAGATAAGATCACACCACATATAAACTCTGAATTGACACAAATACATACATATGTATGTATTTTGTATGTGTGTCTTTATAACTCTCTACATACACTAGCAACAACATTCCACTAATATTTATTCAATGAAGATTTAATCCAAAACCATATGGTAAAAATGTTTGAAGAGAGTGTCAACAGAATAAGGTTGCAATATATATACCTGAGTGGAGTAATGTCTGGAGTGACACTCTAAAAAGACAACTTCAGTGTGTGGAGAAGAAACCCAGGGGTGTGATTGAAGATGGTTCACTCACTATGCATTCATACTCTGCATGATGCCTGAAATCAAGCACACAGATTTTCACATCTGTCCCACAGAATAATTAGGGACAATGATATCTTATCTCACCACTATTTGAGATTAGATTATATACATTTAAAACACAGTTTCTTCAGCTACCCACTCTAATAATTCTTAGATGATCTAGTTAAATCCTATTTAACTCATTGTTGTAAAATCTAGGCTATTGAGATCACTTTCCTGTTCCGCTACTTCATTACTTTAATAAAAACCGTCAATTATTTATTTAATAAAACTGTTAACGTTTGGATGTGCTGAAACTTTCTGGGTGGTGCTAACACAGAGAATAGAACAGAACTAGATAGAATGTCAAGGACAGCCTGTGTCATGTGCATAGTGGACTGTCCTCACCCTCCAAAGCACACTGACCACAGACATCCTTTGCCCTCTGCCCACTGTCTTAACCTTGCTCAAGCACACCATGTCTTTTTCTTTCCTGTGCTTTAAAACAAAATTTGAGTCTCTATAAGAACCATCTTTTCCCAACAGGATTTAATGAAAGAACTTTTCGTACTCTTAGTAACATTCCCAAGGTTTGTTTACAAAAATACAGCACTGCTTCATCAGAACAGATAAATATGCTATGGTTCTCCATGTTGTCAGTTACATCATATTCATGCCATTTTCATGGGAACCACACTGCTACAACAGCTAATGTATTTATGATGCCATAATGAATAATGTACACAGCTGTTAAAGTATTTTAATTTGATTTCTGCTGTATTTATTTTATCACATTCGAAAATTTTATTAAGCCATTGTATAATTTGGCATTTATTCCAAATATTTTAAGGAAGTGGATACATAGACAAGAGTTCACTGGAATGCTAGCTCTGTGGAACAGGGATGTGTGCAGTGGGTATGAGCACCCACTGAACAAGATGAGAAACTGTGTTTGCGTCCCCATCAGTATAGCATAGACATGTCAGGAGAGAAAAGCTTCATATGTCATTGTTGAGAAGATCATGGTCCCACATATATCTGTGACATCAATGGTGTGATGGATGTTGAAAGAGAATCTCTGGGGTTAGCAGGTTAAAATTCTTGCTCCAGGTTCACTGAAAGGTACTCTTTCAAGAAAATATGTTGAAAGAGTGATTAAGCAAGACAACTGACCTCCTTCATCCTATGCACAAGATTTATGACCAAATGTAATGACTGACACATAAGTATGCCTAGACCATATACATACATATACAAAACAGCAGCAACAACAACAACTCTAGGTTAGTTTCAGTATTGAAATATTTTGGCAGTGTATAAAATATAGCCACCTTAAGCCTGTACAATTTTGTAATGTTTTAATAAGAGTACATCAGATAATATGAAACCTAAGTATTTCTCTTTAAAAATCTTGCCAGTGAATTTTTTACTTGCTTATTTCTCAAACTATAGATAATTGGATTCAGTACAGGAATTACAACAGTGTAAAACACAGAGTCCATCATATCTTGATCATCTACTTGTGGAGATGCAGGACGCACATACATGAAGAGAAGAGAGCCATAGTATAAAGACACAGACAGGAGATGGGCTCCACAGGTGGAGAAGGCTTTCTGTATGCCTTTCAGAGATTTCTGCCCTAAGATTGAAAACAGAACAAGTGTATAAGAGACAAGAATAGATGTAATGGTGAATACCTGAATTGAGCCAGAGAAAATAAAAAGCATCAGGTAATTGAGAGAAGGGTCATTACAGGAAATCTTTAACAGCGGCATGACATCACAGTAAAAGTGATGTATTGTGTTAGAATTACAGAAAGTTAGTCTGAATAAAAAGCCTTCATGGATTAAAGCATGAATGAATCCACCTACAAAGGACAGTATTAACAGTCGCACACAGAGTTTATTTGTCATGATCACTGGGTAGAGTAAAGGTTTACAGATGGCCACATAGCGATCATAGGCCATTGCTGCCAAGAGAAAACATTCAGTAGTTGCACTCACTACAAATGAAAAAAACTGTGTCATGCATTCAGAGAAAGAGATCACTTTACTCTTGGCAAAAAAGTCTAGCAGCATCTTTGGTGTCACTGTGGATGATAACCAAGTATCCACAAAAGCTAAACTCCCAAGAAAGAGGTACATAGGAATGTGAAGGTGAGGGTCATTCCAGATGAGAGTGATCAGACCAAGGTTCCCCACAAT
>CM053753.1:74748803-74773001 GCA_028658305.1 Pachyuromys duprasi | reverse complement strand
CCTGGAAACAACCCAGATGTCCCTCAGTTGAGGAATGGATACAGAAATTGTGGTACTTTTACACAATGGAATACTACTCAGCAATTAAAAAGGAGGAAATCATTAAATTCGCAGGCAAATGGTGGGACTGGAAACGATCATACTGAGTGAGGTATCCCAAAAGCAGAAAGAAACATATGGTATATACTCACTTATATAGCCCTATTGGCTAGGAAGGGCATGCTGAAATCTACACTCCTAGGGAGGATATACAGGAAGGAGGACCCAGGTGGGTATGATCAATGCTCGTTTGGAAGAACAAATGGAATGGACATTGAATGGAGGAGAAAACAAGCAACAGGATAGGAGTATGCCAAGGAGGACCTCTGGGGGGGGTCAATGTAGCGATGTATCAGAGCAGATATTAAGACTCGCGATCAAGCCTTTGGCAGAGGGCAAGAAGTGATGATAGAAATGGAGGAGGTTGGTGAAACTTGGAGAGAACAAGAGCTCCACAATGACTAAACTGAGCAGGGCACAGGGGTCTTGTATGAGGCGTTTTCTACAACCAAGGACCATGTGTGGATGTGTCCTGGAACCCTTGTTCAGATGGGACCCAGGATAGCTCGGTGTAGGATTAAAGACCCTAGTGAGGGAAACAGGGACTGTTTCAGTCTTGAACTTGATGGCTGACTCTTTGACCCTCCCCCATACATGCTGGGGAGTGACAGACTGCCTAGATCCCAGTGGAGGACATTGTAGCCTGCCCTGAGGAGACAGGATGAGCTGGGGTTGGATGGAAGGGGAGGAGGTCCTCCCCCGTTGGTGGACTTGGAGGTGGCAGGGAGGAGATGAGGGAGGGTTGGGGAGAGTGGGAGGGAATGAGGAAGGGGGCTACTCTTGGGATGCAAAGTACCTAACCTGTGATTGATAACAAAAAATAAATTTAAAAAAAAAGCACACCTGAAAGCTCTAGAAGAAATGAAGTAAACACACCCAGAAACAGTAGATGGCAGGAAATAATCAAACTTGGGGATGAAATGAATAAATTAGAAACAAAAAGAACAATACAAAAATTGACAAAACGAAAAGTGGTTCTTTGAGAAAATCAACAAGATACACACATTCTTAGACAAACTAACTAAAAGGCAGAGATAACCAAATTAGCAAAATCAGTAATGAAAATGGAGACATAACAACACATGCTGAGGAAATCCAAAGACTCATTAGATCTTACTTCAAAAGCCATATACTCTACAAAATTGGAAAATCTAAATGAAACGGATTATTTTTTTAGATAGTTACTACTTCTCAAAGTTAAATCAAGATCAGGCAAACAATTTTAATTAAATTTTTATTTTTATATTAATTATAGTTTATTCAGCCCCCTCCTTCATTTCCTCCCAATCCCCCCTCCCTCCCCCTTCTCCTCCCTGCCCCTCTCCCAGTCCACTGATAGGGAAAGTCCCCCTCCCCTTCCATCTGACCCTAGTTTATCAGGTCTTATCAGGAGTGGCTGCATTCGTCTCCTCTGTGGCCTGGCAAGGCTGCTCCCCCTCATAGGAAGGTAGTCAAAAAGCCTGCCACTGAGTTCATGTCAGAGACAGTCCCTGTTCCCCTTACTAGGGTACCCACTTGGATACTGAGCTGCCATGGGCTACATATGAGCAGGGGTTTTAGGTTATATCTATGAATGGTCCTTGGTTGGAGTATCAGTCTCAGAAAAGACCCCTGTGCCTAGATATTTTGATTCTGTTGCTCTCCTTGTCAAGCACCTATCCTCTTCAGATCCACTATCTCCCCCTTCTTTCAGAGGATTCTCAGGCAAACAATTTAAATAGTCCTATAACCCCTAAGGAAATAGAGTAGTCATCAATAGTCTCCCAACCAAAAAAAAAAAAAAAAAGCCCAGGGACAGATGATTTTGGTGCAGAATTCTAACAAACTTTCAAAGAAGAGCTAGATTGCTTCTTGTTTGTTTGTTTGTTTTCCTACCTGTCACTCTCTTTTACTTTTTTATTGATTTATTACTTATTACAATTTTTCACCTTGCATCCGGGCTGTAGACTCCTCCCTCATATCCTTGCAGTCCTACCCTCCCTCTCTCTTCTTCCCCTATGCTCCTCCCCTAGTCCACTGATAGAGGAGGTCCTCCTCCCCTTCTATCTGACTCTAGCCAATCAGATCTCACCAGGACTGTCTGCATTGTCTTCCTCTGTGTGGCCTGGTAAGGTTGCTCCCAACACAGGGGGAGGTGACCAAAGAGCCAGCCACTGAGTTCATGTCAGAGACAGTCCCTGCTCCCGTTACTAGGGAAACCCACTAGCAAACTAAGCTGCCATGGGCTACATCTATGGAGGGATTCTTGATTATCCCCATGCATGGTCCTTGGTTAGCACATCTGTCTCTGCAGGCCCTTTGGGGCCCAGATATTTTTGGTTCTGTTAATCTTCTTGTGGAGCTCCTGTCCTCTCCAGGTCTTTCTATCTACTCCTTTTTCCATAAGATCCCTTTCATTCTGACCAAAGTTAGACTATGAGTTTCAGCATTTGCTTCAATACCCTGCTGGGTTCTTAAAGTACTAGTGCTTTGTGCCCTTTGGTGTTGGTACAGCAGTAGCTTATACATGTGAGACCTTACATCAATGTTTCTGAAACTGAAGTGAATTGGTCTTCACAAATAAAAAAAAACCACAAGGAGAATGTCTCTCTTCTTATGAAAAACATTAGTGTGTATTGTTGTGGTTGGTGAGATGGCTGTTTCTACTGGTAAAGGTTTATTTTGAAGTCTTAAGGCTTGAAACTTGAATTCAATTTTCTCAATACTCACAGAAAGAGAGAACCGACTCCCATGGGTTGTCTTCTAGCCTTCATAGATGCTCTGTGACACATACACACACACACATAAACACACAAATGTAAAAAAAATGAATCCAAATACATGACTTTGCTCATTATATTGATGTGGACAGTTGCTGCATACTAACTCAAACTGTTGTTACTGCCATTGGTTTGTTTTTGTTTTTTTTTCTTGCTGGACATAAGCAACTAAAATGATAGTTTGATTAAACTTTGATACTTGATAGACTCTGACAAACATTACAGAGAAGCAATTGGAAGGGCTAAAGGATCTGATTGCAACATGTAAATATTTAAAACAGACATTATTGCTGTATAGTTGGAGAAACCCATATCCCAAGATGCCTGCAGATCACTTTATCCTCAGTAGTTTCCCTGAAGGGACATATCTGAAGCACCAGAAAAACTGAAAGGACGTCAGTCAACTGCCGTTACCCTTTGTTCCTACACACCCCATGTTATTGCATGTATTTTGTTGCTGTTATGTCCTTTTATATTGATTTATTTTAAAGTATTGCTTTATACAATCATCATCATTTTGTTCTTAATTTTTAATTTAATGTTTTTACAATTTATTCAGCATATATCCCTATTGAAGGACCCTCCCTCAACTTCTCCCAGTTCCACCCTCCCTCCATCTTCCTCCTATCTCTTTCCCCTAGTCCACTGAAAGGGGGAGTTCTCCTCCTCTGCCCTCTGCCCATAGCTTATCAAGTCTCATTAGGACTGCCTGGATCCTCTTCCTCTTTGGCCTGGCAAGAATGCATCACCAGGGCAAGTGATCAAAGAGCAGAAAATCAAGTTCATGACAGAAGCAGCTCCTGCTCCCCTTACTTGGAAACCCACATGGAGCCTGAGCTGCCAATCAGCTACATCTGAGGGTTTTGTGGCTGACTTGGAGATCTCCTCACTCCACTAGGAGTCTTGTCTAGATAAGGGGTGTCCTGTTCAGTCTCCATGGCCCCTGCTACTAGGAGTCTTAGAGTAGCTCAGACTATAAAGTATACACTCCCAGATTATGAAGTATTTTTAAAGAGATTTCTGATAAATTTTCTTGGGCTATACTTATGTGAAATACAAGGTTTTGATCAGGAAATTATTTTAGGCTGGCTTCATTCGGAAATCTGGCTATGAGAAAATGTTGATCATGTTCATGTGTCTCAATTGCTCTTGATATATTCTTATTTCCTTTTCCGTTTTCAAACAGTGGTTCTAAAGTTTAGTTGACATCATGAGCACCAAGAAAGTTATGAAAATGTAGTTAATTCCTTTCACTGAGTTTTATGATTCAGTAATGTTACAACTACTGATGTAGAGCAAAAATAATGGATGCTCAGATACCATTACTGTAGAATGTAGAGTCCTTTGGGTATAAGACCAAGAAAGAGATAGCTGGATCACATGGTTGGCCAATTTCTAATTTTTAAAGACCCTTCACACTGATTTCCATGTAGCTATACCAGTTTGCACACTCACCAGCAGTGAATAAGTGTTCCCCTTTTCCCACATTCATACCAACATGTGTCATCCCTTGTAGTTTTGATCTTAGCCATTCTTACTGTGATAAGGTTGTTTTAATTTGTATTTCCATGTCAGCTGAAGATATTGAATATTTTGAGGCTTTTCTCAGCGTTTTGCATTTTGTCTCTTTAGAATTCTCTGTTTAGATCCATGCCCCATTTTTATATTGTCTTGTTTATTTTCTTGATGTTTAGGTTTGTTAATTATTTATAATCTAGATAAAGACCCTTCGTAAGATGTATATCTGTTAAAGATATTTTTCCTAGTTTGTAGGCTGACTCTTCACCAAAATTATTATGTCTTTGGCTGTACAGAAGGTTTTCAATTTCTTGAGGTCCCATTATTAATTGTTGGTTTTGTTTCCTGCTCTATCAGACTCCTCTGGAGAAATCCTTTCCAATACTAATAAGCTCAAGCATATTCCCTACTTGTTTTCACTATTAGATTCAGAGTATCATATCTGTTGAAGTCCTTGATCTTTTTTTGGTGAGTATTTGCAGAGTGATCCATAAGAAACTAATTTCTCTTTTCTACATGTAGCTACCAAGTTTGACCAGCAATGTTTGTTTTTCTGTCGTTTCTCCAATGAGTATTTTTGGCCACTTTGTAAAACTTCATATGGCTTTTAAAATGTGAGTTTATATGTGAGGCCTAAATTCTAGTACCACACTGTTTTATTATTGCTTTGTGTATAATTTGAAATTTTGGAATTTGTACTTCCAGAAAATATTATTGTTGATGATGTTCAAGATAGTATTTGACAACCTGCATATTTTGTGCTTCCATATAAAATTTAAGACTATTTTTCAATTTTTGTGTAGAATTTCTTTGGAATTTTGATGAAAATTGTGCTAAATATGTATATTGCTTTTGGTTGGATGGCCATTTTCACAATATCTAAACATCCAGGAGAATTTAAGGTGTTTCCATATTCTAAAACAGAAAAGGTTAAATTGGAGTGGAGGAAGGGATGGTAGGGTAGAGAATGGAACATAAAATATGGAAACCTATCTACCACTAAAAAGCCTTCCTAATATGTAAAATAGAATTATGTTGTAATGTAGCAACACCCCCACTAGATATCACATAATAATAAATAAATGACTCAGTTCCAGAAATAGGTATCTTCTTTTGGTATTTCTGGCAGTGAGGTTCCAAACATTCAGACTACTATAAATCCTGTTGGTTATCCTTCAGAACTTGGTGGTAAGATTCTGTAATTGAAGATACTACATATTTGTGTCATCAAACATGGATAAATCAATCTTGTATTGACTTGGACATCTCATAACTAGTGGTATAATTTCCTGGTCCCGGAAGATAATATGCAAGCTTCTGCAGAAGAAAAGTGATCATCAGTTTTACTCAGTTGTGAAACCTTAGAGCTACAATAATGGCTGACTTGGCAAGCCCAATAGTGCAACAATGACATGAAGAGCCAACCACTTTGATTGGATGTAAGTCTCATCCCACAAGATGAAACACTATACCTGGTACGATTATTTGTTGTTCAGTAGGTGCTCACTGGCTCTGAGAATGTTAAGCTTATCTCAAAAAACAAAGACAAAAACCATCTTCTTCATAAAATTTATTCAAATGCGTTAGGAACTTATCTTCAAAGTTGTAATCAGCATGGTGTCATCCCTTGGCATTTGAAGAGGATTGTTTCAAGGATCTCTCATAAATACCAAATTGTGAGGATGGTCAAGACTATTACAGAAAAATGCCTTTGTATTTATATATAAACTATTATAATTTCTTCAAACACTCATGGACTTTATTAATTTTAACTTTTTAGGAGGCACATTTTTTACTCTGTTGTTCAGGCTAGGGCCAATCTATTTACTCGGGGGACCTTGAATTCTCAATTTTTGGTTAGCTGGTATGGGAATATATTACCACACTTTAAACTTTAAGTAACTTTTAGATTATGTACAATAACTCATACCAAGTAAGACATTATAAATAGCATATGGCTTAGAAGATAAGGCCATAAAAATAAATGCAAATACATATGATTAAATTCGTTGAAAAAGTTCATCAATCTACTCTGCATAGAAATACTAATGGCTCAGAACTATCAAGGATCAGGTTACCATGCCTTTTAAAGCACCATGATCAGATGATGTACTTGCTGAAATAAAAAGAAATAAATAATGTACAGTAGAAAGGTACAATACAGGTTTTTATCATATGACCAGTTAAAAAAATAAAGGATATTATTGTTATGAGATATTCCTCTATAAAAACTCTCTATATAAATATATGTGTGCATACATATTTATATACAAACACACACTCAAACATTATGTTTTGAATACACAATGTCTACTAAAAGGCTAATTGACTGAAATAAATTTTCCCCAGGTGGTGGGTGGAGGAAGTGATTAGTCGGTTTTCAAATCTTTGAATTTATGGACACTGCTGTTTGGATAGCATGCTATTGGCCACTGTCCTACACCTGTTATTGTTTTTCCTCTGCTCTTTTTCCATGTATAACACCTACTTACTATAATTTTATCAGATTTATGACTAAATTAAGGGAGTTAAGGCATGTTCAAATGTTATTTGCATTAGCAGGACAATGTTATTTTGGAGTTTTCTCATGTAGAAAATGTAGGCAACTGCTTCATTAAAATTATGTTTGTTTTAGTGCAGACATCATGGCATCAAAGCACTCACTGCATTCAATTTAATATCTAAACCGAAGTTTACATAAAACCATCAGGTATGTCACTTGTGATGAAATATAATGATATTAAGTATAATTTTAATTTATTAAGCTAGACTTGCTCACAGTGATTTGATGTTTATCAGTCCTCTGGGAAGTCCTGATTGTGCATACACTTCCATCAGCAATGCCCAGTTGGTGATCTTCACTTTATTCTACAGGGAATCCTAAGGCATTCTGAGGGGAATTTCAGATCTTCATACCCTTGTTAGAAAAAACATGCACAAGATTGCAATTTGTTGACTCTGTGTTCAAAGAACAATGATATAAAAAGCATTTTCTTCCTTAGCTTCGTAAGAGAAGCCATCCAAGTGAGTGAGTAAACTACTCGTGTCTTCACATCGGTGCTGTCATGTGCTACTTCTGCTTTTGAAAATACTTTTGAAAGATACTGGTAATATTGAAAATATTTCCTAATATTAATCTTTAGAAAGAAGATTTAAAATGGACAAGATTTAAAATCGACTAACATGGTAATTTTAGAACTTATGTATGAAATGAAAAAATAGCCAGGGGGGTATTTTTGAAAATTAAAGGTTGAAAACTCTGCATGTTTTATTTTCATGACTAAAGTCTGGACAGAAAACATAGCTGTAAGTTTAACTTTGCCTCTAACAAGATTTTATTATCATCCTATCATATTTATAGTGATTTTATCAGTTCTCTTGAGATAAAATGTGAGTGCTTCAAAACTCAGTTTCCAGATTGATGACATTATTTTTGTATAACAAATAATTACACAATTCTTATATAAAGGCCCACTCAATGCAATTACATTTTTAATTAAAACTGAAGGTTTAATAATTAAATATTAATTATTTCATAACTTCTCACATGACAAGTTTCACTGAATACTTTACCTATATGCAATATAGATATAAAATATGTACAAATGAATATTTATCACTACAATTATATGTAAATGTACAAATATATGATGAAGATTGAAACACTTTAAATATGTATAAATATAATTCAGTAATTTATACACATTAATTATATATTCATAGAAGAACATATCTAAAGCTATGTGTGTATCTTTGTATATGTAGGTGTATACACAAACACACATATATACATACATATATATTTGTTATTTGAAATATACCTATAAACACTTTATTTGAGGATTATCAATTATTTTGTGATTTGGGATAGCATGTAAGCAAACTCATTGAATATGAAATTTTACTATATGTGTACAATTATTGATATTGGTTCTTCATATGGTATGTATTTACTTAATATTTGATTTCTGTTATTTACTAAAAATGAGATCACTTTCTTGTGAATTGACCCTTCAGACATTGTTGCTATACTTACAAAAAATAAAAATTTTCAAGTTAAAGACTCTTAATTTTATAAAGAGTTCATAAGAAAATAAACTTGAATTCCTAAACTAAGTGGAGTGATTCTGATAAAACAGCTACTAATAAACACAAGGTTAGGACAAATGACCCTCGCTCCCAACCTCTGAGTTTCCCCTATTATTTTACTCTGTGTATCTTTCATGCTCCCTCTTGTCTGCATGGCTTCCTTCTGATACTA
The DNA here is from genome assembly GCA_028658305.1 of Pachyuromys duprasi. Lineage (NCBI taxonomy): Eukaryota > Metazoa > Chordata > Mammalia > Rodentia > Muridae > Pachyuromys > Pachyuromys duprasi. The sequence continues at coordinate 74,764,364 of CM053753.1, read as the reverse complement.
GACTTATCAACTTATGACTGTTATAACCATTTTCACAACCTTTTATTTTCTTTTTACCCTGTAAATTTAGCTTTTCATCCCTCTTCTCTCTTTTCTTCTCAGTTTATCATAATTTCTTCTCAGTTGCCTACTCACCCTTTTGCGAATTTGCTTAAAATGTGTTACAGAAGAAATAGAACAGATGGATCTATGAAACACAAACAAAAGTCAAAAAGTGCTTGATGGCGTGTGCTGTCCCATTCATTTTCTTTATTCTCACGCCAAACCTTTCACATTAACATTTTACTAGTCTATGATTTTAATTCCATTCAGTGAAGGAAGCTGCTCTTGTTGAAGTCACTAATAATCTCTGCATTTCCACTCCCCGCAATTTTCTTCTTTTTCTCCCTCAACTCTCTCTCTCTCTCTCTCTCTCTCTCTCTCTCTCTCTCTCTCTCTCTCTCTCTCTCTCTCTCTCTCTCTCTCTCTCTCTCTCTCTCTCTCTCTCTCTCCCTTCGCTCCATAGACCAGCAGTTCTCAATCTGGGGGTTGAATGACCCTTTCACAGCGGTCACCTAAGACCATCAGAAAACACAGATATTTACGTCATTTGCATTATGACTCACAACAGTAGTAAAATTATAGTTGTGAAATAGCAAACAAATCATTTTATGGTTGGGGTCACCACAGCATGAAGAGCTGTATTAAAGAGTCTCAGCATTGGGAAGGTTGAGAAACACTGTCCTAGAGCATTTGTTTTTGCACTTGGCATTGTATTTCTGTGCCAATCTTATTGGCGTTCATTTCCTAGTATCCACAATGCTCAGCCTTGTGGCTCACGCTTGCTGCTTTCTCTGATCACTCTGCTTCTTATGCTTTTCCTGTCTCTTTCTTCTCTCCCTTTTTGGATAGGTAGGGATTTGGTTTAACACGGGAAATGAGCTAACTGAATGGAAGTGTGTGCTAAAATAGAAAATGGAAGAACTAGGGCTAAACACATGACTTGGTGGTTGGAGTACCTGCTGATTTGGGAGGGAGGTCCTAGGTTCAATTTCTAGGGGCCACATGGTAACTCACAATCACTTGTAATCCTGGTTCCAGAAAATCTGAAAAATTAAAATACCATTCTGGTAAAAATATGGTTTTATCTGAAAACCTGTCCCCATATTGACCTTAACATGTTAATGCATGGTCCATTCCATTTATTTCATTTCATTCCAGGCAATGTCCAGTGAGCAGCACATGGAAAAAGGGAATACAACACTGCTGACAGACTTTGTTCTCACAGGGCTCACCGATCACCCCAGGCTGCAGGTGCCCCTGTTCCTGCTCTTCTTGGTGATCTATCTCATCACTCTTGTGGGGAACCTAGGTCTGATTGTTCTCATCTGGAGTGACCCCCACCTGCATATCCCTATGTACTTTTTCCTTGGGAGTTTGGCTTTTGTAGATGCCTGGATATCATCCACAGTGACTCCTAATATGTTGGTTGACCTGTTGTCCAAGAACAAGGTGATATCACTTTCTGAATGCATGATACAATTTTTTGCCTTTGCGTTTGGTGGAACCACAGAATGCTTTCTTTTGGGTACAATGGCCTATGATCGCTATGTAGCCATATGCAAACCATTACTTTATCCAGTTATTATGACCAATAGACTATGCATCCGCCTACTAGTTTCAGTATTTGTGGGCGGCTTTCTCCACTCCTTGTTTCATGTATTGTTTTTATTCAGATTGACCTTCTGTAATTCTAATATAATCCATCACTTCTATTGTGATATTATGCCACTGTATAATATTTCCTGTACCGACCCTTCTCTTAACCTTCTGTTAGTATTTATTTTGTCTGGTTCAATACAGGTGTTCACCATTATGACTGTCCTGGTTTCCTACACACTGGTTCTGTTTACAATTTTACAAAGGAAGTCTGTCCAGGGCATACGGAAGGCCTTTTCCACCTGTGGAGCCCATCTCCTGTCTGTGTCTTTATACTATGGGCCTCTTCTTTTCATGTATGTGCTCCCTGCATCACAACAAACAGATGATCAAGGAATGATGGACTCTCTATTTTACACGGTCATAATCCCTGTTTTAAACCCTATTATCTACAGCCTGAGAAACAAGCAAGTCACAGACTCACTAAAAAAGAGATTAGAGAGACATGTATAGTTTTCAGAAGTCTCTTGTGCATTCACTACAAAATAGCCACAAAATTTTCTAGTTTGGATTTTTTCTGTTTTGTTTTAGAAAATGTTCAAATTTTTTTTGCAAATATAATTATCACACTCCTTTTATACTCTGATTAAATCAATCCTTTGAGTATTTTGACAATGATAAGGTGACATCTAAAATTAAATCATTAAAGTGTTATTTCTAATGTTAAATAAAATACAAAGAAAATGTTCCACTGGTATATATGGTCTCCCATGTAACTTTACTAATTCAGTAGTTATTAACAGCAACACTGGTCCTTTCCAAATAATTTAGTAGGAGACATGCCAGAGCAGATAGGGCCATGTAGGTTGAACAGTTTTAAGTGTCTTTATCCATTGTATGCTTAGAAACCTGTTTAAGCACATGAAAAAAAAAATTCCCAAGAAATCTACCAGCTCTTCAGACTTCTTTTTTCCAAAGTTTTTGGTTTTGTTTTTTGGTTTTTTGTTTTGTTTTGTTTCTTATACTTTAATGCTTATAGAAATTCATACAATATGTCATTGGGAAAAACATCAGCAAAAAAAGGAACGTAGTCATAAAGAAAAGACAGTAGAGGCAAGGGTAAGCTTTACGAGCACTCTCACAACTTCCTGTTTCTTTGCATGAAGAGAGAGGCCTATCTTCTCTTTGCTACCAGACCTTCAAAGAAGTGATAACTCCAATTCTCTTTACACTGTTCCACAAAATAGAAACAGCAGGAATATTACCAAACTCATTCTATGAAGCAACAGTCACCTGAATACCTAAACCACACAAAGACCCAACAAAAAAAGGAACTTCAGACTTATCTCTCTTATGAACATTGATGCAAAAATACTCAATGAAATACTGGCAAACCGAATCCAAGAACACATAAAAGATATCATCCACCATGACCAAGTAGGCTTCATCCCAGGCATGCAAGGGTGGTTCAACATATGCAAATCCATCAATGTGATCCACCATATAAACAAACTGAAGGAGAAAAACCACATGATATTCTCCCTAGATGCTGAAAAAGCTTTTGACAAAGTCCAATATCCATTCATGTTTAAAGTCTTGGAGAGATCAGGAATACAAGGCACATACCTAAACATAGTAAAGGCAATATACAGCAAGCCTATAGCCAACATCAAACTCAATGGAGAGAAACTTAAATCAATCCCACTGAAATCAGGGACAAGGCAAGGATGCCCACTGTCTCCATATCTCTTCAACATAGTACTTGAAGTCCTAGCTAGAGCAATAAGACAACTGAAGGAGATCAAAGGGACACAAATTGGAAAGGAAGAAGTCAAAGTATCCCTATTCACAGATGATATGATAGTATATCTGAGTGACCCCCAAAACTCAGTCAGAGAAGTCCTTCAACTGATAAACACCTTCAGCAAAGTGGTTGGATACAAAATCAACTCAAAAAAATCAGAAGCCCTCCTGTACACTAAAGACAAAAGGGCTGAGAAAGAAATTAGGGAAACAACACCCTTCACAATAGCCACTAATAACATAAAGTACCTTGGGGTGACTCTAACCAAGCAAGTGAAAGATCTGTTTGAGAAAAACTTCAAGTCTCTAAAAAACGAAATTGAAGAAGATATTAGAAGATGGAAAGATCTCCCATGCTCATGGATTGGTAGGATTAGCATAGTGAAAATGGCATTCTGCCAAAAGTAATGTACAGATTCAATGCAGTTCCCATCAAAATACCAACACAATTCTTTACAGACCTTGAAAGAAAAATTCTCAACTTCATATGGAGAAACAAAAAACCCAGAATTTCCAAAACGATCCTATACAACAACAGATCATCTGGAGGTATCTCCATCCCTGACCTCAAGCTGTACTACAGAGCAATAGTTATAAAAACTGCATGGTATTGGCATAGAAACAGATTAGTGGATCAATGGAACCAAATAGAAGACCCAGAAATGAACCCACACACCTATGGAAACTTGATTTTTGATAAAGAAGCCAAATCCATCCAATGAAAAAAAAGACAGCATCTTCAACAAATGGTGCTGGTCCAACTGGATGTCTATATGCAGAAAAATGAAAATAGATCCATATTTATCACCCTGCACAAAACTAAAGTCCAAGTGGATCAAAGACCTCAACATAACACCAGACACACTAAATTGGCTAGAAGAAAAAGTGAGGAAGAGCCTAGAACTCAAGGGCACAAGAGACTACTTCCTGAATAGAACACCAACAGTCAGGCTCTAAGAGCAATCATCAATAAATGGGACCTCATGAAACTGAAAAGCTTCTGTAAAGCAAAAGACACTGTCATTACGATGTCTTGATAGCACTCTTTTGGAGAGAGGATTACCTTACTTTGTTTTGTTTTAGTTTCTTTGTTGCTGTATTTCTATATGTTTTAAATGACTTTACACAGTTTTATATATTTAATTTTTTTCATTATTCTTGAAAATGTTATATTAGAATATATATGCTATACGATTATTTTACCTTCTATTTTCTCCCTCTAAATTTTCCCATATTTTTCATACATAATTCTGGATTTCATCAGACACTGAGACTCACTGCTAAACCCTGGGGGGGGGCACAAGGAGCCTTGTGGAAGTGTGGGGGGAAGGGTAGCAGGGCCCTGAAGGAGCAGGAGCACCACAAGAAAACCAACAGGGCCAATTAACCTGGGCAACGAGGCACGGCGGATACTGAATCACCAACCAAGGACCATGTATAGACTGGTCCTAGACCCCCTACACATATGTACCCAGTGGGTATCTTGGTCTTCATGTGGGTTCAGTAGTAAGGGGAACTGGGGCTGGTCCTGACATGAACTCTGTTGCACACTTTTCAATCATTTCCCCTTGGCAGGGCTGCCTTGCCAGGACACTGAGAAAGAGGATGCTCAGTCTTAATGGGACTTGATGTACTGGGATGGGGACAGGGCTCCCCTTTTCTGAGAGCAAGGGGAAAAGGGAGAGGGAGAGAGGGTGGGACCAGGAGAAGAGAAGGGAGGGGCTATGATTGGGATTAAAAGTGAATTCGTTCATTCATTTAATTAATTAATTTAAAAAAGAAAAAGAAAAAATCTGGGTTTCATACAGAGAAGGTTTTTTTCTTTCAATTATACCATACATTTTTTTGACTAGGTCACTGTATGTTATTAGGTAGTGCATAGCATCCATGAGTAAAAAGCAAAAGGATCAAGTGGAAGAGTTCATTTAGGTGGACTTAACAAAAGTGGTACAATACAAAGGAAATAGTCTTGATTTGGTAATTTAAAAAATCAGTCTTTAGAAATGCTCTTTTGTTTATTACTTTTTAAACAATGATGGTTATAGCAAACAAACAAAAATAGTTTACTGTGTAAGGCATTACAGGCCACTATGCAAATTTCAAATTTAAATAGATGCAACAATAAGCAATTAAGCTGTTTATTTTCATTGAGTGTTTATAATTGTTAATTCTCAAGAGAAATTCTGCACTTTTTATTATTATGTAAAATTTTGCCAAATCTTTCTCTACACTGGAAATGTGCCCTGTTGTTGATCTGCCCCTGGACACCTTGTGCAACTGCCTGCTTCTTACTTTCTAGAAAATGCACATTTGCAAGTTGTTTAATCAATGTTCAAGGCTTTCTGGTTATGAGTGTGCTTGGCGAGTGTCCACAGGATCACTGCACCATAAAGGAAGGTTCCTGAGTGCCAACCCGACTACTGAAGCAGAATCTGAATTTTTAACAGGCTCTCTTTCCTAAGAGAGCTATTTCTTATTGCTATTCATGTTTGGGAAGCAGAGTTCTAGACACTGCTCATTGAGGTACTTTGTTTCCTCACCCCTCTCTTTCCCTTGACATTCATTAGTACAATTTCCCATTAGATTTAGGTTTGGACAGATGGAGTAAGTTGATTTGAGCTAGCACTCTTCACCAACTCCATCTTAGTCTGAAACCAGAAAAGCATCTATTTCTTTGGGCTTACTAAACTCACACTTATATTAGCTCAGACAGAGCTACAGAGGTCAAAGTAGAAAACAGAATATATATTTTTATATAAGTGAAAATTTTTCTAAACATGTCTGATATTTTCTACTTGAGGCAGAAAATTTTCAAGTCTCCTAAATTCTACCCTGAGGTAGATAACCAGAAAATTTTAATATAAAGATTTAATTTATATAAGTTTAATAAAATATAAATTAAGATATAATATAAAAGCATAATGGTGCTTAGTCACTTCACATTTATTATTCCAAAGGCTGCAAAACCCAGTGTAACTGTGGAGGTTCTCTGTGGACAGTCCAACTCTAAAATGCCACTGAGAGCAGCTACTGTCCTAAAGGGATTTCCCCATAGAAGTCTCTTGGGAAATCGATTTCTTCATGCCTTGACTTTTGGTAACTGCACACAGTTGTTCGATTTGTGAGGTCTTGTTTTGTTTTTAATTAAATTTTTATTTTTTTATATTAAGTATACTTTACTTTGTATCCTAGATGTATCCTCCTCCCTCATTGCCTCCCAATCTCACCCTCCATCCCTCATCTCCTCCCTGCCCCTCTCTAAATCCACTAATAGGGGAGGTCCTCTTCCCCTTCCATCTGACTAGCTTATCAGGTCTCTTCAGGACTGACTGCAACGTCCTCCTCTGTGGTCTAGCAAGGCTGCTCCTCCTAGGCAGGGGAGGGGGAGTGTCAAAGAGCCAGCCACTGAGTTCATGTCACAGGCAGTCCTTGTTCTCCTTACTAGGGTACCTACCTGAATACTGAGCTGCCATGACCTACATCGGAGCAGGGGTTCTAGGTTATAACCATGTATGATCCTTGGTTGGAAAAACAGTCTCAAAAAAGACCCATGTTTCCAGATATATTTGGTACTTGTGGAACTCCTGTCCTCTCCAAGTCTTACTAACTCCCTCTTCTTTCATATGATTCCCTGCACTCTGCCCAAGGTTTGGCTATGAATCTCAGCATCTGCTTTGATACACTGCTAGGAAGAGCCTTTCAGTGGCCCTCTGTGGTAGACTCCTGTTCTGTTACTTGTTTTCTCTTGAATGTATATTTATACACAAAACATCTTCTCATCTTGAGAAATGCAGCCTCTAAATAGATCTGTATGTAAACATTGCTGCCTATACTTTCCTCGCTTCTATGTTAAAATTGGGCTTTCCTATTTTATGAAACCTATGATTTTTAACCTTCTCCTTGATTTTTTCAAGGTATTGGCAAGAAAGAAATAATGTTTATAGTGCTTATATGCTTTATTAAAAAGTTACAATTTTGTTTAATAGAAGAGTGTGCTTATAAATTGTTCAAATAGAAAAGTAAGTGTAGACTTAAAGAAATGATCAACATCTTTAGCTCTCAGGAAAATGCAAATTAAAATGACCCTGAGATTTCACCTTACACCCATCAGAATGGCTAAGATCAAAAACTCAAGTGACAACACATCCAGGAGAGGATGTGAAGAAAGGGGAACCCTCCTCCATTGCTGGTGGGAATGTAAACTTGTACAACCACTCTGGAAATCAATTTGGTGCTTTCTCAGACAATTAGGAATAGTGCTGCCTCAAAATCCAGCTATACCACTATTAGTCATATATCCAAAAGACGCTCAAGTATACAACAAGGGCATTTGCTCAACCATGTTCCTAGCAGCTTTATTTGTAATAGCCAGAATCTGGAAACAACCCAGATGTCCCTCAACAGAGGAATGGATACAGAAATTGTGGTATACTCAGTGGAATACTACTCAGCCATTAAAAATGAGGAAATCATGAAATTTGCAGGCAAATGGTGGGAAATAGAAAATATCCTCCTGAGTGAGGTATCCCAGAAGCAGAAAGACACACAGGGTATATACTCAATTATAAGTAGATAGTAGACATATTATATAGGATAATCATACTAAAATATGTACACCTAAAGAAGCTAAACAAGAAAGAGGACCCTGCATAAGATGATCAATCCTCTTTCAGAAAGGCAAATGGGACAGATATCATAAATGGGAAAAAAACAGGGTACATGACAGGATTATACCACAGAAGGATTCTGAAAGGCTCTACCCTGCAGGGTACCAAAGCAGAGGCTGAGACTTATAGCCAAACTTTTTTGCAGAGTTCAGGGAATCTTATGGAAGAAAGGAGAGATAGAAAGTCCTGTAGGGGACAGGAGCTCCACAAGGAGATAAAACTATTTGTGTACAGGGATCTTTTCTGAGACTGATACACCATACAAGAACCATGGAGATAACCTAGAACCCCTGCATAGATGGAGTCCATGGCAGCTCATTGTCCAAGTGGGTTCCCTAGAAAGGGGAACAGGGACTGTCTCTGACATGAACTCAGTGGGCTGCTCTTTCATCACCTTCCCCTGATGGGGGTGCAGTTATTCCATGCCACAGACTAAGATAATGCAACCACTCCTGATGAGACCTGATAGACTAGAGTCAGATGGAAGGGGAGGAGTACCTCCCCTATCACTGGACTTGGGGAGGAGCATGGATGGAGATAGGGGAGGGGGTGAAATTGGGAGGGAACAATGGAGGGGCCTACATTTGGGATACAAAGTGAAGAAACTACAATCAATAAAAACATAAATAAATTTTAAAAATTAACTGAAATAAAATTAAATTAATAAATATAGAAATCTATTGAGAAATTGTTTGTATACTTTATTTTTATAGCTAAAGTTTAGAAAAGCAAAATATGTATCTAAAATCATATATCCAAAAGATGCTCAAGCACACAACAAGGACATTTGCTCAACTATGTTCATAGCTGCTTTATTTGTAATAGCCAGAACCTGGAAACAACCCAGATGTCCCTCAGCTGAGAAATGGATACAGAAATTGTGGTACTTTTACACAATGGAATACTACTCAGCAATTAAAAAGGAGGAAATCATGAAATTTTCAGGCAAATGGTGGAACCTGGAAACAATCAGGTATCCCAAAAGCAGAAAGACGCACATGGTATATACTCACTTATATAGACCTATAAGATAGGATAAACATACTGAAATCTATACACCTAAAGAAGATAAACAAGAAAGAGGAGCTGGGGTAAGAGGATTAATCTTCACTTAGAAAGACAAATGGGATGGACATTGGATGTAGGAGAAAACAAGTAACAGGACAAGAGCCTACCACAGAGGGCCTCGGAAAGACTCTACCTAGCAGTGTATCAAAGCAAATATTAAGACACATCACCAATTCTTTGGCAAAGTGCAGGGAACCATAGGAAAGAAGGGGGAGTTAGTATGACCTTCATAGGACAGGAGCTCTGCAAGGACTAAATATATCAGGGCACAGGGGTCCTTTATGAGACTGTCTCTCCAACCAAGGACCAAGTATGGTTATAACCTAGAACCCCTGCTTGTATGTAGCAAATGGTAGCTCAATACCCAAGTGGGTACACCAGTAAGGGGAACAGGAACTATTTTGGACATGAACTCAATGACTGGCTCTTCTACCTCCCTGCCCCCTGAGGGAGGATCAACCTTGCTAGGCCACAGAAGAGGACATTGCAGCCATTCCTCAAGAGACCTGATAAGCTAGAGTTAGATGGAAGGGGACGATGTCCTCCCCTATCAGTGGACTTGGAAAGGGGCAGGGAGGAGATGAGGGAGGGATGAGGGGGATAGGGAGGGAATGCAGGAAGGGGCTACAGCTGGGATACAAAGTACATAGCCTGTGATTAATAAAAAATAAAAATGTTAATAAAAATTAAATCACACAGTAGATATTCTGGATGAAATAGAATCCTAGCAACCAAGAACTCAATACTGCACAAGTCAGTAAAAGTTTTATGAAAAAGTGAGAATGGTATGGAATATTCAAAGGTGGTAGCATATATGAAGTAAAACATTAAACTCTATTGGTAAATTGAAAAAAACGATTTTTTTTGTTCTTACATGACATTTATTACCTGTGAACCTGATTCTAATAACCTTCTAAGATAAATTATGGGAAAACAAAATTTTACTCTGGAATTCATTTGCAAAATAAACTTATAGTGATTCTCCTGTAAAATATTTCTTATTTGTTTATTATACAAAGATCATGATCTTTAATTAAATATATATTCTAACTAACATTTAATGTGTCAGTAAAATGTAATCTCTTGGGTTTTTTTTCACCCACTTCCTATAATGATTGCATTACATATTGCATACAAAAATGTGAGAAATTATATGGGCACTGTATCTCAACTGTCCTTTTCACCATCCATAACTTTTAAAAGTATGAACACACAAAAGTGTTTTAGAATCCTAAATTACTTTATGAACTTTCATAGAACTAAGCCCATCATAACTCAACTTCAAATTGTTTGTTATTTGTACAGCCAGTTCCAGCTTTTACATTTGACTTGACAATATTCTGCCAAAAGAAAAGTGACGGAGATGAAAATATTCTCAAGTGATGTTGTAAACCAAGAAAATTAAAACTATGTTTTAAAAAGATAAAAAACATAGAAAGATTATTTAAATTGGGTATACTAGATATGTAGATTGAAAAACAACAACAACAACATAGATTTACCAGACACGGTGGCACATGCTTGTATTCCTAGCACTCTGTGAGTTCAAGGCCAGCCTGGGTTACAAAGTGAGACCAGGATAGCCAAGGCTACAGAGAGAAACCCAGGCTCAGAGAATCAAAAAAGAAAAGAAAAGAATAAAAAAAGGAAGAAGAAGAAGAAAGAAAAAATAAACATTTCATTTAAATATCAAGGAAAAGAGGGTAAGGTGTGGTGTCACATACCTTTAATCCTAGCAATAGGGAAAGAAGCAAAGGCAAATGGATTTTTGTGAGTTTTAAGGCAAGCCAGGTTACTTGGTTAGAGCCTTTGCCAAAACAAATAAACAAACAAAGACACACAAAAAAGTAAAGAAAGGAAGCACAAGAAGAAACATGCTTATCTGAAACATTTTTTTGAAAATAAGCAGGATGCAGTGCCTCAGGAACTGGCATTGATTAGTGTTATCTGAAATCCCTATGACAGTCAGGGTCAATAGCAAACTGAGTACTCTGAAATCTCTTTCATCTTAAAGGCTTTTGGAAAATTGTTCCATTCGTGATTTTGTTTCTGAGCTGAATGTGTCTAAGGCAACTCATCAATCAATCTGTAAGGACCATAAAATGTTTTCTCTCTGTGGCCACTTCACTATCTACTTGACCTTTATGTTTCCAAGATTAACAGAATATTTTTAGTAATTTGGTTCTAAGTTCTGTAACAACCCATGATACAGAAAGATCAAAATATGCAGAGAGCATTTCGCTAGAGGTACTACATTTATGAACAACACAAAGTTTGTAAATTGAAAACTAAAAATCCCATTTTAATTCAGTATACGAGCTCTACAGGAAACTAAAATTTGAATTTAACTCACAGCTAACTCTTTGCATTTCTAACCACATGTTTCCAAAATATCTTCATATCAAGTCTCTAACCCTTTCTTTTAACTATTTCTTTAGCCTTTCTGGCACTTGAGATTTCTTTATGCTCACTGCCTTTCATTTCAGGGAGACAGCCAGTGGGCAGGTGGAGAGCAAGAATGCAACACTGCTGACAGTTTGTCCTAGCAGGTTTACACAGTCAGCTCAGTGGAAAGCCCCTCTTCTTAGATTTCTTGGTGAGGTATCTTCTTACCATCACGGGAAACATTGGTTTGATCAATCTCATCTAGAAAGACCCTCATCTTTACAGCCCCATGTAACCTGTTCCTCAGAAGTTTAGCTTCTGTGGAAACTTGGGTATCATCCACTGTGTCACCCAAAATAGCAGTTGCTGAGTTCTTCCATAATGTGGAGGTCTCTTTCTCTCAGAATATCTGACACAATTCCTTCTCTTTGCAGTTAGTGCAACCACAGCATACTTCTGTTGACTACAGTGGCCTATAATCATTATGAACTGTCTGAAGACCTCTGTCCAGCGATCATGACTAATAGATTGTGTTTCTGGCTAGTCATTTTGTCATTTGTGGGAGGCTTTTTTCACACTATAATCCATCAGTTGTTTATGAAGTTAAATTTCTGTAATTTCCAACATAATACCTCACCTTTATTGTGATACTATGCCATCGCTGAAGATTTCCTGTTCTCTTCCTTCCATTAATTTTGTACTAGTATTCACTTACCTTGGCTGGTTCCATTCAAGTGCTCACCATGTTGACAGTTTAAGGCTGCTCTGCATATATTAAATTTATAATGATAAACTTCCTTATCTCTTCGAAGGGGATAAAGAAAGCCTTCTCCACTTGTGGAACCCATCTTCTATCTGTATGCCCCGCCCCTTTCTTTTTCTGTATTTGTGCCCTGCATCTCCACAAGCAGATGATCAAGACATGATGGGCTCTCTGTTTTATACACTCATCACCCCCGTGTTAAATCCAGTTATCTACAGTCTGACAAGTAAGAAAGTCAAAGATTTGGTGATAGTATCATTAAAGGGAAATTTTTAGACCTGATAATAGCATTTATTATCTTTTTACAAAAGTCATGCATTCATGAAGGTGATGTTGTTATAACGCGAACACTACATGGGTGACAAAAGCTATTGGTCTGTTCTTCTTCTGCCTTACTTTTTTGCTCCCCTAATTGTCTCTGTTCCTGAATGAGAAACTGGGCATTAAGATTATGAGTATGTGGCTAGCATACATAATCTGCCAAGTTATACTTTTGCTTGACTGAGTACAAGGAAGGTCTTTGGGCCTCCTCGTAACTTAGACTCCTTTACAGCCTGGTTACTGGCCATAGCTATTGATTCCTATGCTCTAGTTTATCCTTAAGAACCATCTCAACCTAATAGACTAGGATCAGAAGGAAGGAAAAGAAGACCTCCCTTGTCAGTGGACTTGGGGAGGTTCATGTTTGGAGAAGGGGGAGGAAGGGATGGATTGGGAGGGGAGGAGGGAGAGAGCTACAGGGGGGGATACAAAGTGAATAAAGTGTAATTAATAAAAAAATTTAAAAACAAAATAAAATTTAAAAAAAAGAAAAAAGAACTATCTCAATACATCACCATGTGGAAATTGACAAAAATTAAAAAATATATAGTCCATTAGTTTTATTCCATTCTTACTTTCTTTTAAAAATTCTGTTAATAAATAGAAAAAGATGAAATTTTTACACTCCAATAGTAAGGAACTAATATTCTTTTGATGAATTTAAATAATGACTATTAAGCACCTGTGTATTCTTTTAAAAGAATGTAGTCATAGAGGATGAGAGTTTCTCATCCTGGAAAACTGCTGGTGTTGGACTGAAACCACTTCATGAAAACATGAGTAATAATCCATTAAGAAGGTGAATTCATTCTCTGTCTTCCTGGGTATTTGTTTTGTGTGTGTGACTGTGTATTTACATATCTGCATATGTATAGGCATACTTGCTCGCAGTATGCACATACATGTGTGCGTGTGTGCATGTGTATACATGCATGTGAAGCTTGAAGTTGATATTGAGAGCCTTCCTCTATCAAGTTCATAAAAGACCCCTGTGCCCTGCTCAATTTGGTCTTTGTGGAGCTCTTGTTCTCCCCAAGTCTTACTAACTTCCCCTATTTTCATTATTATTCCCAGCCCTCTGCCAAAGGCTTGGTTGTGAGTCTTAATATCTGCTTTGATACATTGCTATATCGATATTTTCAGCAGCCTTCTTTGGTATGCTCCCGTCCTGTTGCTTGTTTTCTCCTCGATTCAATGTCCATCCCATTTGTTCATCTAAACGAGCATTAATCATACCAACCTGGGTCCTCCTTCCTGTTTATCTTCCCTAGGTGTATAGATTTCAACATGACCTTCCTATCCTATAGGTCTATATAAGTGAGTATATAGAAACCATATGTTTCTTTCTGCTTTTGGGATACCTCACTTAGGATGAACGCTTCCAGATCCCACCATTTGCCTGCAAATTTCATGCTTTCCTCCTTTTTAATTGCTGAGTGTATTCCATTGTGTAAAAGTACCATAATTTCTGTATTCTTTCCTCAACTGAGGGACATCAGGGTTGTTTCCAGGTTCTGGCTATTAAAAATAAAGAAGCTACGAACATAGTTGAGCAAATGTCCTTGTTGTGTACTTGAGCATCTTTTGGATATATGCCTACGAGTGGTATAGCTGGATCTTGAGGAATCACTATTCCTAATTGTCTAAGAAAGCACCAAATTGATTTCCAGAGTGGTTGTACAAGTTTGCATTCCCACCAGCAATGGAGGAGGGTTTCTCTTTCTCCACAACCTCTCCAGCATGCGATGTCACTTAAGTTTTTGACCTTAGCCATTATAGTGAGTGTAAGGTGAAATCTCAGGGTTGTTTTGATTTGCATCTCCCTGATGGCTAAGGACGTTGAACATTTCTTTAAGTTTTTTTCTGCCATTCTATAATCTTCTGCAGTGAGTTCTCTTTTTAGCTCCATATCCCATTTTTTAATTGGATTACTTGATTTGTTGCTTTTTAACTTCTTGAGATCTTTATATATACTGGATATTAGCCCTCTGTCAGAAGTAGGATTGGTAATGATCCTTTCCCAGTCTGTAGGCTGTCATTTTGTTTTGATGACAGTATCTGCTTTACAGAAGCTTTTCAGTTTCATGAGGTCCCATTTCGTTATTGTTGATCTTAGAGCCTGTGCTGTTGGTGTAATATTCAGGAAGTAGTCTCCTGTGCCAATGAGTTCTAGGATCTTCCCCACTTTTTCTTCTAAACGGTTTGGTGTGTCTGTTTTTATGTTAAGGTCTTTGATCCACTTGGACTTTAGCTTTGTGCAAGGTGATGAATATGGATCTATTTTCATTTTTCTGCATACAGATATCCAGTTGAACCAACACCATTTGTTGAAGATGCTGTCTTTTTTCCATTGAATGGTTTTGGCTTCTTTGTCAAAAATCAAGTTTCCATAGGTGTGTGGGTTCATTTCTGGGTCTTCTGTTTGGTTCCATTGATCCACTAATCTGTTTCTATGCCAATACCATGCAGTTTTTATTATTATTGGCTGCAGTCCAGCTTGAGGTCAGACATGGAGATACCTCCAGATGATCTGTTGTTGTAGAGGATTGTTTTTGGAGATTCTGGGTTTTTTGTTTCTCCATATGAAGTTGAGTATTTTTCTTTCAAGGTCTGTGAAGAATTGTGTAGGTATTTTGATGGGAATTGCATTGAATCTGTAGATTGCTTTTGGCAATATGGTCATTTTCACTATGTTAATCCTACCAATCCATGAGCATGGGAGGTCTTTCCATCTTCTTATATCTTCTTCAATTTCATTTTTTAGAGATTTGAAGCTTTTCTCAAACAGATCTTTCACTTGCTTGGTTAGAGTCACCCCAAGGTACTTTATGTTATTAGTGACTACTGTGAAGGGTGTTGTTTCCCTAATTTCCTTCTCGGCCCTTTTGTCTTTGGTGTACAGGAGGGCTTCTGATT
>CM053753.1:74719178-74748303 GCA_028658305.1 Pachyuromys duprasi | reverse complement strand
GAGGACCCAGGTGGGTATGATCAATGCTCGTTTGGATGAACAAATGGGATGGACATTGAGTGGAGGAGAAAACAAGCAACAGGACAGGAGTATGCCAAGGAGGACCTCTGGGGGGGGGGGGTCAATGTAGCGATGTATCAGAGCAGATATTAAGACTCGCGATCAAGCCTTTGGCAGAGGGCAAGAAGTGATGATAGAAATGGAGGAGGCTGGTGAAACTTGGAGAGAACAAGAGCTCCACAATGACTAAACTGGGCAGGGCACAGGGGTCTTGTATGAGACGGTTTCTACAACCAAGGACCACATGTCTATGTGGCCTGGAACCCCTGTTCAGATGGGACCCAGGGTAGCTCGGTGTAGGACTAAAGACCCTAGTGAGTGAAACAGGGACTGTTTCAGTCTTGAACTTGACCCTCCCCCATACATGCTGGGGAGTGACAGACTGGCTAGGTCCCAGTGGAGGACATTGCAGCCAGCCCTGAGGAGACAGGATGAGCTGGGGTTGGATGGAAGGGGAGGAGGTCCTCCCCTGTTGGTGGACTTGGAGGTGGCAGGGAGGAGATGAGGGAAGGTTGGGGAGGGTGGGAGGGAATGAGGGAGGGGGCTATGCTTGGGATGCAAAGTACCTAACCTGTGATTGATAACAAAAAATAAAAAAAAATGCAATAAAAAAAACGGTGCCTAATGACATGTTGCTATGTCCAAAGATCAATACTTTGCAAACAAGATCAACAAGACTAAAAATCACCTAAACAAATAAAAAATGAAATAAAAAATCCACAAAAATATCATTGAGTTCTTTTGTGTTGGACAGCTACTCCTGGACATGGGGCCTATCTTGAAATGTGCTTGCTATATCTAGGTGAGACAGTATGGAAGAAGCTTTCCTTTGCTAATAGTTATCAGTTGAATGTAGCTTCTTGATTATGAGGGGGACTTGGTATCAGTTTCCCCCTCAGTGCTGGGACCCCATCTGGCCTAAACCTGTGTAAATCTTGTGCATACTCCCGTAGTCTCTGTGAATTCATATATGAATTAGTACTCTTGTTTGTTGAAGACATGGCTTTCCTGGAATCTTCCATCATCTCTGGCTCTTACAATTTTCTGCCTCTCCATCTACCTTTATTCCTGACCCTTGAGAGGAGGGATTTGAGGAATACATCTCATTTCGGACTGAGTGCTCCAGAGTCTCTAACTTTTTGCACTGTCTCTTGTTTCAGTTCCCATTTACTGGCATCTCTCACTTACCTGTATGTCTGTAAAAGTTTAATCACTCATTTCATGCTCAACCCCTCTTCATTGCTAAATATTACACACAGGCAGGTGGTCCTAAAAATTGTGTATAATATCATTTTAGAGAGATGGATCGTAAATTTAGATCTGTAGATGGATAATTTCTTATATTTAAAAAACATGAATAAAGTCTCCCTAGTATCAAAGACATTTTTATTCCCAGCCACCCAACAGATGCTATGGTATCAAATCCTCTTACTATCACTTGCATTTAAGTAATTTTTGTTTAAAGTTACCTGTATGTACAAGGCATATCAATAAATTTTGATGCTTCTGAAAAATCATGTGTGCTTTGTGAGCTCAGGGTTTGGGTTTGGCTACTGAGGAAAGAATGAAAATGCTTCCTCCCTCTTGTGTCACTTTTATTCTTTTTTTCTAGATACATCTTATTTAGTTCTTTAATCTGCTCATAGTCTTAATGAGTGAGCCTGTGGGTTGTTCTCAGAGAAACAAATCACTTCTTATCTTAAATCAAGAAGTGCAATGAACTAAGACTATCTTGGTACATTTTGTGTAATATATATGAACTGACTTTCTTCAGCAAGTGATATTCACCATTTCACACCAAATATGTCATGAAAGACATTCGATGGCTATCAAAACTCCTGAGGTTTTCTTCTACACACTCCCGCACAAACCTACCAACAACATAGAGTAAGTGTGACATGATTTTCAGGGTATGTAGTATAAGATTCTCTCTAAAGTACCACACTCAAGGCCTTTTGAGAGAAATAAATGATTATAATATTTGATACATGTATAAAATAATAACATGAAACTATAAATTGTTTCCTTGCTTTCTGTTTTATTATGATATAAGAACACTTTATTAAAAGTTTACATATATTCATGTGATATTTCCCCGTTGCATTAGGGAGATAATTGCATATTAAAATTGAAGTTTAATAATCTCATCTAACATTTCTAATTTCAAAGTTATTTAACTGCAAAATTTCACATTTTGTACAATATTGTGAATTTTAATAAAATTAACAGATATTAGTAAGATCTAAACTGTAATTTTCAACATTTTTTTCAGAGAATCTATGACTTGCTTATTTCTGAGGCTGTAAATAATTGGATTTAACACAGGGATTATAACTGTGTAAAACAGAGAGAAGATCATGTCTTGATCATCTACTTCTGAAGATGCTGGGTGGACATACATGAAGAGAAGAGGCCCAAAGTATAAAAACACAGATATGAAGTGGGCTCCACAGGTGGAGAAAGCTTTCCTTAGGCCCTTGTCAGACTTCTTTTTTAAAATTGTAAAGAGAACAAATGTGTAAGAGATAAAAACAGTCATAATGGTAAACACTTGTATTGAACCTGAGAAAATGAAAATGATCAGATAATTTAAGGAAGGATCAGTACAGGAAATTTTTAACAGTGGTATAACATCGCAATAAAAATGATATAATATGTTGGAATTACAGAAGGTTAATCTGAATAAAAGGCTTTCATGAATTACAGCATGAAGAAAGCCACCTACAAACGATAATGCTAACAGGCAAATGCATACTCTATTGGTCATAACTACCGGATAAAGCAAAGGATTGCATATAGCTGCATAGCGATCATAAGCCATTGATGCCAAGAGAAAACATTCCGTGGTCACACAGATTGCAACGGAAAAAAATTGTATCATGCATTCAGGGACAGAAATCACCTTGCCCTTGTCCAAAAGGTTTAATAGCATCTTTGGTGTCACTGTGGATGATAACCAAGTATCCACAAAGGCTAAGTTACTTAAGAATAAGTACATGGGGATATGAAGCTGAGGGTCATTCCAGATAAGGGTGATGAGACCTAGGTTCCCCACGATGGTCATGAGGAATATTACCAAGAAAACCAGGAACAGGAGGATCTTCCACTGAGGTTGGCATATGAGACTTGTGAGAACAAACTCTGTCCAAAGTGTTTCATTTTCCTTCTCCATGTTGTCATTGAATGTCTCCTGAAATTAAATGTAATAAATGTAAGGCCGTAATCACTAGAAAGATTTACCTGAATACTGAAAAAGCCTCTAGGGATAGCATGATATTGCACTTTTCTTACAGTCTGTATTCTGACAAAAGGAATACTCCAGAAATTAAGAATGACAAAATGTTTCAGTTGATTTTGTGCAGTAATGAGTAAGCAGTAACAAATTAAGAGTGAATGGGAGATCTTCTAATCTTGTGATGCATTAATTGGAAAACACACCAACACTAGAAATTTTTTTTGTCTTAGTTTTGCTGAATAAGCATGAGGAAAGCTAGCAGAATGTACTGGATTATAAGCTACATTGATTGCCTTGTAAAAGAATTTGTACTTTATTTCTTAGGAATAGGTTTCTAATGATATTCACAAGGCGTGGAATTATTTTTATAGATTCACTTTTAAATAAGCATTTTCAGGGCAACAGTAATAAAAATTGCATGGTACTGGCATAGAAACAGACTGGTGACTCAATGGAAAGGAATCGAAGGCCCAGAAATAAGCCCACACAGCTATGGAAACTTAATTTTTGGCAAAGAAGCCAAAGCCATACAATGGAAATAAGACACCTTCAACAAATGGTGCTGGTCTAACTGGATGTCTACATGTAGGAAAATCCAAATAGACCCATAATTTTCACCCTGCACAAAACTCAAGTCCAAATGGATCAAAGACCTCAACATAAAACCAGACATACTAAACCTGTTAGAATAAGAAGTGGGGAAGAGGCTTGACCCCATAAGCACAGGAGACAACTTCCTGAACGGAACAACAACAGCACAGACTCTAAGATCAATAATTAATAAATGGGACCTCATGAAACTGAAAAGCTTCTGTAAAGCGAAGGACACTGTCATCAGAACAAAACGACTGCTTACAGATTGGGAAAGGACCTTCACCCACCCGATATCTGACAGAGAGCTAATATACAGAATATATGAAGAACTCAAGAAGTTAAACATCAACAAATCACGTAATCCAATTAAAAATGGGGTACAGAGCTAAACAGGGAATTCTCAATCGAGGAATATCGAATGGCAGAGAAACTTAAAAAAATGCTCAATGTCCTTAGTCATCAGGGAAATGCAAATTAGAATGACCCTGAGATTTCCCCTCACACCGATTAGAATAGCTAAGATCAAAAACTCTAAAGGTGATGCATGTTGGAGAGGTTATGGAGAAAGGGAAACCCTCCTCCATTGCTGGTGGGAATGCAAACTTGTACAACCAAGTTGGAAATCAATCTGGTGCTTTCTCAGACAATTAAGAATAGTGCTACCTCAAGATCCAGCTATACCACTCCTGGGTATATACCCAAAAGATGCCCCACCATTCAATAGCAACATTTGCACAACTATATTCTTAGCAGCTTTATTTGTAATAGCCAGAATCTGTAAACAACCTACATATCCCTCAAAGGAGGAATGGATACAGAAAGTGTGGTGCACTTACACAATGGAATACTACTCAGCAATTAAAAACAAGGAAATCATGAAACTTGCAGGCAAATGATGGGAACTAAAAATGACCATCCTGAGTGAGGTAACCCAGAAGTAGAAAGACACATATGCTACACACTCACTTATAAGTGGATATTAGCTATATAATATAGGATAGACATACTAAAATCTATAGTCCTAAAGAAGATAAGCAACAAGGAGGACCCTAGGAAAGATGCTTAATTCTCATTCAGAAGGGCAAACAAGATAGACATTGAAAGTAGAGAAGTAACAGGACAGGAGCCTTCCACAGAGGACCTCTGAAGGACTCTACCCACCAGGATTTCAAAAGAGATACTGAGAATCATAGCCAAACTTTGGGCAGAGTCCTGGAAACCTTATGGAAGAAGAGGGCTGTATAAATACCTGGAGAGAACAGGAACTCCACAAGGTCACCAACAGAGCTAAGGGGTTCCTGTCCAACCAAGGGCCATGCATAGAGAAGACCTAGACCACCTGTTCAGAGGGAGCCCATAGGCTGCTCACTTTCTGAGTAGGCTCACCAGTAAGGGATACAGAGGCTGTTTCTGACATGAACTCAATGGCCAGCTCTTGAGAAAGTACTAGATTGGTTTCCAACTTGGTTGTACAAGTTTGCATTCCCACCAGCAATGGGAGAGGGTTTCCCTTTCTCCGTAACCTCTCCAACATGCATCACCTTTAGATCTTAGCCATTCTAATGAGTGAGAGGGGAAATCTCAGGGTCGTTTTGATTTGCATTTCCCTGATGACTAAGGACATTGAGCATTTCTTTGAGTTTCTCTGCCATTTGATATTCCTCAATTGAGAATTCCCTGTTTAGCTCTGTACCCCATTTTTAAATTGGATTACTTGGGGAGGTGCAGCCTTGCCAGACCACTTAGGAAGATGATGCAGCCAGCCTTATGAGACCTGATATGTTAAAGACAGATAGAAGGGGAGGAGATGCTCCTCTATCAGGGGACTAGGAAAGGGCATAGGGGGAGAAGAGGGAAGCTGGATGGGACTGGGAGGAGATGAGATAGGAGGCTGCAGGGGAGATACAAAGTAAAAATTGTAATAAATAAATAAATAAATAAATAAATAAATAAATAAATAAATAAAATTCTTTTTTAAATCTTTAAAAAAATATTAGAGTAAGGGACCCAAACCAAGATACAATTACTGCCCTAAGTTTTCCAAACAAACTAACCTTATTGGTGGCCCAGAAGAATGTTTTATATAAAATATAGGTGATTAAGCACTATTATAGCAATAAAGTTTATATATAAGAATGCTCTAAGAATATATGCTCCAAAATGTTCCTATGCTGAAGCCAAGATAAGTGTATTTTCTAGTCCATACATTAAAAGGCAATTGCCCTGATGGTGTGGTGATTAAAATCATTCAGTATACACATTGACTAAGATCCTGTTATATAATAGATATCAAAGAGGAGCAGAGAAGGAGAATTAAATCACAGTGATTAGAAATCACTGATCCAATGGCATCATTGGCCATCAAAAAAATGAGAATACTCAGCACTAAGTGGGACATATCTATCAAATCCCTTCCCTTAGAGATCAAGGAACCTTGTGGGAGAGAAGGCAGAAAGAGTATAAGAACCAGAAGATGTGTGGGACACTGAGTAACGGTGCCCTCTAAATCAACATGATCAAAGCTCACATGCACTCAGAGAGACTGAGGCAGCATGCACAGGGCCTGCACAGGTCTGCACCAACTTCCCAATGGCTTCCAGTTTATGAGATTCCTGAGTGCAATTGAGCAGGTCTCTGCTTCTGTTGCCTTCTCTTGACCACTTTTTCCTTCTGTTTGTGTATCCACCCCAATTAAATGAATTTTTTTATAGTTTTTAATTTTTGTTTTGTTGTTATTTTTAGAAGCCTGTTCTTTTCTAATGAGAGACAGAAAGAGGGTAGATCCGAATGGAAGGGGAAGAGGGGACTAACTGGCAGGTGTAGAGGGAAGAGAAATCAGAATTGTAATATATTGTATGAGAAAACATATTTTTGATGAAAGGAAAAATATTAAATAAAAATTACAGGAAGGAGCATCTTCTCAGCAACCAAGTGAAATACAGTTAGGTCTATGTCTTTACCAAAGTCTGAAGTAAGCAATGACTTGGTGCAAATAGAGCAGTTGGAAGCAGAGTTATGTTTAACCTACTCCTTAGAGAGTATAAGAAATGAAATGTGAAGGAAAAGAGGGAATGCTGAGGAGGTTATATTACAGACACTGTAATGTGGAGAGGTTTCAATTATCAGATAGACACATAGGAATCGCTTTCGAATTTATGAATATTTGGTAGTCAGAGACTTCCTTCCACTCTAGAAGCCCAACAAAAGGCTACAAACTCACTTTTTCACGCCTCTCTTACCTAGAAGGAGAATGAGGAGACTTCATTGATGTTTTCCAAGTCAAACTACAGATACATGCAATGGAATACTTAGTGAGACAAAGAAATTGAGATCTTAAGGCAAGCAAGGCAAACATATTAAGACTCCACCAAATGCATGTGGCACCATACCAATGGTATTGTCTGGCTAACATGTGGCATTTCAAGTCAGCAGAGGTGGTGAAAGCTCTTACTTAAGTAGCTTTGGAACATGCTTGGGGCTGCATGTAGGCATACTTGCTTTCCTGTGTTTCTATCCATTTTTCACACTCACTCCTCAATGTTGTTCCTATTGAAATTGTTCAGTATCCTAATCTTGGGCCCTGGATTAAGCAAAAGAAACCAGATATTCTTTTTAAAAACTGAGGAAAAATACTATAAGCATTCTTGGAGCTCAAAATCTGAAATGGTTACAAAAAATGACAGACCCTCCAAGAGCAAAACAAACAAAAATCCCTTCAAGATTGGTGCCAAACACCAAAATAAATGCTCCAGTAGGACAAGAAATAAATAGGAAGTATTTGAGTGCATAAAATAAGAAAACGGTAGGGGCTTTAACGGAACAACTTCCTCGTGGGATAGAATTCAAAGTACATCACACAACAAAGAACATGATAGCATGAGAGAGTGAAAGATTGTACTTCAAGGTTGGGAGCAGTAAGAATTTGTATTCTGCCTGGAGTCCACATCACTAATTTCACTGCAGACTACTTTAACAAAAGTTACAGAAAGAAATGAGAAAAACGATAAAATGGAACAGGAAAACTTGAAAAACAATTTGCAGTGAGTTAAAGAAAAATTAGGGGAAGGAATAAAATAGGCAGAAAACAGGGGTGGGTGGTTAAGGACAGAAAGGTCAAACAAAGAAAAAAGGTATCTAGGATAGGCTGAACATGAGGGAGGGGAAAGGCTTTGGGTGTTGGATGTACATATTTGTCTTAACCCTAAACTTTTTCAAAACTGTCAGTCAAGTTACTCTTCTCCTTTATGGGTATGGTTTTACCCAAAAGTTCAGGATAAAAGAGAGACACCAGATTTAAAACTTGGCTTTACAAACTGTGTTGTTCTCAAATGTGTAGCACGGGCTGGCTGTCCTTTCTATACCTATGGTTGTTTACCTTTAGATATGAGAGCAGCATGAAAACTAATTTTGATAATATATAACACTGGATTTGTGAAAAGCATATTTTTCAAACACTTTGTGCCACCACTAATAAAAAGTGAAGAATAGATAGTGAGATGTGAGCTTCCTTAACTTTGGTAGTATGTCATTGTCCATACATATACTATAAATTGGGTCATGAGTTAAATTTCATATTTATGCAACAAAAATTTAAATTGAACTATGATTTTGTGACAATGGTTGAAGTGGATTTAATCTGAAAGTATGCTTTCATTGACAGTGCTTTCCTCCACAGAAACCTGATGAAGGTAACGTAAATTCTATAATAGGAATTCCAGTCTCAGTATGTTTCATTTGGAGTGGTGTATCCCCTAGAAAGTTCTAAGCACTAAACATGTGACATTGAGTAACTTCATTTTATGGGTGGGTTCTTGTTAAGTCGTAAGTTCTGGAGAGAACAGTCAAAGATTTTGAGTTTTTCCTGACATGCACACACACATATGTACATATATATGTATCTTTTCTATATATCAAAATATTATAGAGTACAATAAAAATATAAAGCAAACTTTAATTCAAGACCAAAACTTTTAAACAGAATGCATGATTAACTAAACACAATGGGTCATTTATCAAAACAATGAAGAGTATTTCTCATGTTAAGAGTCAAATCTTGATTATTTAAACGTGCTTTGAAAGGGTTTTTTCTTTCTTTCATTCTTTCTTTCTTTTCTTTTACAGTTCTACCTCATTATGACTAGGACAATAACATAACAGACATGCCACTCCAGCAAACCAGTCCCTCACACAACATTGACATTTATTCGGGTTTAACAAAGCAAGAGAATCCTGCCACTATTTTTTGAACTGGGTATTAACTTACTTCAATTTTTGCATATATATTTAAATAATATTTTACATGTAAGAATTTAAAATATATTAATTATTTCTATCTTACCCAAATGCTGAAAGAGACTGTGGTAATCCATTAAAATGTTAGGCCTTTAGGAATTTGAACAAGAACAAGTGGGATATAAGAGAAGGGTTGGAGGAAGGAAAAAGAAGGAGTAAAACAAAGTAATTATATTTTAACTTCAAAATATAAAAATAGTTTCAATAGTAATAATTTTAAAAAGTATCAGTCCCTATAAAACACACACACACACAAAACTGTAAAATCAGAGGACTGACATCGATAAAGGTAGCAATCTTTTTCCACATCCTTTCATTTCAGAGACTGTATTTCCAAATCTCAGTAAATGAGGCTTATATAAGCTTGAAGTACAAGAACAAATGGCCGTGTCACTCTCGCCATATTCCAAGTGAAATTCCCTTGAGGACAAGAGGGTTCCCTGCAGGACAAAGTCAAGCTATTCTACTGGAGTTTGAGAGTTTAGACACGTACGAGAATAGGTTATTCCATATGTCAGTGACCTAACAGGTCAGCATTTGAGGGTTTGTGCAAGGTCTGGGAAGCTAGGTCAGGGATGTTTTTCTTCTATATAAATTTTTATTTCTGTGAAAATTATGTGTGTGTATCTATGTTTGAGGTTTTGCATAACTGTCGTGCCCATAGAGACCTTAGGAGGATGTTGGGTCCTCTGGAGCTAGAGTTACAGGAACTAGCAAGCTACCAGATGTGGGTGTTGAGGATTGAATTTGGTCCCTCTGAAAGAGCAATATGTGCCCTTAATCTCTGATCCATATCTCCAGCTCTGAGACTCTTCCTTAGACTATAAACATGGTGACAACATATTCATATTGTTTTCCAAACATAAACAAACCAACTTGAAGACAATATTTAGCAAAAACAAACAAACATAAAGAACATTAAAAACACTTGAAACCAATTATAAATGTCTTCAAAGTAAATAGATTTTATAAATACAAAGTTAATCTTTACACAGCCCACAACTGGAAAAGTTAGAAAGAAACAAAATGCCTATATTTGTGGAAAACTCAATAACCAATTGCTTTGCTTAAAAACAACCTTTTTAGTAGAAAAAAATAGGTAGACAAATAATGCAGATAAGAGAAGATTCAGGGTATAATATGTCATTATGACATGATCTGCCAATATTAAAGACATTCTTCTCCAGTGTTCTTGTCTCATAACCAAGAAGAATAAGGTAAATAGACAACAAAGAGTAAGTGGAGCAAATAAGATTTATTAAGAGAATGAAAGGTTTGTGGCAACAGAGGAAGCAGGCTGCCAAGGAGGAGGCAGTGTCTACAAGGTTTCATGGGTTTAGAGGGAATTGTGTGTATGCAAACTAGGTGGAAATGAGGACCAGTCAGAGAACCCCCAAGCCAGAAAGATTTTCAATTAGGTCCGTGGCTCATGTCTGTCCCTGCTTACTGTTACAGTAGATATGAGGAAAGAAATAAGTCTTTGTCCCAAGGTCTGGAGGACAGAGTAAAATTTACCAGTGGCTTCCACGTTGTTTCTAACTATTGGTCAGGGTGACAGTTGGAAACTTCAATTGCCCAGCTAACTATTATTATGACCAAACCTGGTTTAATTTTTTCTTATTTTTTTAACTTGTCTTTGATGGCAAAAGTCTACATTGATCTAATATGGGTAGACATTTTAATCTTTGTAATTTGAGTAATTTGGTTGTGATTTTCCTATGTATTTGCATTTATTGATGAGATTTGTTGTAGTCCAGTTTATGTTTGTTTTGTTAAATGAGTATATAATATCATTTTTTATATTTTGTTTCATTTTTGAGATAAGTTTTCTATATACTGCCCCAACTGTCCTGGAACTCACTATGTAGACCAGGCTGGCCTCAAACTCAAAGAGATCTGCCTTCCTTTCCCTCCCAGGTACTGGGATTGAAGGTGTGTTATACCATGTACAGCCCACGTTTTTTTATTTTCCATATTATTAAAATATTCAGTCTATAATAAGAAAACCAGCAACTAAATTTAGATAGTAGCAAATGACAGAGAAAAAAATGAGACACACTTCACCTATGAAGACATGAAGGAGTCAGAAGAGGCCACAAGAAGATGCTGAAGACCTTGAGGCAAATGAAGGAAGATAGCAGATTAGACTCAGCAATCACCCTCCTGCAGAAACTTCAACAGGGACAATTTTCTATAAATGAAGACATCTTCACAGGTGCCAAAGAAACCAAGCCAAAGATAATAGTTCCTGGACAGAAGAAAGCGAAACCGATAATGTATTTTATATTACTTGTGCCTCCTTCTTCCCATTCATATGGAGTATCATAGAGGGAGAGTATGCTCTCTTGAGGGATGAGAAGTAACAGAGAACTTTGCATTGTTCCCAAATGCTAGACCTACTATAGCCAAACTCTGCACTGGACAGAACCCAGTGTTGCCTCACTCTAAGAAAATGCTCTTGGGCAAAGCCTAAGTACCCAGGAGGAATTAGTACCATCTCTATTTATATTCCAGCATCATATGGAATTTTTTGAATAATATCTTCTGCCTCTTTCTTTAATGAGAAGATATTAAATATGTGTGTTCTTTTCTTAATCAAATTTCAACTAGGATCATTTAAATTCAACATCAAAAGGTAGGAGGTTTATTTCAGTTCAAACTTTGGAGCTATGTCATTGGAATGGTTATGCCAGTAATGTGTGAGGATCATTATTTGAATTCTCTAGGACCCACAGAAACCAAGCATGGTAACATATGCCTGGAATCTTTGTACTCTCACAGTAAGCTAGAAGCTTAAGGAAGAGACTCCCTAAAATCTCACTAGGTTAGTAAATACACAGCAGCTAACAAAGAGACCCTATCTCAAACAGGGTGGAAAGTGAGGAGCAACACATGAGATTGTATCTTCCCTTTCATCATGCCAGGCATGTACCTCCTTTACATATAAACACATTCACAAACACACACACACACACATTGTGTATCCATATAAATATTTGCAAATTGGAGCTGTCACACACGGTCAATTAGCTACTGTTTTGGTGGGTGATGGCGCTGAACGTTGTGGAAGGGAAATGTATGTTAGCTGCATACTTCACAGATGCAACATATGGGAGCAGAGGTTTACTTTGGCTTAGAGTTTAGAAGAAATAGGTTCTTATGGTGAAGAAATCATAGTAATGAGAAACTGGCTCATGGTAGACAGAGCATGAAGCAGGAACTTGTCCAACAGCACTGACCAGAAAATGTAGAGCTCAGGTCAGAACAATCTGTTGCCCTTGAACTCTGCCCCAATGGCCCTATATTTTCCAAACAGGGCTCATGCCCAGAAGGTTCTACAACCTAAAGCCACTAGCTGAGAACTAAGTAATCAAATGCATGACCTTATGATGAAAATTCACTTTAAAAGAGTAGCACTAGACATGATAGGCTAGGGTCAGATGAAAGGGTAGGAGGACCTCCCCTATCAGTGGACTTGGGGAGGGGCATGGGAGGAGAAGGGGGATGGTAGGATTGGGAGGGGGTTAGGGAGGAGGCTACAGCTGGGATACAAAGTGAATAAATTGTAATTAAAAAGTAAGTAAATAAAAAGAGACACCTAGAAAACCCGTATGGTTCAGGTGTAAGACAGAGAAAGAAGACAGTAGCCTCATGATCTTCTTTAAGATATATCATAAGTGGCACAATGTTTCCCACTGGGCCACAACTCTGAGAGTTTTCTCTGCCCTTCAGTAGCATCATGGGCTAGAAACTTGACTTTTAACACATAGGGGTTAGGGCCATATTCAGAAACAGGACTTCCCAATGTCTTAACTGTTCCAAAAGTGTAAGTCCAGTTCTTTTTGAGACTTAACTCTATGATCTCATAGTAAAGTAAAGCAAACAAACAAACAAATAAAACAATTCCACCAGCTGGGAACCATTCAACATTCCACAAGCAGTGAAGGAGCGTCCCCCTTTCTCCACATCCACTTCAGCATTGCTGTCACTTCACCTTTTGATCTTAGCCTTTCTGATGGGTGTAAGATGGAATCTAAGAATCAGTTTACAGTACTTTGCATTCAACGATGACTAGGGATGGTGAGCATTTCTTTTTTTTTCACTAATTCATTGATGCGTAGTTTTCATTAAACTTGCACTAATAATAGAACATTTGATCTTTACATTTACCTAATCTATCATCTATCCATTCATCCATCCAAAATGCCCATCTGTCTATCCTTCCATTCACACATCTACCTACCTAACTCTGCTCTACCATTGTCTATTCATAGAAAGAAACACAGAGATGTGTCCATGCACATGACCTCTAACTTTTGCTAGTTTGAGTTAAATTTTCTAGATGTTGGCAGAAAAGTGCTATACAATCTGTACAAACACAATTTTAATTTTGAATGTTGACCTTTTCCTAGGTGAACAATATAGTAATTTTTGCAATTCTTGACAGCAACGATGAACTGTAGTTTAAAAGCAGCCCCATGATCTTTAAGGGAAACTACCAAAATTCTACAATGTGTGCTGTTAACAATGTAGAGTGCTTATTAAGTCAGGTTTACTAAATAAATTTTTAATTTGCAAGATTTTTTTCTTTTTCCTTCTTTCCTCTCTCCTCTTTTGGTTTTTTAAATTTATTTTTATTATTAGTTGCATTTTAATAACTCTATATCCCAGATGTATCCCACTCCCTCATTCCTTCCCAATCCCACCCTCTCTCCCTCATCTCCTCCCTGCCCCTTTCCAAGTCCACTGATAGGGGAAGACCTCCTCCCCTTTCATCTGACCCTGTTTTATCAAGTTTCTTTAGCATTTCTTTAAGTGTTTCTCCACCATTAGAGATTCCTCTGTTAATTTTCTTGGTTTAACTTTATACCCTATTTTTAATTGGATTGTTTGGTTTGTCGGTGTTCAATTTCTTGAGTTCTCTATATAGTTTGGCTATTAGCCTTCTCCCAGAAGTAGGGATGGTGAAGGTCTTTTCCCAGTCTGCAGGCTGCTATTTTGTCCTGTTGACAGTGTGCTTTACCTTACAGAAGCTTTTCAGTTTCATGTGGTCCCATTTATTGATTGTTGATCTTAAAGCCTGACCTCATCCTTTGTATTCACCAACTCTGTGTTCTTTCTCTCTCTTTCTCTCTCTCGCTCTCAACTAGTCAAGTCCAACTTATGCTGCTCTAATACTCTGAGGCATGGTCAACATACCCTTAAAGAAAGTGACTTTTTTTGTCTCCAAGTAGCAATCAGTTCACAATAAATCTTCAGCTAGGGGTGGGACTTCCTGTTCATCTCCCCTTTGCATGGTGAGATTCCGTCTGGCTTGAGTTTCTGTAGTTGTGCATGTAGTCACAGCTTCTGAAAGTTCATATGTGCATCAACCCTGTGATGTCCAGAAAACACAGTTTCCTTGCAGTCATCTGCTACCTCTTGCTCTTCCCATCTTTTGACGTCTATTCCTCAGTGATTGCTGAGCCTTAGTAGGAGGAAATAAGGCATAAGCGGCACATTTAAGGCTGAACATTCTGCAGTCTTTCATCCTCCATTCCTTGAAAAGTTGTGAATCTCTGTAATTATCAACATCTCGTCTTTTTGTTTGTTTGCTTTGTTTTTTTGTTTTTTGTTTTTGTTTTTTTAAGGAAAAGCAAAAAGAAACTTCTCTCATGTGGATTGTGAGATATCTTAATCTACTGGTATCAAGTGAAGTACTTAGGAGGCAGTTTGGTACCATGCCATTAGCAGAACAATAGTGATGAGTTCTTTTCTAGAGCCAATGACCTGTTCAGCCACGGGTTCTTAATCCCAATAATCATGATAGTCATGGCTTTCATCTTATGTTGTAGGTTTTAAGTCCAATTGGAAAGTTGCTGAAGACAAAACCTGCACAGCTCGTTGAACACAGAGGTGTTTACCTGATGCTTATACAGAGCCTTCACTCTACATTCCAGTGTCTTTGGTACAGGAAGGCGCCATGCATGCTCTCAAAAGAATAATTTAAACACCAAGCTTGCTTTTATCTACATAACTTCTCTCTACAATGGTGTCCTGCCTGAAAGATATGCTAGGACAACAATGGTACAGAGCTCATGGGAGTAATTAACCAATAACTTATTTGTCTTAAGGCCCATGCCACAGGATATAATCCATACCTGGCAAGAATGACCAAGAACCTGCTACTAGATAGCCCATGGAACTAGGGTCAAGCCAAATAATGCTGGGGAAAAAAATGTAGTGATAAGATGACTCCTAATGATATTCTTGTATACTCAAATATCAGTGCCTTTTTCGACCATCATCATCAACATTTTTCTGCATCAAATGGAAGCAAATATAGAGAACCACAGTCAGACATAATGCAGACAGAGAGAGACCTTGGAATACTCATCCAAATGAATCTTTATACGGTGGGTAGTGGTTCATGCAAAAAGATTCAAAACTAGTCAGAGCTCTCAGGGAGGACTACAGGTCAGTTAAAGCTCAGTTATTCCAAATTGTGTCCACAGTGTGTGATGTCTGAGGTAACCGTGTCACACTGTCAACTACTGATGACATCAGAACAATGGCAATAGTCTTTATTGTTTGGGGAGTCTTTTTAACTCCCGTGACATCAAAAGGGATTTCCAAAACCTGGCATTGTGGATATTGTTGGATATTCTATGGCTATGTTAGAGAGCATAATCACCCCATGTCACATAAAACACTGTGAGTGTGAGAATGTATCTTTTTGCTTGTGCACTTGCGTATTGTACATCTGTATGTTTAAGTAAGCTTGCAAAGTGTTTCCCTGTGACTTTTCCCAAACATTCTTAGTCTTATCTCTACTTACTTTTTCTCCCTCTGCATTACCCTGCTCTCTTCCCAGTTAAAAGTCTACCACCCCATTTTCCTATTTCCCCTTTAACAGCATTTATATCCTATTAACCCCTTCTCTAGATTGCCTTTTCGCACCCTCCCTATATGATCCCTTTCTATTTTCCAGGCCTCCAAGTGCTAGCCTGAGCAATGGCCAGGTCCCACATAAGTAAAGAATAGTTGAAGGAGGAGTGAACGGGGAATGGTAGTCAGAGGCATCTTGCAGCCTGACTGACTGGCAGTCTAGATGCTTCTTTATTTATACAGAACCCAGTGGACAAGAAGAGATTCACGTTGTTCCAAAACATAGATCTTATCATTTCTGTCCCTGGTCATATGTTTTAACTTCCTCCTGATCATAAGTTTACTCATCACTGATAAACCAAGACAGAACAGAGCTATTGGGGCTCTCCCTCATTCCTGGGGTCATTGGCCACTGGTCCTCAGGAACAGAAGCAACAAACTGGGAATCCAGTGGCTGGTGAGTGTGAGTGGAAATAACCTTCTGGGACCAGCTGCAGGGAGGTTGATCAGTTTTACTCAGGGTGAATGAGGGTTATAAAACTTTAGGGAGTGGGTGGAGATATCCAGGGTAGGCAAATGTCATTGGCTGAAGGGCTAAGGTACTGAGATGCCACATTAACATGGAGAGGCATTCCAGGAATCCCAGGTGTTTGCTGAATGAGTTCTTATCTGCAGAAAGGGAGTTGGGATTGTAATTTTCCTAAGGACTACCTGACACTCTTCAGGTAGAGAGTGTGAAGATCTGTGATTCCTAAACCAGAGAAGAGGAAGCCTTGATGACAAAGGGGGTCATCTTTTTTGCACAGAGCTCAGGGCTTTCCAGTAATAGTGAACTGGGACCTTAGCAAGCAGGTTTCCCAGGAAGTTAACATTTACAGTCATTTTCCTTCATCAACCCGTTAACTTTTAAGACTCTTGTAATTTCAAGGGCACAAGGCAGAAAA
Organism: Pachyuromys duprasi; assembly: GCA_028658305.1. Taxonomy (NCBI): domain Eukaryota; kingdom Metazoa; phylum Chordata; class Mammalia; order Rodentia; family Muridae; genus Pachyuromys; species Pachyuromys duprasi. Next base: position 74,731,311 of record CM053753.1, on the reverse strand, counting down.
AAAAACTCCAAGCCAGCCTGGGCAGATTGTCATGTCCTGAGCAGTGTATCATTAATTCTTAATGGTCAGACTGGCAATTATAATTAGTCCCAAGAAAAATCTTCAGGCCAAAGCTGAGGCAGTTATTATTCAGTTTCTGGGATAATACAATGTTTACATTTTGTATATTTGTAGAATTTATCTATGTGTCTAATCTTGGTATTGTTTTCTTCTTTGGTCAACCTACGCTATAGTGGCCCTGCACATGATAACTCTTCTAAGAAAGGAAGGTCTTTATTCTTCATTCTTTTATCATTTTCTCATATCAGTCTTTGGCCCTGTGTAGGGCTGCGATAACTCCAGCCAATTTAATTTTGTTGTTGTATCTTTTCCACAAGCTGCCCCCAATGTTGTATGCTTTTGTGATTGCTTCAGGTTAGATGATAAAATCTAAAATTTCAGAACAAAGATCAACAAATAACACGCCCTGTGGCATTTGTCTTTCTGGCTCTTGGCTACTTCACTCAGTATATGTTCTATTTCCATGTATTTAGCTATATAGTTCATGATTTCATGCTTTGTTACAACTGGATAGAATTTTATCATGTATAGGTAACACATGCTATTTTCTTTTCTTTTCTTTTCTTTTCTTTTGGAAGGAGTGGTGGTATTTCAGCTTACAATTCCACATCATGGTCCATCACTGAGGGAAATCAGAGCAGTAACTCGAGTATGGCAGAAACATGGCGGCAGAGACTTAAGCAGAGGACATAGAGAAATGATGACCGGGGGCTACAGGGATGGCTCAGCAACTAAGAGTACTTCCTGGGGAAGAGCCTTGAACTCATTGGCACAGGAGACAACTTTCTGAACAGAACACCAACAGCACAGGCTCTAAGAGCAACAATCAATAAATGGGACCTCATGAAACTGAAAAGCTTCTGTAAAGCAAAGGACACGGTCGTCAGAACAAAATGACAACCTACAAACTGGGAAAGGATCTTTACCAACCCTATATCTGACAGAGGGCTATATATATCCAGTATATATAAAGAACTCAAGAAGTTAAAAAGCAACAAATCAAGTAACCCAATTTAAAAATGGGGTACAGAGGTAAACAGAGAATTCTCAATAGAGGAATATGGAGTGTAGAGAAACACTTAAAGAAATACTCAATGTCCTTAGTCATCAGGGAAATGTAAATCAAAATGACCCTGAGATTTCACCTTACACCTATCAGAATGGCTAAGATCAAAACTCAAAAACCTCAAGTGATAATACATGCTGGAGAGGATGTGGAAAAAGAGGAACCCTCCTCAATTGCTGGTGGGAATGCAAACTTGTACAGCCACTTTGGAAATCAATCTGGTGCTTTCTCAGACAAATAAGAATAGCACTACCTTAAGATGCAGCTATACCACTCCTAGGCATATATCCAAAAGATGCTCAAGTACACAACAAGGACATTTGCTCAACCATGTTTGTAGCAGCTTTATTTGTAATAATCAGAAGGTGGAAACAACCCAGATGTCCCTCATCTGAGGAATGGATACAGCAATTGTGGTACATTTACAAAAATGGAATCCTACTCAGCTATTAAAAACAAGGAAATCATGAATTTTGCAGGCAAATGGTAGGATCTAGACAAGATAGTCCTGAGTAAGGTATCCCAGAGGCAGAAAGACACACATGGTATATACTCACTTATAAGTGGAGATTAGAAATTATAATATAGAATAATCATACTAAAATCTGTACACTTAAGGAAGCTAATCAAGAAGGAGGACCCTGGGTAAAATGCTCAATCTTCATTCAGAAAGGCAAGCAGGATGGACATCATAAGAGGGAGAAAACAGGGAACAGAGGGCCTCTGGAAGACTCTACTCTACAGCAGGATATCAAAGCAGAGGCTGAGACTTAGCCAAACTTTGGGCAGAGTGCAGGAAATCTTATGGAAGAAGAGTGAAACAGAAAGACCTAGAAGGGACAAGAGCTCCACAAGGAGAGCAATAGAATCAAAAAATCTGGGAACAGGGGTGTTTTCTGAGACTGATACTCCAATCAAGGATCATTTGTGGAAATAACCTAGAACCCCTGCACAGATGTATCTCATGCAGCTCACTGTCCAAGAGGGTTCCCCAGTAATAGGAACAGGGACTGTCTCTGACATGAGCTCAGTGGCTGGCTCTTTGAGCACCTCCACCTGTGGTGGAAGAAGCCTTGCCAGGCCACGGAGGAGGACAATGCAGCCAGTCCTGATGAGACCTGATAGACTAGGGTCAGATGGAAGGGAAGGAGGACCTCCCCTATCATTGGACTGGAAGAGGGGCATGGGAAGAGAAGAGGGAGGGAGGGTGGGATTAGAAGGGTATGGGGAGGGGACTACAGCTGGGATAGAAAGTGAATAAACTATAATTAATAAAAATAAAATAAATTTTTTAAAAAAAGTATGTTTCCTGCTTTTCCAGAGAACCTGATTTCAGCTTCTCACACCTTTGAAGGTGGCTCACACCCACTTCTAACTCCAGCTTCATAGGATCTTGTGCCCTCCTCTGGCCCCTGCAGGTAAACACACACACATGTTTACCCATATAGGCACATAAACATAAATAAAAGTAAAATAGTGTTTAAATGATTTAAATAAAACTGTTTTAAAGTTGTATAAAATCCTCATCCTTACTCTAAAGACATTTTATATGAACACAACTTTAGGGCCAGCATCCTCATCAAAGAAAAAGTGGAGTTATTTTCAAATCAAAGTAACCTAAATAAGTTAACAATCTGTCTCCAAGCTGAGATGATGATAGTCTGTAGCTTTCTGCATCAAATAGTGCCCAAGTGTACATACACACACTAGCACATGCTCACACAGACATATTCTACTAACCAACATGAAAAGTTTTCTTCTGAGATTTTTCCAACTTGTTTTTATAAGTGTGTGTGTGTGTGTGTGCGTGTGTGTGTGTGTGTGTGTGTGTGTGTGCACGCAGAAAGAGAGAGTTATGTGTGCATTCGAGGCCAAAGGCTGTGTTCCCCAATCGCTTTTGAAGCCTGATACCTCACTGAAACTGGAGCCCGCTGTTTCAGCTAGACTGGCTTGCCTGTGAGCGCCAGGGCTCTGCCTGTGTACATACACTGCACTCAACACAATAATCACAGGTGTGTGCCACCATGCTTGCTTTTGTGTGGGTGCAGGAGGTCTGAATTCAGATCCTCACACTTGCAGGACAAGCACTTTACCTACTGAACTACCTCACCACCCCAACTTTTTCACTTTAAGTGGTTTTATCTTAGGATTTAATTTGTCTTGGGAATTTTATATACGAGCACTCATCCTTGTCACTCCTGCTCCCTTTCCTTCCCATCATTTCTCACAAGTTACTAACATTGTCACACATATATGCAGGCACACGCGCAAATATATTACACATATTTTTAAGTAAGCTTATGAAACAATATTCTCCTCTATGTTTTGTCTTTTGTTGAAAATAGACTTTTATAGAATATATTCTGATTATTATTTCTTCTTTTCCAACTACTTAGAGATTCCCCCATTTTCCCTCCCATCAGAATCTACCCCCTTTCTTTCTCTTCTTTGTCACACTATCTTCCTGAGTAAATACACATAAGAAAATAAAATAAACATAGCAAAAAAACTTAAAAAAAACAGGCATCTAAGGAATAGTAATAGGATGAGATAAAACAAAACCAAATAAAGCCTAACATGACAAAACAAACAAAAAGACAGAGGCAAAGGAAAAGCATGGGATACACATGCAGACACAAAGACACACATTCATACTTAGAAGAATCCCTTGAAAAACACAAACTTGTAGGCCATAATATTTACTCAAAGGACCTGTAAAGCTAGATAGGTAGGTAGATAGATAGATAAGACAGACATACACATACCCACAGACAGAGAGAGAGACAGAGAGGTTAAAATCCTGCTTCGACATCCAGGGTAAACTGAAGCGGGACATAGCATCTGTGGAAGAAAGAAACCCAAAGGCTATCAGCTACTGGATTTTCAGAGCCAGCACTGTTTGTGACTAGTGTCTCACTCTACTTTTTTTAAGTTTTTTTAACTCTTTTTTTTTTTGGCACTTATTGTTAGCAACTATTTTTTTTAATTATTTACTTTGTATCCCATCTGTAGCCCCATTCCTCCTCTCCTTCCAATCCCGTTCCTCTCCCTCTTCTCCTCCCTCCCTCATTTCCTCCCATGCCCCCTCCCCCAGTTCACTGATGTGGGGGAGGGTCCTCCTCCACTTCCATCTGACCCTAGTCTATCAGGTCTCATCAGAACTAGCTCATTGTCTTCCTCTGTGGCCTGGTAAGGCTGCTCCCACCCTCCTAGGGGGAGATGATAAAAAAAAAAAAAACAGCCACTGAGTTCATGTCAGAGACAGCCCTTGTTCTTCTTACTAGGGCACCCACTTGGAGACAGAGCTGCCCTTATTTTTTAACTCTTAAACTTCCAGGCTGATAGCTTCTGGCTATATGGAGTTGTTGATAGGCTAGAAACTCTGAAGGTCTCTTCAACTCATAAATTTCTAGAGCTGGTAGAGGTGAGAAACTCTAAAGAAAACAGAAGGGGGACGTCAGTCCCATGAAGCAAGTTTCCACAAGCTTGTCTGTACTGGTGGCACTGAGCTCAGCCAGAACCTCTTGTCTGGAGCCTGGGATGGGCAGCTGTGAGCAGAGGTGCTCAGCCCTGCGGATCTGCTGCCAGCCGATTTAGGCCAGCTTCTCTCCGGACAACGGTAACATACCCAGGCGATCCTCAGGGAACCCCATTCCCAGCCAGCCGCTACCAGCACTTCCACTGGATCAGTTCGTACATTCATACAGACAAAGAAACAGACAGACACATATTTGGTCGATGGTAAATAGAGCAAAGCTCCTGGAGCAGGCTCCAAGAGGTTCCAACAACCAATAAAGCTTATTTTTGTCCTGAGTTTTTTTTAATTTGTATTTTTTATATTAATTACAGTTTATTTACTTTGTATCTTAGCTGTAACCCCCTCCGTTGTTCACTCCCAATCCCATCCTCCCTCCATCATTTCCTCCCTGGCCCTCTCTAAGTCCACTGATAGGGGAAGTCCTCCTCCCCTTCCATCTAACTCTAGCTTATCAGGTCTCATCAGGACTGGCTGCAATGTCCTCCTCTGTGGCCTAGCAAGGCTGCTCCTCCCTCGGGGAAGAGGGAATGTCAAAGAGCCAGCCACTGAGTTCATGTCAGAGACAGTCCCTGTTCCCCTTACTAGGATATCTGCTTGGATACTGAGCTGCCATGGGCTATGTCTGAGCAGGGGTTCTAGGTTATCTCCATGTATGGTCCTTAGTTGGAGAATCAGTCTCAGAAAAGACTCCTGAGCCCCGATATATTTGGTCCTTGTGGCACTCCTGTCCTCTCCATGTCCCCGCCCCTTCTTTCATATGATTCCCTGCACTCTGCCCAAAGTTTGGCTATGAGTCTCACCATTGGCTTTAATTCCCTGCTGGGTAGAATCTTTCAGAGGCCCTCTGTGGTAGGCTCCTATCTTATCCCTGTTTTCTCCTCCTTCTGATGTCTGTCCTGTTTGCCTTCCTGAATGAGGATTGAACATCTTACCCAGGATCCTCCTTCATGACTTGACAGGATTAACATAGTAAAAATGGTCATTTTATCAAAAGCAATCTACAAACTCAATGCTATTTCCATAAAATTACCAACACAATTCTTTGCAGATCTTGAAAGAAAAATTCTCAACTTCATATGGGATAACAAAAAACAAACAAACAAGCAAAAAAACCACAAAATCATTAAAACAATCCTCTACAATAAAGATCTTCTACGGGTATCTCCATCTCTGATCTCAAGGTCTCCATCTCTGATCTACTATAGAGCAACAGTAATAAAAACTGCATGGTACTGGTATAGAAACAGGCTGGTAGATCAGTGGAATAAAATAGAAGACCCAGAAATAAGCCCACATACTTATGGACACCTGATTTTTTACGAAGATGCCAAAACCATACAATGGAAAAAAGACAGCATCTTCAACAAATGGTGCTGATCTAACCAGATATCTACATGTAGAAAAACGCAAATATATCCATATTTATCACCCTGCACAAAACTAAAGTCCACTTGGATTAAGGACCTCAACATAAAACCAGACACACTAAATCTGTTGTTTCTATTTTATTGATATTTGCACCAAGTTTTGTTATTTCTTACCATCTACTCCTTTTGTGTGTTACTTCTTTTTTCTAGAATTTCAAGATGTGTCATTATGTTGCTAATATGACATTGCCCCTCCCCTTTTTTCTGTAGTCAATTAATGCTATGAACTTGCCCCTTAGAACCACCTTTACTGTGTCCCATAAGTTTGGGTTATGTTGTGAACTCATTTCAAAAATAGTTCTTAAATTTTTTCTTCATTTCTGTCTTGACCTATCATTCTTTAGAGAGTTGTTCAGTTTCCATGAGTTTGTAAGTTTTCTGTTACATGTATTTTGTTTTGTTTTGTTTGTTTTGTTTTATTTTTTTGTTTTGTTTTAGTATTCAGCTTTCATTTGTGGCAGTCAGATAGTATTCAAGGTCTTATTACACTTTTCTTGTATTGTTGAAACTTCCTTTATGTTCCAGAATTGGGGCAATTTTGTAGAAAGTTCCATGAAGGACTGAAAAGAAGGCATATTCTTTTGTGTTTGGATAAAATGTTCTGTAGATATCTGTTAGGACCATTTAGTTTGTGATGGCAGTGAGCTCCAATATTAATCTGTTTAGTCTTTGTCTGGATGATATGACTATTGGGGAGAGTAAAATGTTGAATATTGCACTAACACTGTGTAAAGGTTAATATGTGATTTAAGCTGTAGAAGTGCTTCTTTTATGAGGTTGGATGTCCTTGTGTTTGGTGCACAGATGTTAAGAATTGCAAAGTCCTCTTGGCAGAGTTTTCCTTTGATGAAACTTGGCTTTTCTGGCTTTTAGAGTCTCCATTAAAAAGTCAAATGTTATTCTGATAGGGATGTCTTTATATGCTAGTCTTTTCAGTTGATGATTATTAATATTTATCATTGATTTATCTTTTAGGTAAACAGTGATTATTCCTAAACCAGCTGTATACCCAAATTACCGCACAGAGGCTAGGACTTATTTAATTAACCTAGAGCACAATACTGGGCAATAGTTTACTCCATCCTAAACTTCCAAGCCTGCATAGCTTTCTCCCATTCAGATTTCCCACATTATACTTGCTTTTTAGTAATATCTTGGGTCTAGTTCATCTCTCCTGGTATTTCCAGGTCCTCTTCTCAGAGCTCTCTTCTCTGACCCTCCTCCCACTCACTTCTTTCTCCTCCCCTCTAGACCAGGATGTCCCACCATATTCTCTCCATTGCTCAGCACTGGCTGGTTGTTTTATTGACAATACAGACAACAAATGGCAGCATGTTTACATCAACTTGAGATAGGTGATGCTTAGAATAAGCATCACAATGCAATTGAAACCAGATAGTGTGGTAGAGAAATCAGCATGTAAATGAACAAGGATAAATTATACACGTTCCAAAAGAACACTATACCAACAGTTTTCCCCTACAGCTTTTAGTATTTTTCTTTGTTCTATATATGGTGTTTTGCTTATGTGTCTTACAAACTTTTTGTCTCATACTATCTTCATGGTGTACGCTATTTTTTTTGTGCCTTGATAGGTACCTCCATCTTTAGGTTAGGAAAACTTACCTCTATGATTTCGTTTAAAATATTTTCTGCTCTTTCAATCTGGATTTCTTCTCCTTTCTCTATTCCTGTTATTCTTGGACTTTGTCTTTCCCGAGTATCCTAGATCTCTTGGATGTTTTGTGCCTGGACTATTTTTTATTTTGAGATTTCCTGTTTTCTTTGACTGAGGTATCCATTTCTTTTCTCTTGTCTTCAATGCCTAAGGGTTTCTCTTCCATCTCTTGTATTCTGTTGATAGGATGTGCCTATGAAGTTCCTGTTCAGGTTCCTGGGTTTTTTCATTTCTAGTTTTTTTTTCCCTTTGAGTTTTCATTTTTTATTATATTTTCAGTTTCATGTCTTTAACAGTTTAATTCATTTCTTTCTACTTATTTTTTTGTGTTTTCATATATTTCATTAATGGGTTTATTCATAATGTCTTTAAGGTCCTTGAGAATATTCATAGTAACTATTTTAATATTCTTGTCTTATGCTTCAGCTATATTGCATTCTCAGGACCTACTATAGTAGGATTGTTGGGCTCTAGTGGAGATATATTGCCCTGGTTGTTAGTGATAGTGTTCTTATGCTGGTGTCTAGGCATCTAGGCTTGATTGTAATTCTAGATGCTGTTGTCTGGTGCTCTGTTGGGTGGGTGCTCCATTCCTTGGTTTCTGTTGTCATCTCTGGCTTAGAAAGTTTTGGTGGTTGTGGGTTACCTAGTAGAAATGCTTCTGATATCCTACCAGGTGTGGCCGTTGGAGATCCAGGGTAGAATATTTCTAAGTACTGGAAATTTACACTAAGGAATGAGGATGGTCTAGAGGCAGGTAAGCTGAGGAGGTCCTGAGGAGGGAGAAAGGTGGAAGGGAGGGAGTATGACACCAGGATCTGTATAAACCCTTGTGAAAGGAATCAAAGAGGAAGGAGAGGCCACAGCAGATGGTTTGCTATAAAGCTGTGCATAAGAATGGGTTATTGAAATTGGAGGAGAGGAGGGAATAATGAATACCTGATTCCCTGGATAGTGGCATAGCTTATAGGTTCCCAGGCAGTACCTTTAGAATTTGGTGCCTAATACCACTGAACCACACTTTCTTCATCTATTCATCAATTAAAAAACATTTAGGTTGTTTCTAGTTTCTAGCTATTGTGCATTAGCAATGAACATTGCTAAGGAATTATCTGAGTAGTATATCTGATATTGATTCCTATGGCTACATACCAAGAAGTAGTTTAGCTATGCCATGTGGAAAATCCACTTTTAACTTTTTGAGAGTTCTCCATACTGATTTCCATAGCATATGCACCAGTTTGCTATACCATCGACAGAGAATGAGGGTTCTCCTCTCCCTACATCCTTGCACTCTGCTGTAGAGCATGTGTGTGTGTGTGTGTGAATTAGTTTAAAAGAGGTAGTGAATTTGAGAGGGAGAAAGAAGAGTATGGGGGGTTAGGAAGGTGAGAATGAGAAGTCGAAATGATTTAAGTATTAAAATATAAAATATATATTTAAATATAAAAAATTAATATGAGTCAAAACACTGAGAATAACTGACCATGTATCTTTTTTCTTCATTCTTCAAACAGTTATTTTTGCTTTTTTTCTATAACACAAAAGTACACACCAAACATGTAACCAATTTGAAGACAAAAATATTATGCAATCAAGCACTACTATTAACTGATCAGACAAAGAAAATACACTCAAAAACAGCACTTTAAGTAGTATGCAGGAAGGGGATAAAGTGACTAAAAGATGTTTAAATTGGCTAATATTACATTACTTAACGTTCTATACTGTCTAATACAGTTAAGAGAAACTTAAGCAAAATGTTTTTGCATCAAGGAATGCTGCCAAAATTAGGACAGCAAATAAATTTATAAAGTTTCTTTATTAGGATAATATAGATATACAAAACCGCCCATGTTTTTAGACTACTTTTAGTCAACTCCACAGAAATCATATATACAATTACTAAACATATTCCTAAAAGTATAAACATGAGCATTTGGAGCACACAACTTAAATATCTAGTAAGTAAACTGAGTATTTATGAGAATACAAAAGCCCTATTTTTATTAGTTATATAAAGAAATGTATATAAAGACATGACTTTATGAATTATTCTCCTGTAAAAACCAAACTTCACAAAAACACCACTGCAAATTAAAACAGGGCATCTTATCAAGAATATGAAGCTCACGAATTAATCTCCTATTGAAACCAAACTTCACAAAAACACCACTGCAGAAAAAAAAAACAAAACAAAACAGGGCATTATTAGCAACATAACATGAGCTTCATAAATTATTCTCCTGTCAAAACTGACCTTACGATAACACTACTGCAGAGTAACACAGGGATCTTTAGCAATATGAAGTTTGTTGAAAGCGTGTCTCACAAAAATATCACTACAGAATAAAAAAGTTTGTGAAATTGTCACTTGTTGAAACCAAACTTCAGAAAAACAGCACTGCAGGAGACAGGATACTTGAGAAATGTGAAGTCTGTGATTTAGTCTCCTGTTGAAACCAAACTTCACAAAAAATCACCCCACAGAATAACACAGTGCACCTTAGCAACGAGGCTTGTGATTTAAACTCCTGTTGAAATCAAGTTCTCAAAAAACTTCAGAGCAAAGAACACAGGCTATCTTTAGGTTGGTTCATTGAATTAGTCTATTGAAAGAAAGTTTCACAAAAACACCACTGCAGAATAAAACAGGTCATTTTGGTATATCTATTTCATGAAATAGTCTCTTGCTGAAACCAAGTTCAATAACACCACTGCAGAAGATAGGATATCTTAGCAATATGAGGTTCATAATCTTAAGTCTCCTGTTGAAACCAAACTTCTCAAAAACCTCCATCTTAAAAGAACACAGGCATCTTTAGCAACAATATGAGGTTTGTGAATTACTCTCCTGTTGAAACCAAGCTTCGAAAAATATCAGTACGAAACATAGGACATCTTAGCAACAATGTGAGGTTAATGAATTAGTCTCTCTGGCTGAAATCAAACTTCACAAAAATATCACTGCAGCACAAAACAGGACATCGTAGCAATATAAAACTTTTAATTTTTACTCTATCAAAACATAAACCTCAGATATGTACAGTTGCAATAACTTTCCTAGAAACCCTTCAAATGTGAGGTATATTGTGACCCGCGCAATCGTCTCACCAGCAAGAATGCACGCGGACACCAGGATCCTTCTGCAGCAAGCGTTTATTGCGATGGAAAGAGGAAGACCCCGAGCCCAGGAATGGCACTGCTTATATACACCGGCCTACTGATTGGCTGCTTACTCATTACCTCATAAGACGCCCCGGGCTGGGCCAAGACTTGGCGCGCTTTTGCCCTTGCGCATGCGTAATATTATTTTCCAGGGTCAGAGCCGGATGTCGGCGCCATCTCGTAATGGCGTTTTGCCTGAGCACGCCCAAGCGGCTCTCCACATCTCCCCCTTTGTGTTAGAAGCTGACCAACAAATAAGAAACACAACGGGCGGAAGTAGAGGTTTGATCCCCAGTGTGCGAAAATGGGGCATTGTACTAGAGCCAGCCACAGGCCCTTCACCTGCATGTGACTCCAGACCCATCCCGTACCTTTTTCCCAGGGGAAGGATCTTGGGTACAACCTTCATGCAATCAAACATGCTTCCCAGAGAACTGCCTATTATGAGCCTTTCTCTGTGCAGTGCTCAGCCTCGCATCCCGAGTGTGAAGAAAATTAGACCACACCACTTGTGACAGCCTTCCCTGTGCAATGGAGCTCGACTCCTAGGGGTGCATAGGCTGTCAGCGAAGGGCACTCAATTTTTTGTCAGCATTGAAAGCCACATTGCGGGGGAGGAACCCTGTTCCATGGCTGCAAACGCTTGAGCAATTACGACCTTGTCACGTTTTTGTTGGGCTTTGAGCTTTCAGACCAACCAAAGCAAGAACACTAGACCGCAACTCAGGACTGTACCAAACAGGCCTACTCCCACCCACTTCTTTAAAAATGGAAAAGGCTGAAGAAATCGATTCGTCAATGACACGTCCACTCGTGTTGAATTAATTGTCACAATTGCTGCTCTCAGCGCCTCAAGTGTTTCATCAAATCCTTCTGACCAATTTCCTGCAAGGTATAAAGACAATTCTCTGGACAGATTAGCAGCTCGTGTAAAATTTTTATATTGTATGCTAGTAATGCAAAGCGCTCCCATTTTTCTTTCACATCCTATTTGAGCTAATTGAAAAAGGATGTCCAGTCTTTCCTCTACTAGGTCCAAACGTTGATTTAAAAATCATTAGGCCGCCTTATAATTGAGCGGTGGTGGACGAATGAACACTCATGGCCTCTGTCACTGCCAAAGATAGTTGATTTAACACTGGACCTGTTTGGACACTATTTGACATGGCAATTCCAGCGGCCATAGCTGCCACGGC
>CM053753.1:74697929-74712757 GCA_028658305.1 Pachyuromys duprasi | reverse complement strand
TCTCTCTCTCTCTCTCTCTCTCTCTCTCTCTCTCTCTCTCTCTCTCTCTCTCTCTCTCTCTCTCTCTCTCTCTCCCCTCCCTTGACTCCCTCTACTTTCTTTACCTTTGCTTAGTCCTCCTATTCCAGCCTTCCTTCCCTCCAGCATCCATTCATAGCTATCTATTATATTTCTGGTTCTGGGTTGCCTCACACAGGTTGATTTTTTTTCTAGTTCCATCCGTTAACCTATGAATTTCATTATTTCACTTTTTTAATTGCTGAATAATACTCCATTGTGTACATGTACCACATTTTCATTAACAACTGTTCTGTTGAGAGACATCTAATTTGTTTCAATTTCTGGCTATTGTGAATAGAGCAGCAATAAACATAATTAAGCAATTGTCTCTGAGATAGGATGAATCATCCTTGGGATATATACCCAAGATTGGTATAGCTGGATCTGAAGGTAGTTTAATTCCCATCAATCTGAGGAACAGCCATACTGATTCCAATAGTAACTGTGTAAATTTCTACTCCCACAAGCAATGGATGAGTGTTTCACTTACACGAAAACCTTACCAGCATGAGCTGTCATTTGTTTTACTGACCTTAGCTATTCTGACAGTGTAAAATAAAATATCAAAGTAGTTTTGATTTACATTTTTCTAGTGGCTAAAGATTTTTAACATTTCAAGTGTTTCTTAGCCCTTTGAGTTTTCTTTATTGAAAATTCTGTTTAGATCTATACCCCATTTTAATAGAACTATTTTATTTTTATATTTAGCTTTTTAAAAGATTTTTTTAATGTTTTTATTAATTAATTAATTTTTTATTTATTACAATTTATTCACTTTGTATCCCAGCTGTAGCCCCGACCTCATCCCCTTTCTTTTTTTTTTTGGCTTTTTTTAGTAATTTATTTATTTTTATATTAATCACAGGTTAGGTACTTTGCATCCAAGGCATAGCCCCCTCCCTCATTCCCTCGCACTCTCCCCATCCCTCCCTCATCTCCTCCCCACCCCCTCCAAGTCCACCGATGGGGGAGGACCTCCTAGCTTTTTTAGTTCTTTATATACTTTTAGTATTAGTCCTTTATCAAAAATGAAATGGGTAAAAAGACTCTCCCATTCTGTAACCAGCCATATTGTGCACATGACAGTATTCTTTCCCATGCAGAAGTTTTTCAGTTCCATGAGGTCCCATTTATTAATTGTTGATCTTAGTGTCTGTACAAACAGTGTTCTGTTCAGAAAGTTTTTTCATGTGTGAATTAGGTTTCCTTTCTATCAAGTTCAGTGATCTGGTTTTATATTTATGACTTTGATCCATTTGAGTTTTGTGCAGGTGATGAGTATGGATCTTAAGGGGGTCTTCAACTCAATTCTATTGATGTCTGTTTTTTTGTACCAACACCCTGATTTTTTTGTCATGGCTATGTAGTAAAACATGAAATACAAGATAGTGATGTCTCCTGTATTTTTTAAATTATTCTTGATTGTTTAATCTTTCCTGGGTTTTCTGTTATTCCATAGGAAGCTTAAAATTGTCCTTTCAAGAGATATGAGGAACTGTGTTAGAATTTTAATGAGGATTGCTTTGGGTAGGGTGACAAATTTTTACTGTATAAATGTTACTATGCATGGGCATGAGAGTTATTTCCATCTTCTGAAGCTTTTATCATACAAGTCTTTCAATTGCTTGGTTAGAATCATGCCAAGACATTTTCCATTATTTGACACTATTGTGAAAAGGGCTGTTTCCCTAATTTCTTTTTCAGTCTGTTTATCATTAGTATATAAGAGGGCTACTGATTTTGTGAGTTAACTTTGTATCCAGCTATTTGGCCACAATCAAACAGGTGAAGGAAATGAATAAAATGTTTCAAGGACTGAAAATGAAAATAAAATCAATAAAAAAAAATGCAAACTGAGGAAATCCTGGAGATGGAAAACTTCAGAAAGAGAAAAGGAAACACAAAGGTAAGTATCACCAACAGACTATAAGAAATGAAGGAAAGACTCTCCAAGGTAGAAGATACAATTGAAGAAATTAATGCATCTTTCAAAAAATATTTTTTAAAATTCTAACAAAAAACATCCAAGAAATCAAGGACACCTGAAGAGATAGAACCTAAGAATAATAGGAATCGAAGAAAAAGAAGACTCCCTGGCTCAAGACCCAGAAAATATTTTCAAAAAAATCATAGAAGAAAATTATCCCAAAATAAAGAAAGAGATGTCTTCAAACATACAAGAGGCTTACAGGACACCAAATAGACTAGACCAGAGAGAAAATATGCCTGCCACATAATAATCAAAACACAAAATGTACAAAACAAAGAAAAATAATAAAAACTGCAAGGCAAAAAGGACAAGTAAAATATAAAGGCAAACCTATAAGAATCACACCTGATTTCTCAACAGAGAATGTAAAAGTCAGGGCCTGAGCAGATATCTTGCAGACCTAAAAGATCACAGGTATCAGCCCAGACAACTACACCAAGCAAAACCTTCAATAACCACAGATGGAAAAAACAGGATATTCCTTGACAACAACAAATTTAGACAATATCTATGTACAAACCCAGAGCTATGGAAGATACTAGAAGGAAAACTCCATGCCAAGGAGGTTAACTACACCCAAGAAGCACAAGATATAAATAACTTCACTACAACAAAACCAGAAGAAGACAAGCACATAAACACACTATTACCACCAGCGTCATAATAAAAGGAACTAAGAATCACTGGTCCTTAATATCTTTCAACATCAGTGGACTCAACTCTTCAACAAAATATACAGGTTCACAGAATGGTAGCATAAACAGGACCAACATTCTGCTGCATACAAGAAACACACCACAACAACAAAGATAGACACTACCTCAGAGAAAAGAGATTGAAATTTTTTTCCAAGCAAATGAACCCATGAAGCAAGCTAGAGTAGCCATCCTAATATCTAATGAAATAGACTTTCATCCTTTCTCTCTCTGGTTAAAAATCAAATGGGGGCAGGGGGACTCAAGATGGCAGCGAACATTGCATACCATTTTGGAGAGGCAGAGGACCTGAAACCTGAAATTGGTGACTGGAGGGACAATCAAAGCCAGAATCTAAGCGTTTTGGCTCTCTGAAAGAGAAGGGACACCACAGAAGCAGAGAACACTTATAGATTCAGATCAGGCATGGACTTCTCTGGAAACACAGAGGGGCCCTTCCCTTGTCTGGGCCTGGCTCCTCCTCAGAGGAGCCCACATACAGTGCCAGTAAGCTGAGCATAAAAATCACTGCCTGGTGATCAAAATAGCAGAGGCAGGGCTTCTTGCTCCTCTGCTGCTGAGGAGCCCGTACCCCGCCAAGCAAACACCACCATCCCCCTGCCAGAGATCTCACCATGCAGAACTCCCACCCCTTCAGAGACCCCACCCAGCGGAGTGCCAGCCCCCCACCCCAGGGCACACACCCAACAAGTGTCTGCCACAAAGTCTCACTTTGGGATATAAGGTGAATAAACTGTAATTTATAAAGAAATAAATTAATTTAAAAAAAACGAAGAAACCCAAAGTGAATAAACTGTAATAGAGAAAAAAATAAATAAAAAAACAAAAACAAACAAAGACATCATGAAATTTCAGGCAAATGGATGGGTCTGGAAAAGATCATCCTGTGTGGCCCATAGTATCTCAGTACCCAACTGGGTACCCTAGTAAGAGGAACAGGAACTATTTCGGTCATGAACTCAATGGCTGGCTTGTCGACCTCCCCACCCCCCGAGGGAGGAGCAGCCTAACTAGATCCCAGAAGAGGACATTGCAGCTAGCCCTGAAGAGACATGATAAGCTAGGATCAGATGGAAGGGGGGGAGGTCCACCCCTATCAGTGGACTCGGAGGGGGACAGGGAGAAGATGAAGGAGGGATGGGGAGAGTGGGAGGGAATGAGGGAGGGGGCTAAGGCTAGGATACAAAGTATATAACCTGTGATTAATATAAAACAAATAAATTACTTTAAAAAAAAAGATCATCCTGAGTGAGGCAACCCAGACCCAAAAAGAAAAGGACTGTATACACTCACTTATAAGTGGATATTAGCCATAAAAAACAGGATAACCATACTATAATACCCAGACCTGAAGAGGCTAAGTAACGAGGAGCACCCTAGGGAGGATGCTTAGTTCTCATTCAGAAGGGCAAATAGAAAAGATATGAAAAGCAGCTGAAGAGAGGGAACAGGATGGGAGCCTACCACAAATGTAATTTGAAAGACTCTACCCAGTAGGAGATAGAAGCAGATGCTGAGACTCAGAGTCACACCTTGTGCAGAGTGCAGGGAGTCTTATGGAAGGAGCAAGGATACAGAAGGACTCAGAGGGACAGGAACTCCACATCAGAGGCAGCAAATCTGAGCCCAGGGATCCTGGGAGACTGATGCATCCACCAAGGACCATACATGGAGAGGACCTAGGGCCCCTGCTCAGATGTAGCCGATATGTAAAAAGCACTATGTTAATTCTGTATTATATTGCTTTAAAAAAAAACACCTCTGTGCCCAGATATTTTAGTTCTGCTGTTCTCCTTGTGGAGCTCCTGTTCCCTCCAGGTCTTTCTATCTTCCCTTCTTTCATAAGATTCCCTGAACTCTGCCCAAAGTTTGGCTATGAGTCTCAGCATCTGCTTTAATACATTGCTTGGTTGAGTCTTTCAGCTGCCCTCTGTGGTAGGCTCCTGTCCTGTTCCCTGTTTTCTGCCTCTTTAGATGTCTATCCTGTTTGCCTTTCTGAATGAGGATTGATCATCTTACCCAGGGTCCTCCTTCTTGATTAGCTTCTTTAAAGGTACAGATTTTAGTATGATTATCCTATATTTTATGTCTACTATCCACATAAAAGTGAGTATATACCATGTGTGTCTTTCTGCTTCTGGGATACCTCACTCAGGATAATCTTTTCTAGTTCTCACCATTTGTCTGCAAAATTTCATGATTTCCTTGTTTTTAATTGCTGAGTAGTATTCCATTGTATAAATGTACCACAATTTCTGTATTCATTCCTCAGATGAGAGGCATCTCGGTTGTTTCCAGATTCTGGCTATTACAAATAAAGCTGCTACAAACATGGTTGAACAAATGTGTACTTGAGCATATTTTGGATATATGCCTAAGAGTGGTATAGCTGTATCTTGAGGTAGCACTATTCCTAATTGTCTCAGAAAGAGTCAGATTGATTTCCAAAGTGGGTGTACAAGTTTACATTCCCATGAGCAATGGAGGAGGGTTCCTCTTTCTCCACATCTCTCCAGCATGTATTGTCACTTGAGTTTTTGATCTTAGCCATTCTGACAGGTATAAGGTGAAATCTCAGGGTTGTTTTGATTCACATCTCCATGATGAGTAAGGACACTGAGCATTTCTTTAAGTGTTTCCCTGCCATTCCATTTTCCTCTATTCAGAATTCTCTGTACCCTGTTTTTTAATTGGATTAATTGATTTGTAGCTTTTTAACTTCTTAAGTTCTTTATATATTCTGGATATAAGCCCTCTGTCAGATATAGGGTTGGTGAAGATCCTTTTCCAGTCTGTGGGCTGTCATTTTGTTTTGATGACAGTGTCCTTTGCTTTACAGAAGCTTTTCATTTTCATGAGATCCCATTTATTGTTGTTTAATTTAGAGCCTGTGCTGTTGGTGCTCTGTTCAGGAAGTTGTGTCCTGTGCCAGTGAGTTGAAGGTTCTTCCCTACTTCTTCTTCTTCTTCTAACTGACTTAGTGTGTCTGGTTTTATGTTAAGGTCTTTGATCTATTTAGATGGTAGTTTTGTGCAGGGTGATAGATATAGATCTATTTGCATTTTTCTACATGTACACATACAGTTAGACCAACACCATTTGTTGAAAATGCTGTATTTTTTCCGTTGTATGATTTTAGCTTCTTTGTCAAAAATCAAGTATCCGTAGGTGTGTATGTTTATTTCTGGATCTTCAAATCCATTCCATTGATCCACCATTATGTTTCTATGCCTGTGCCTTGCAGTTTTTATTACTATCACTCTGTAGTACAGCTTGAACTCAGGGAAGGAGATACATCCAGACGATCTGTTATTGTACAGGATTGTTTTAGCAATTCTGTTTTAACAATATAAAACTTAGAATTGTTTTTTCACGGTCTGTAAAGAATTGTGTTGGTATTTTGATGGGAATTGCATTGAATCTGTAGATTGCTTTTGGCAAGACGGCCAATTTAACTATGATAATCCTACCAATCCTTGAGCATGGGAGAGCTTTCCATCTTCTGATTTCTTCTTCAATTTCTTTCTTCAGAGACTTGAAGTTTTTTTCAAATTAGGTCTTTCACTTGCTTGGTTAGAGTCAGTCAAGGTACTTTATGTTAGTTATGGTTATTGTGAAGGGTATAGTTTCCGTAATTTCTTTCTCAGCCTTTTTGTCTCTTGTATAGAGGAGGACTATTGATTTTTTTCAGTTAATTTTTTTATCTAGCTACTTTGCTGAAGGTGTTTATCAGCTGAAGGAGTTTTCTTGTGGAATTTTGGGGGTTCCTCATGTATACGATTATATCATCTGCAAATAGTGATACTTTGACTTCTACTTTTCTGATTTGTATCCCCTTGATCTCCTTTAGTTGTATTATTGCTCTAGCTAGGACTTTCAGTACTATGTTGAAGAGATAAGGAGAGAGTGGGCAACCTTGCCTTGTCCCTGATTTCAATAGGATTGATTTAAGTTTCTCTCTGTTTAGTTTGATGTTGACTATAGACTTGTTGTGTATTGCCTTTACTATGTTTAAGTATGTGCCTTGTATCCCTGATCTCTCCAAGACTTTAAACAGGAATGAGTGTTGGATTTTGTCAAATGCTTTTTGGGCATCTAAGGCTAAGGGCACTGTCAAAAGGAAAAAACAGAAGCTTACAATTGGAAAAAGATCTTTACCAACCCTAAATCTGACAGAGAGCTAATATCCCAAATAACCCAATTAAAAATGGGGCACAGAGCTAAACAGAGAATATTCAACAGAGAAATCTCTAATGGTCAAGAAGCACTTAAGGAAATGCACAACATCCTCAGTCATGAGGGAAATGCAAATCAAAACGACTCTGAGGTTCCATCTTACACCCAACAGAATGGCTAAGATCAAACACTCAAGCAACAGAACATGCTGGTGATGATGTAGAGCTGGAAGAACACTCCTCTACTGCTGGTGGGAGTGGAAACTTGTACAACCACTTTGGAAATCCATTTGGCGCTTTCTCTGAAAATTGGAAATAGTTTTACCTCAAGACCCAGCTATAATACTCCTAGACATATACCCAAAAGATGCTCTACCATACCCCAAGGATACTGGCTCAACTATGTCCATAGCAGCTTTATTCATAATAGCCAGAAACTGGAAACAACCCTATGTCCCTCAACTGCAGAATGGATAAAGAAACTGTGGTATATTTACACAATAGAATGTTACCCAGTTATTAAAAACAAAATGTCACACAATTTGCAGGCAAATGGATGTAACTAGAAAATATTATCCTGAGTGATGCAACCCCGCCCCAGAAAGACAGGCATGGTATATACTCACTTTTAAGTGTATATTAGCCATAGTGTATAGGATAACTGTGCTACAATCTACAGACCTGAAGAAGCTAAGTAACAAGAAGGGTTGAAGAAAGGATATTTGCATCTCACTCAGAAGGGGAAATAAAAGAGAGATAATAGGTGGAGGGAGGGAGGGCTCTGAGAGAGGTGTGAGGAGGGGAACTATGATGGGGATGGGGGGGGGGGAGTTGGCTGAGAGAAAGAGGGGAAATCAATGCAAGGGCATTTCTGAGACAAGCTGGAGACCTGGAACAGGGGAGGCTTCCAGGAGTCTATGGGAGTGACCTGAGCTGGGACTCCTAGCAATGGGGAATAGATACAGAGGCTGAAATGGCCACTCCTATAGCGAAGCAGGATTTCCAGTGGAGCGATGGGGACACCAATCCGTCCACAAAACATTTGACCCCAAATTTCTTCTGCCTATAAGATGTGCAGGGATAAAGATGAAGCAGAGATTGTAAGGATGGCCAACCCTGAGTGGTCTTACTTAAGACCCATCTCGTGGAAGAGAGCCAAGCCCTGAGACTATTAATGGCACTCTGCTTTACTTGCAGACAGAAGCCTCCCATAACAGTCTTCTGAGAGGTTTCATCCAGCAGCTGATGAAAACAGGGGCAGAGACCCACAACCAAATATTAGGCAGAACTTGGAGAGTCTTGAGGAAGAGTAGAAAGAAGAATTGAGACAGCCAGAGGAATCAAGGACACTACAAGAAGATCTACAGAGTCAATTAACCTGGGCCCATAGGGGTTTACAGAGACTGAATCACCAGCCAAAGAGCATGCATGGGATGGACCTAGGCCTCTTACATATGTGTATCGGATGTGCAGCTTGATTTCCATGTGGGTCCTCTATTAATTGGAGCAGAGGCTCCATCTGACTCTGTTGCCCCCTTTGGAGGCAACAGTTCCCCCGGTGGAATACCATGTCTGGCCTCAGTAGGAGAGGATGTGCCTAGTCCTACTTCAACTTGATGTGCCAAGGTGAGTTGGAACCTATGGAGGGGGGTGGGAAGGGCTTGCTTCTCAGAGGAGAAGGGAGGAACGAGGGAGTCAAGTGTATGAGTGTGGGACTTGGATGGTGGGGCTGCAATCAGTATGTAAAGTGAATAAATAAATTAATAAAAAGAAAGGAAGGGAAAAGAAAGAGAGAGAGAGAAAAACGTCCTATAAGCTTGCTTATAGGCCAAACTGATAGGGCCATTTTGTCAACTAAGTTTCCCTCTCCTCAGATGATCCTAGCTTATGTCAAGTTGATAAAAATCTAACCAACTCAAATGTAGATATCACCATAGACTTGGTTTTTTTTTACTGAATAAAAAGAAAAAGGAAGACAGCGGATGGGCTGAAGACACACAGAAACATGCAAACCACCATGGGACAGGCTGAAGAAACTCAGAGATGCCACTGCAAATAAGCAAGCATGTCGTAGAGAGATGGGAGAAAAAGAGAAGAGGCAGAACTGGAGATTGGATGGTGGTGAAGATCAGCCTTATGTGAGTAGACTGTGATACCACCTGAGGCTACGGTGAGATCCCAGCCTGTGCTGTCTCTGAGGGCCACCTCTGAATCTGTGCTCATGCAGCAGCAGGGTCTGTGTTGATGTTTGTGGCAGCTGTTACAACAAAAAGACCTGGTCTGGGCTGCCTTCTGGAATCATCTTGATGTCTGAGGGTTGGCTGTACAGAGTTGGCCCACCCCTTACCCGCTGAGGCACTCAGGCCAGCTGGCCCCACTCCTTGCCTGGGGGTGTTGACCCTTGAGGTCTGGAGAGAAAGAGACCTGGCACTCAGGAGAGAGGCCTGACCTAGGCATTTCAGTAGATCTGGCTTTGGTGTTGGCCATGGAAGAGCTGACACTTAGGATGTAAGAAAGGAGAGCTGCCCCTGCCCCTAGCTGGAGTGGTGCTGGAGAGCTGGACCTGGTGGCATTGGTTTGGGAGAGCTAGCCCAGGTGGCATTGGTTTGGGAGAGCTGGACCTGGTGGCATTGGTTTGGGAGAGTTAGCCCAGGTGGCATAAGCAAAGAGAGCCAGTCCCACCCTTTGCTGGTTGCCACAAGCAGAAGAGCTTGCCCCCACCCCTCATGTGGCCTTGGTGGCATGAGCACAGGAAAGCTGGCATGCTGGACAACACAGACACAACCCAGGACTAGATCCAGGGCTTTGAGTTGGCCCATCCCAACATTTACCCCATCCCAGGCATGAAGGGGCTGATCCTGCCAAAACAAAACTGCAGAATGTCCATGACACAGGGCAACAAGATATCTGGAGTCCCAATGAGGATCCTGTACTGATAGTATAGCAGAAGCCAGAGACCTCAAACCACATCAATGATTCATTGCGATGAACATTTGCAAGGAAAGCTGTTTGGGTAAAAGGGTATACTATGGGACACACTGAAGCTTCCACAAGAGAGTGTTTTGATGTTGCTTTTTCCCTTTTTTATTTTTATTTTTTTTAAATGTTTCTGTTTTGTTTCCTTTCAGGGTATTTTCAAGGGTGGAGGAATAGGGAAATGGGTGGGACCTGGGTGCATAATGTGAAATTCACAAAAAAATCAATTAAAAAGTTTAAAAGTAAAAAATAAATTTTTAAAAAGAGAAGAAAAGTGGAAATCACTGCAACAAGCCATACCTTCCAACTACAAGACCAAACATTTCCTCCCTTAAACTGCTTTTGTCAGGCAGTGCATCTCAGCCACTGAGATGTGACTAGAACACGTCCATGCTTTGTCCAAATGCTGAGACCTTGTCAAAGTCTGGATCTATAAGTGGCAGACTAATTAATGTAGATATAGAAATTGCAAGAAAGCATGATATTCAAGCTGTCACATGGATATAGCTGGTTTCTTTCTGCTAGATCATAGTCAAAATTGGAAGCAACAGTAATGACTAGAGGTTTGAACAACTTCACGGTGAAGATTTGATGAAAGAAATTTTGGCAACTGAAGAGATTAGCTTGAAATCCCAACTTAATTGCACCAAGTTAACATAGTAAATCTCTGAAACCTACAGGACTATAGCCATCAAAAACCCCCATGGTATAAATGTGTTATTAGTGGTCCAATTCTAGGGTAGTTGTTTACAAGGTCTTGTTTTATTATTCAAGGAATTGAAATGAAAGCTCACACATTTCAAAGTAGAAAGGACATTTTGTTTAAAGTAAAGCATTAGAGAAAATCAGACTATACTGCCTTCTGGGTCTGGGGACAAGACTCAACTTGACATCGTTGGCAACAAGTACCTTTACCCACTGAACCATCCTAATGAACCCAACATTTGCTTACTACTATACTACAGCCAGAAAACCAGTGACAACCAGATGTGCTTGGCAAAAATCAAAGACAGAATAGAATAAATAAAGACTTACAGTGGGACAGAATTAGATAAGCTCTAATTGGAGACTATTGCCTTGGAAAACTATAAACTAACTAAAAGTGAAACACCCTATATAATTGGTTAGGCATGTGTGTTTGGCACTCTCTATTCATCATATGTTGGAAAGAACAAAACTGCTGCTAAGGTTGCAGTCCACCATGACTGGAAAGCCTTAAGCTCAGCATAAAATAGAGTGCTCCCTTTGTTGGTGACACTTCCTCTTCTCTGCTGGGGGATCCCAAACCCCCATACCTCCAGCTGAGAATGTCAAGTAGCCCTTATGGAAATTTCAGGTCCAATTCCCTTTCTCCTGATAAGAACCCATTCAGCAAGCACCTGGGATTTCTGGAATGTCTCCCCATGTAAATGAGGCATCTTAGCTCTTCATCCAGTGACCTTTGCCTGTCCAGATAGCCATTCCCCATACAGTCATACCCTCTCTTCAACATTCTAATAACCCCTTTCACCCCAAATAAATTTGATATGCCTCCTGAAGCTGATCCTGAAGCTGTCATTTCCATCCATACTCTTGGAGCTTCTGAACTCCCATCAGTTGACCCTATTTTTATTGCCCTCCTGGACTGATATCAGCTGATGACCCCTGTGGGGCAGGAAGAGTCACACAATACTCTGTATGCTTAGAGTTATTAGTCAAGCCTTTTTTAATTAAATTTTTATTTTTGTATTAATTACAGTTTATTCAGTCTGTATCCTAGCTGTAGCCCCCTTTCTCCTCCCCTCCTAATCTCACCCTCTCTCCCTCATCTCCTCCTATGGCCCTCTCCAAGTCCACAGATAGGAGAAGTTCCCTTCCATCTGACTCTAGCTTATCAGGTCCCATCAGAACTGGCTGCATTATACCTCTGTGGCCCTGCAAGGTTGCTCCTCCATCAGGGGGAAGCGGTCATAGAGCTAACCACTGAGTTCATCTCAGAGACAGTCCCTGTTCCCCTTACTAGGGTACCCACTTGGATACTGAGCTGCCATGGGCTACATCTGAGCAGGGGTTCTAGGTTATTTCCATAAATGGTCCTTGGTTGGAGTATCAGTCTCAGAAAAGACCCCAGTGCCCAGATATTTTGGTTTTGTGGCTCTCCTTGTAGAGCTCCTGTCCTCTCCAGGTCTTACTATCTCGCCCTTCTTTCCTAAGATTCCCTGCACTCTGCCCAAAGTTTGTTTATGAGTCTCAGTATCTGTTTTGATACAACGCTGGGTAGAGTCTTTCAGAGGCCCTCTGTGGTAGGCTCCTGTCCTGTTTCCTGTTTTCTCCTTCTTCCAATATCAGTCCCATTTGCCTTTCTGAGTAAGGACTCATCATCTTACCCAAGGACCTCCTTCTAGCTCAGCTTTTTAGGTGTACGGATTTTTCTACGTTTATCCTATATTATATTACTCCTAGGCATATAGCTAAAATACGCTCAAGTACACAACAAGGACATTTGTTCAACCATGTTTGTAGCAGCTTTATTCATAATAGACAGAACCTGGAAATAACCCAGATGCCCCTCAATGGAGGAATGGATACAGAAATTGTGTTACATTTACCCAATGGAATACTACT
Organism: Pachyuromys duprasi; assembly: GCA_028658305.1. NCBI lineage: Eukaryota > Metazoa > Chordata > Mammalia > Rodentia > Muridae > Pachyuromys > Pachyuromys duprasi. The sequence continues at coordinate 74,700,236 of CM053753.1, read as the reverse complement.
CAGCAATTCAAAACAAGAAGTCATGAAATTTACAGGTAAATGGTGGGTTCTAGAAAAGATCATCCTGAGTGAGGTACCCCAGAAAGAGAAAGACATGGTATATACTCACTTATAAGTGGATACTAGACATATAATATAGTCAAGCCTTTAAAGTGGTTGTTAGAGAAATTGTTAAATATTTTCCTAAGTCATTACTAATGAGAGTAATGAAGCCTGTTATCTTTCTAACTTAAAGTAGGTTTAATTCCTCAGCTATTTGTTACAGATAACAAATGGGTTCCTTAAGCAAGATACTGCAAGTTATAGGACAACATTTCAACAAATTTGTATAATCATGTTTTTGAAATGAGGACAAAAGCAAATCAACAGTCCACTAAATGCCAACTTCATTATGCAATATTAATCTCTTATGTTTATCTAAATGGCAAAATTGAAGAAAACAAAATTGATATTATTTGATCAAAAATAAAAATTAAAGTTGTGTATCGCTAGTAAGATATAGATTCCATTGGAAATATGCCAGAGGTGGTATTTGGATCACACAGAAGTATTTCTGGCATTCTGTGGTGCCTAGACACTGATCTCTACAGTAGCTATACAGTGAATAAGTTTGCTTTTTTTTCCCCCACATCCTTGCTAGCATTAGTTGTCATATGTTGTTTTGATTCCTGTAGCTAGCATGTGCTACTTTATGGCTTCCTTTTTCTCCATCCTTTTCCACCATTTTAACCCCCTAACACTAGATAGGAGGGAAAAAAAGATGGAGAGGAAAGGAGGCATCTACTTCCTGCTAGTTAGGGACATCTAGCTCCTCTTCACTATCAGGACATCTAATTTTTTGTTTCTTCTTTGCAGGGGACGACTTAACAAACCACAACCAACCACAACCAACAGCATCCAAGCACCAACCAGCAATCCATCTACCAGGTTTCTAGCATTTATATATCCTCTGAAAAATTTCTGAATTCCGAATGTCACACACTCACAGAAACTATATGCAGCTGGCAAAATCACGCTGTGCTAGAGCATGAGACAAATCATAGTCACCTTCTGCAGAGCAGCCCCATATACTCACATGTGGGATTAAAATTAAAACATATTCCCACAATATTCCTGTGTTTTTTTAAACCAAAATTACAAAATTCATACTACAGATTTCTTTTCTTTAGATCATTGTCATTTTACTGGTGTAAGCTGAAACTCAAAGTAGTTTTAATTTGCATTCCTCTGATTGCTGAGTATCTTGAACTTTTTTTAAGTATTTTTCAAGCATTTATATTTCTTTTTTTTTGAGAAATTTCCTTTTAGTCCCATGCTCCAATTTTTAATTCAGTTATGTTTTTATCTTGGTGTTTAGTTTTTCTATTAGATAGATAGTTGCTCATCAATGTTCATTGAAGTTTTAGTAACAAGAACCAGGAAAATTGAATTAGCCTAGATATCCATCTACTTAAGAACAGATAGCAAATATATGGTACATAAACAAAATACAGCATTGTTGAATTAAAAGAAAAATGAAATTAGAAAAATTATAAAGGTGTGGTGCTGGAAATAATCATTCTGAGTGAAGTAACCCAGACCTATAAATAAACATATCACATGTTCTTTCTCACATATGGATGCTAGATCTGACTCTTTGAGTATGTGTATTGAAATTTGAGTACCCATAAAAGGTGGGAAAAGAGCATGGAGGAATAGGAATAGGATTTCAAAAAAGCAGAATAAAATTTAGGTTGTATAAAGTGTAAAGAGGAGTCATGGAATAAGACTGAGTGGGTAGAGGGTGAGAGGTAGGGTGGAGAAGGGAGTATGGAAAGATAACTAACAATAAAGACTTTTGAAAATGAAATCTGGAAACCTATTAATATAGATGCTTCCTAAAATACTTATTATATACAAATATTTAAAAATGGTAAATGGAGCTACTGTATTTACTGCTCTTGAGGGTGTGAGACCTGGGAAAATGGAGCAGATTAATGAGGCAGACCAAAGCGTCATGCACCACACAACTTTATTCAGAGGACCATACAATTTATACTCTGATGGTGAAGAAGAGTCACATGAGTAGCGTATACAATTACAAGGGTAAGACTCATTTGGTGGACAAAAGACATGTGACAGGCCAGCCACACTCGGCAGTAACACATTTTTTTTCCATAGAGACATATAAACAAATAACATTATTCATTTGAGTAGTTACCTGAAGTAAACTCACTCCTATCCACTACACCTGGGAATAAGCGTGAAAACGCATGCTAAGAACAGTTCTGAGTTCTGAAGAAACGGAGGTCACAAGACTTTTTTTTT
>CM053753.1:74679264-74697429 GCA_028658305.1 Pachyuromys duprasi | reverse complement strand
AAAAAAAAATTAGAGGAACTGATATCCTGGGAACATGAAGGTCACTCCACCCAGGGAAGCAAGTAAGCTAACAGATCTTCACCTCTCCCTCATCTCCTCCAAATCCACCCCCACCCCGTCTCATCTCCATCTCTGCAGCACAATTCCAATTGCAGCTACCTTCCGAACCTGCCCCCATCTGTGGTTGAATATTTATTGAATTTTAGAGGGCTTTTCTATGACACAGCTAGTTCCCTAATAGCTGAGACAAAAGCCTACTTATTTATTTAAACAAGTTTTAAGCACAAATAACTAGGCAGGTACAAGTTAAATTAATTTTCTAAGCTAGTCTGGCCACCTCCCAACTGCACTTCTAAAGTTACTTGTCAATACATTACCCTGTCTTAGCTGAATCTACTCCATCAGGTCATGTTCTCTCTTTCCATTTTTCCTTTCTCCTTCCTTCTTCCTCCCTCCCTGATCTCATGGTCCCTACCTGAAACCCTAAACCTGGAAACTGAAGCTCCACCTACTTCTCTTCTGCCCAGTTACAGGCTGTCCAGTCTTCTTTATTAACCAATCAGAGATAATTGAGGAGTGAAGGTAACACAGCAGAGGCCAATATTCATGAGTGCACTCATCTGAACTGTAATCATATCTTAAGGTCCAGAATTTAGCATTTGTATACACATACCACCAGACCAACCATCAACATTTCCCCATTTTCGTCTAAATAAAAAGGCTTTTTTTACAACAATAAATGACATAAGGTAGGAACAATTATAAAGCAATTATGAAAACTATTATGTAATAATTACATTCAAAATGCCTAGTCTGTTTGTATTTGGCAAGTTAGGAGAAAGTACTCTACTATCTATTGTATCTTGATGAATTCAGAGTTCTGTATGCAAATAATTTTTTAACACAGCTTGCATTTAACAACCTAAAAATTCTACTTGGACCTAAACATATCTTTTTAAAATATTTTTATGGTGGAGGAAGTGTATATTTAGAATTAGCCAGCTGGACTCAGTTTAGATAATCCCAATCTTATTGGCAACATCCAAAGTATTATAACTAGGAGCCAACTGAAAATACACCTTCTTCTCTTTGTGAGGCCCTATCAACGTATTGACTTTAGCCACATCACTGTCACAGTTTCTTGATCTGGTGCATGTTAGCCTTAACCTCCACAATTAACACACGAGATAAACTACAACTTCTCCCCAACACTCCATTTTCTGATCCTCAACTTAGCCTGCAATATCCAAGGCCTGCTAATACCAGAGACAACCAGATGGCTAAAATGAAAATAGAGGCAATAAAGAGAACACAATCTGAGGGAATCCTGGATCTGGAAAACCTATGAAAGAGAACAGGAACAACTGATACAAGCATCACCAACAAAATACAAGAGATGGAAAAAAAATCTCAGGCATAGAAGATACAATAGAAAAAATCAATACATCAGTCAAAGAAGATATTATATCCCAAAACTTCCTATCACAAAACATCTAGGAAATTTGGGATACTGTGAAAAGACCTAACCTAAGAATAATAGGGATAGAAGAAGGTGAAGTGTACTAGATCCAAGGACCAGAAAATACTTTCAAAAAAAATTAGAAGGGCCTCTAAGAGACCACAAATGCCAATCTAGACTACTATGCCCGGTGAAACTCTCATTCACCATAAGGTAGAAAGCATGATATTCCAAGACAAACCAAAAACAAACAATATCCATAAATCCAGCCCAATAGAAAATACTAAAAGGAAAAGTCCATCCCAAGAAAAGTAACTATATCCAAGAAAACATAGGAAATAAAAAACTGTATACCAGCAAAAACAAAAGAAGATAAACACACACATCATAAACACTAACATCAGCAACATCAAAATAGCAAATTAACAATCATTGGTCATTAATATCTCTCAGCATCAATGACTCAATTCATTAATAAAAAGACACAGACTAACAAAATGGTTGTGAAACAGGATCCATGACTCTGCTGCATACAAGAAACATACCTTAGCAACAAAGGTAGACATTATCTCAGAGTAAAGGGATAGAAAAAGGTTTTCCATGCAAATGGACACAAGAAGCAAGTTGTAGTGACCATTTTAACCATGTTATTAGGTAATAACATAGATTTTCAACCAAAATTAATCAAAAAGAGATGGGAAAGGACAATTAAAACTCATCAATGGAAAAATCCACCAAGATGGTATCTAAATTCTGAAAATACATGCCTCAAATGCAAAGTACTCACAATTGTAAAAGAAATATTACTAAGACTTAATCATATCAAACCCCACACATTAATGGCAGGAGACTTCAACATCCCTCTCTCACCAAAGGACAGGTCATCAAGACAAAAACTAAACAGAGAAATAATGAAACTAACTGATGTTATGAATCAAATAGACCTAAGAGATATCTAAAGAACAGTCCAACTAAACACAAAGAATATCCCTTTTCTCAGTACCTCACAGAACCTTCTCCAAAAATGACAGTCAGTCACAATGCAAACCCCAACAATGACAAGAAAATTGAAATAACACCTTATGTTTTATCATACCACCATGGATTAAAGCTGGATTTCAACAATAATAACAGACATAACAAAAAGCCTACAAACTCATAGAAACTGAATTCTCTACTCGATGACCACTGGGTTAGGGAGGAAATAAATAAACCAATTAAAGACTTTCAAGAATTCAATGAAAATGAAGGCACAATGTAACCAAAGCTATAGAACATAATGAAAGCAGTGCTGAGAGGAAAATTCATAGGAGTAAATGCCTTTACACAAAAACTGGAAAGATGTCATATGAGCAATTTCAAAGCATAACTGAAAGCTCTAGAAGAAACAAAGCAAACATAGCCAAGAAGAGCAGATGGCAGGAAATAATCAAACTCAGGGATGAATCAAGAAAGTAGAAATAAAGAGAACAACACAAAAAATCAACAAAACCAAGAGCTGATTCTTAGAGAAAATGAACAAGATAGACAACCCTTAGCCAAAGTAGCAAAAAGGCAGAGAGGAAGAGAATATCCAAATTAACAAAATCAAAAATGAAAAGGAGGACATAAAAACAGATACTCAGTAAATCCAAAGAATCATTAGGTCTTACTTCAAAAATCTATACACTGCAAAAATGGAAAATCTAAAGACATGGACAATTTTCTTGATAGATACCACTTACCGATGTAAAATCAAGATCAGGTAAACAATTTAAATAGACCTATAACAATAACAATATAAACAGACCTATAGAAATACAAACAGTCATCAAAAGCCTCACAACTGGAAAAAGCCCTGGGCCAGATAGTTTTGGCACAGAATTCTCTCAGACTTTCAAAGAAGAGTGAATACCAATATTTCTCAAACTATTCCACAAAATAGAAACAGAAGGAACATTTGTAAACTCATTCTTTGAGGCCACAGTTACCTTAATACCTAAAGCATACAAAGATCCAACAAAGAAAGAGAAAATCAGACCAATCTCTCTTATGAAAACTGATGCAAAAAATACTTGATGAAATATTTGCAAACCAAATCCAAGTACACATCAAAAACATCATCCAACATAATCAAGTAGTCTTCATCCCAGTGATGCAGGGATGCTTCAACATACAAAAATCCATCAACGTAATTCATCATATAAACAAACTGAAAGAAAAAAAAAACACACATGATCATCTCATTAGATGTTTAAAAAAGCCTTTGACAAAAGCCAATACCCTTTCATGTTTAAAGTCTGGGAGAGATCAGGGATACAAGGAACATACCTAAATACAATTAAGGTAATATACAACAAGCCAATAGCCAACATCAAGTTAAATGGAGAGAAACTTAAAGCAATTCCACTAAAATCAGGGACAAGGCTGCCCAGTCTCTCCAAATCTATCCAAAATATCCCTTAAAATGTTAGCTAAAGCAATAAGACGACTAAAGGGAATCAAGAGGAGACAAAATGGAAAGGAAGTCAAAATATCATTATTCACAGGTGATATGATAGTGATTCCCAAAATTCTGCCAGAGACTTCCTACATCTGATAAACACCTTCAACAATGTGGCTGGATACTAAACTAACTCAAAAAAAAAAATCAGTATCCTTTATACAAGTGATAAACAGGATGAGAAAGAAATTAAGGAAACAACACTCTTCACAATAGCCACAAATAATATAAAATATCTTGGTATAGCTCTAAATAACCAAAAACCAAAAGTGAAAGACCTGTATGACAAAAGTTTCAAATCTTTGAAGAAAGAAATCAAAGATTTAAAAGATGGAAAGATCCCTGATGCTCATGGATAGGTCTGATTAACACAGTAAAAATAGCAGTCTTACCAAAAGCAATCCACAGATAAAATGAAATTCCCCTCAAAATTCAGACACAATTCTTTTACAGACCTTGAAAAAACAACTATCAATTTCATATGGAAAAATTAAAAACCTGACGGGAGAGAGCCAGCCCTTGATACTATTAAGGATATTCTGCTTTGCTCACAGACAAGAATCTAGCATAACTGTCTTCTGAGAGGCTTCATCCAGCAGCTGAGAGAAACATATACAGAGACCCACAGCCAAACAGTAGGCTGAGCTAGCAGAGTTTTGTGGAAGTGTGGGAGGAAGGATTGAGGGATCAGGAAAGGTCAAGACACTACAAGAAGACCTACAGAGAAAACTAACCTGGGCCCATGGGGACTCACAGAGACTGAACCACCAACCAAGAAGTTTGCACGGACTGGACCTAGACCCCTTACACATAAGTAACAGATATGCAGTGTGGTCATCATGTGGGTCTCCTAACAATGGAGGTAGGGGCTGTCTCTGACTCTGTTGCCTGCCTTTGCAATCCCTTCCCCCTAGCTGGGCTGCTTTATCTGGCTTCAGTGGGAAAGGATGTGCTTAGCCCTGCTATGACTTGAGGGGCCAGGGTGGGTTGGTACCCCTTAGGGTCCCCACTTCTCTGAGAAAGAAGGGAATTGGGGGGTGGGAGCATTAGGGCAGGACTGTGTGGAGAGGGGTGAGGAGCTGGGATTAGGATGAAAAGTGATTAAATTTTTAAAGAGAGACTCAACAATGAAATAAACCATCAGTATAAAACTGGGAAGTAGTTGTCACATAGGAAGACTCATAAATATTTTTATACCATGTGACTTGAAGATGACAGGAGGAAAGCACTGAAATAAAAAACAATTCAAATTACAGATGTCATGTGTTTGTTCACTCTTAAAATTTTTCCTGGAGGTATCAACCTGAAACAGCACAATTATGGCAGCAATGTTTTCAGAAAGAAAAAAAGGGAAAAAAAAAGAAAGAAAAGAAAGGAGGTTTGTTTGTATCTTCCCCAAGTACTTTTGGTTGTCCCTGAAATTTGGAATTGGAAGCAAACAATGTTCATGTAAAAATTTTAGTAGGTTTCTTGGCAGTAAGTTAAACCAAACTTATCTGTTCGGCTTCCTAAGAGGTGAAAAAAGGATTCTATTTAAAGATATGATAAAAAAAAAAAACAAGTGGCTATTGAACTGCAGGTAGGGCTTATCTAAAATAATCTGTTTGGGTTTGATATTTCTCTTTCTATCATTATAAAACCTGAAGTTGTGTAAAGTGAATTGTACTCAGAGATTGTAATGTGACATCTCAAATGGAAGCGACTGCTTCTCTAAGCCAGAATGCTGCGGTGGTTCCTGCATCGGTAGCAGCTACTGCCTTACTGCCAGCAAACAGACCTTAGCAGGAGAGGCAAACCAGAGAAGTAACAGGAAGCTACAGGTTAGAACAGATTTGTTGGCTCAGCCACCCACGGTGCTGATGTTTCAGGTAATGCGCCTGGGGTGGGGAGGGAATTGGGGGGTCACTTGAGAATAGTATTGGCCTTTTGCTTGTTTGTTTTCCATTTTTATTCCATGTTTTCGTGGGGTTCTTTCGTGTTTCTTGCTTTTGTTTCTTGTTTGTTTTTGAAAGAGAGTAAAAGAAAAACTTGGGTGGGTTTGGAGGTGGAAAGGTTCTGGGAGGAGTTGAGAAGGGAAAAACATGATCAAAATATATTGTGTCGATATTTTTCAGTAAAAATTGTTGAGGTTGTTGGGTTTTTTTTGTTTTGTTTTGTTTTTATGTGTATGTGTCAGTGCGTGTCACATACGTGCATGTGTCTGTAGAGGCCAGAAGAAGGCACTGGATTCCCGGAGCCTGAGTCACACACACTTTTGAGTTACCTGACATGGGGGCTAGAAACAAACTCCTGTCCTCTGCAAAAGCTGCAGACAACCTTAACAGCTGAGCCGTCCTTCCAGCTCCCAACAGGAGGGTTTATTTAGACTTATTTTTTAAGCAATGCTGTTGATTGCTATATGTAATAGTCTGATCATGACACTAAATACATATGTCTTTTAATAGGGACATTTGCTCAACCATGTTTGTAGAAGTTTTATTTGTAATAGCCAGAAGCTGGAAACAACCCAGATGCCACTCAACTGAGGAATGGATACAGAAATTGTGGTACATCTACACAATGGAATATTACTCAGCAATAAAAAAACAAGGATATCATGAAATTTGCAGGTAAATGGTGGGAATTGGAAAGGATCATCCTGAGTGAGCTATCCCAAAAGCAGAAAGACACACATGGTATATACTCACTCATATAGACACATAAAATAGGATAAACCTACTAAAATCTGTACACCGAAAGAAACTAATCAAGAGGGAGGACTCTGGCTAAAATGCTCAATCCCCAGCCCAAAAGGCAAAGCAGATGAACATCAGAAGAAGAAAACAGGAAACAAGCTAGGAGCCTGTCACAGAGGACCCCTGAAAGGCTCTGCCCTGCAGACTAACAAAGCAAATTCTGAGACTTATGGCCAACTGTTAGGCAGAGTGCATGGAATCTAACAAAAGATGTGGGAAATAGTAAAATAGGGAGAGGACAGGAACTCCACAAGGAGAGCAACAGAACTAAAAAACTCTGAGCACAGGGGTCTTTCCTGAGACTGTTACTCCAACCAAGGACCATGCATGGAGAAAACCTAGAACCCCTGCACAGATGTAGCCCCTGGCAGTTCAGTATCTAAGTGGGTTCCATAATAATGGGAACAGGGACTGACTCTGACATGAACTGATTGGCCTGCTCTTTGATCATCTCACCCTGATAAGGGAGCAGCCTTACCAGGCCACAGAGGAAGACAATGCAACCACTCCTGATGAGAGCTGATAGACTAGGATCAGAAGGAAGGAAAGGAAGACCTTCCCTATCAGTGGACTTGGGGAGGGGCATGTGTGGAGAAGGGAGAGGGAAGGTGGAAGTGGGAGGGGAGGAGAGAGGGGTTTATGGGGGGATACAAAGTGAATAAAGTGTAATTAATAAAAAATAATAATAATTGAGTGTAAATGAGGGGCTGGAAAGTAGAACCTGAGAGTGTAGTTTGTTATTTTTCATTTAATCCATGTAAATTTATCTTTCTCTGAAAACCATATATAATATATAGACATATATATACATGTATACATATATACACAGATATGTACATGTTTGTATGTATGTACATATTATTTAATATGATGAAACTACATGTAGACACACATGTACATACATATATACATATATGTACATATACATGTACATATTTGTGTATATATGTATATATTATATATAAATTTTGGAGTTAGATAAATTTATATATATGTATACACACACACACATATATATGTGTGTGTATGTATGTATGTGTGTGTGTGGACAGATATTCAAAAACAGAAGATGACACAGAGACATGGGTAAATGGAGGACCGGAATGATGAACAAGGAATAGAAAGTAGGAGGGAACCAGGGATTTGCCTCAGCAAGTATGAACGGGAGCGTGGCCCTATTCTTCCATTCAGACTTTAAAATAATACTAATCTTTAAAATAATAAATAATAGTATAAAATAATAATGTTTTATCATAAGCCATTCCTTGCTATAATGGTCCTAGGAAATGAATACACTTGGGTTTATAGATATATATGTAACGTGAGTGCTTAGCTCCGGTTAAGAGATCAAAGAGGCACAATGTTGAAGACCTAGCTGTGGAAGCTTCATAATGTCACCCCTGTCTCCCTGCACGTGTGAAGCAGTCCCAGGGTCCGGCCTGCTTTCAAGGAGAGTGGCAGGAGAGGATCCACATTGCACTTTAAGAGCAGCATGTGGGCCTGGAGAGATGGCCCAGCGGTTGATGGTGCTTGCTACTCTCTCAGAGGACTGCATGTCAGTTTCCCAGTGCCCAAGCGAAGCAGCTGACAACTGACTACCTGTAACTCCAGCAGCACCTTCAGATCTTTCACCCGCATCTAGTCATTGTGAGTACCTGCACATAAATGACACACCACACACAGACACACAGATGGACACATGCATGGACACACACACAGACTTTATCTATGGTGACCATCTTTGTCTAAAATCAACTGCAATGGAAGTTCACAAGGAGTTAAGAGAGGTTACAATGCATGGCAAGGAAATGGTAAAGGATGATTTGGAAAGGAATTATGGGACTTCTCAACTCATTTTCATCTTTGTAAAGTTTTGCTTTTCTTCTGGATAAATGTTAAGATGGCCATTAGACCAAAATTAAGCAGTGAGTTCCAAGTGTGTCTCTCAAACATCTAAACTCCTTAGATGTTCTATATTGCAATTCCAATAATCCTATGAGTCAACTCTGTTGGCTTGTTCTGTCCAAAGCCTCAGAAACTTTCACCCTCCCCACTAACAAAACCAAACATAGTTGGATACCATATGACTTAAACTAAGATATACATAAAAAAGCTATTTCATATGATTCCCTGCACTCTGCCAAAGGGTTGGTTATGATTCCTAATCTTTGCTTTGATACCCTGCTAGGAAGAGTCTGGAGAGGTCAGGAGCTCCGCAAGGTCCAAATATATCAGGGCACAGGGGTCTTTTATGAGACTGTCTCTCCAACCAAGGACCATGTATGGTTATAACCTAGAACCCCTGCTTGTATGTAGCAAATCATAGCTCAATACCCAAGTGGGTATACTAGTAAGGGGAATAGGGACTATTTCGGACATGAACTCAATGGCTGGCTCTTCAACCACCCCGCCCCTCAAGGGAGGAACAGCCTTGCTAGGCCACAGAAGAGGACATTGCAGCCATTCCCGAAGAGACCTGATAAGCTAGAGTTAGATGGAAGGGGAGGAGGTCCTCCCCTATCAATGGACTTGGAAAGGTGCAGGGAGAAGATGAGGGAGGGAAGGCGGGGATAGGGAGGGAATTCAGGAGGGGGCTAAGGCTGGGATACAAAGTACATAACCTGTGATTAATATAAAATAAAAGTGAAAAAAAAACAAAAACAAAAAAGGCTATTTCATTTTTCCCTCACTAAACTTAGACAGCTAAGAGAACGAAGCTCAATATATTTGAGTCACTTGCTCAGGTTCAACAGTGGTCTCCGTGACCTAACTTCAGGCTGTCTAACTGTACAGCACACATCCTCATTGAACTTATAAGAAATTACAGAGGATCAGAATTGTTCATCTTATCTATGCAATGAAGAATCACAGTGTTTTTTTAAATAAATTTTACATATTCAAAAATCAGGAAAATTTTTCTAAAGGAAAATTTAACTTCTGAAATAATGTTGAATTGCAAACTACTTTCTGTCATAATGCTTCATTTTTAGTACCTATTTCAGTAAAAAAAAGTTTAATACAGTTATATTTAAATAGTCTATAATTTAAATAAGTTAAATGCCAGTTATAAAATATATTGATCTGAACAAATTTGGCTATGTCAGTTAATCTTTTACAATAAAAAAAAATTATCAAAGAAGCTTAGAAGAGAACCTTTCATTAACTCAAAACATGGGTATATACATGGTTAAAACTTAAAATAGTAATAAGTAAGTTAAATACACTACTTTAAAGAGAAATTTTAAGTTACACAGATAACTGTTGAGTTATATTCTATTTCCGTAAAGATACTGTGTCAATAATAGAAATATTCAACACAATTCACTTCAAGTTTTATTGACCATAAACTGAATCTTAAAAGTTTAAATTACCTTAAAATGCGTTTAGCCTTGTTTTTACTAATGTTACTAATATATAAACACGGCTTTAGATTTTTATAAGCTATACACTTTTTATAAACTACGTCATGCAGGAAATTGTTATGCTCTATTGTGGTACAATATAAAAAGGTCAAAAAATTTCCCATCTTTTTATGGACTATGTTTACGATTTTTAAGGCTCCAACCTAACAGTAATGAAACCTAAAGTCCTAGTCTTTAATGATTATGAAATGAAAGCTAATAGTCAGTCATGTTATAAATGCTCAAATCCTTTAATGTGTCCAGAAATAGATTCATGGTCATACTAAGAACCAGGGTGATTAAAACAAGATTAATTTTATTTAGCCTCCTATACATGTTTTCAAAGTTAAATGGGAAGTAACTAGAAACAAGCAAAGTTTGACTGTTTAGATCTACGTGACATAGAAGTGGTCTTCAAATACTTATCTGTAGAATATGGCATAATTATAGATCATAACATTCTGTTTTATGTTTTCAAGATATAGATTAGAGCAGATAACTAATGACATTGCTCAACTCAAATATGCTAGCCCTCAAACCTGTTAGAAACCTGCTGAATATGGCATTGAATATGTTTAAGCCTATTATGACAGACAGAGACTACCAAAACCTAAGAATAACTCTCCAAGGTCTCTGAGAAGATTTGAGCATAATGACAGATGTCTTCAACCCTGGGTTGTGTTACATTAACCACTGGGAAGACCGCCCCAATGCTTCACCCACTGCTAGGGGCCCAGTGTGAACTGTGGACAAACTGGACACCCCGAGAGTTACTGTCTCATGAATATGAGGTGAGTTCCCATGTTCTCCTTCCACAGCAAAAGCTTCTCATCTCTGTGCCTGATGGCCAGACTGCATCTGCCCGTGTTGACATGGAAATCACAGGAACCTGGGACAAATATCTAGGTAGTGGAATATGGACTGACTAGTCATCTCTGTCATTTTGATTGATACACAGATTCATTTAGATTACAATTTGTCTTCTCTGGTCTCGGACCACATTGACAGCTAAGCCAATGGTAGCTTGACAGCTAGAGTACAGGCAAATTAGCTTCTCACCGCAAGATAATCTACTACCTTAGTTTATTAGTTAATTCATTAGTGAGTTAAAACTACTAACTACTTGATCTCTTATTTTAAAAGGCAAGTAGGGGGCTGGAGAGATGGCTCAGCAGTTAAGAGCTCTGACGGCTCTTCCTGAGAAGAACCCGGGTTCAATTCCCAGCACCCACATGGCAGCTCACAACTGTCTGTAACTTCAAGATCTGACACCCTCACACAGACATACATGCAGGCAAAATACAAACAAACATAAAATAAAAATAAATAAGTTGTTTAAAATAAATAAAAAAGTAAACAGTTTGCCTTGCTCATAGACCTCTGTTAAAAGTCCCAAATGTAACTTTTTACTATTTCTTTAGCTAAAAGACACTGACTGTTCCCAGCAGTCTCACCTGAATCTCACAGAAAATAACTGGAAAGAAAGACAGATGTAAAACTTACATAAGATCGAAGGACACAGAAGTTTAAGTTGTGAGGACCTAAGAACGTATTTTAGGATCTAAGAAGGTGTTTTAAGGTTAAGAAATACATGTAAAAGCCTAGATGATTATATAAAGGTGATTTAAGGTATTCAAAAATGCAAAATGTTTCAGATTTCTTTTTGTATTATTGAGACTGTCCAGAGCTTTGATATTACACTGTATGATCCACTATCATGGTTCCAAGCTCAAGATTTTAAAATTCCTTTGGCTTGTCTTTTATTTATAGACTTAAAAAATGTTTCTCATTGTAGTAGACTTATGCAGTCCTCTGGATAAAGGGAAGAAGTCCCTCTTTCATGATACGTAGTCATACTGAAAATCAAGAACAAGTAAGCTTTTGCCCCTTCTACTTCACCTCAAAGAGTCTTCATGCTGCTAACACAAAGATGTGTGTCCACTGCCTTTTTTCTACAATGTGTGTTTCACTGCAGATTACAAATAACAGTGATGGTAACATGTTTAAAACTTACCTTCTTTGTAAACTTAAAAAGGACTCTTGTAAACTACAGAAAATCTACCTCTCAGGTCAAATGGACTCCAGATAAGTACTGCCAACCAACAATCTAAGTTTCCCACCGATTGCCAATTTCAGAAGGTGGGATTCCTCCCCCATTCCCTGGTTTTAGACTCCCCTCCCTCCAGTCATCAAGATCATATGCTTAAAAGTCCATGGGCCTAAAAGTTTCAAATGTACACCTGAGAAAGAATTTCCTCCCTAACCTACTTTGCTTTGGCCTCTGCCCATATATACGTTCCAGTATCCTGTCAAGTCCAGGTGTTTCCTACATCTAGGACAGCTCCAAAGCACCCACAGGTGCTCTAGTTTAACCTCAAAGATTGTTTCAGCTGTATCCGCATTTTCCTCCCTAGCTGCAGACTTTCTCACAGATCCTGGAGAGCAGTAAAACAGCTGGATCTCCCAGGATTTCGCCAGCACCCCAGCCACCATTCTCTGAGGGTCCCCAAAGATGCTGTTGCCCTTAAGTCAGCAGAAAGCAGCCTTTTGAACACAACATCCCGCCTTACCATCCTTTCCTAAGTTTGCTGTTTTTTAATTAAACAAAAAGAGGAATGTTAGTACATAAGCAATCTCACTAGTCTTGTGCATGAGTTTTGTCCTGGCAGGTTTTTGGAGTTGCTGGGCTTCAATTACAAACTGGTGGTCAGCACAAGCATTGAAAGGCTGAAAATCTCACCCTAGCACAGTCTTGTTTGAGCAAAAGAATAAAAATGTAAGTTAGAAAGCAAAAGTTCTTCTACCTCGAAACATATGAATGGCCAAAGTACCTGAGTACCGGAGCCCTTTTCGTTTTGAAGTAAACCTTTATCAGAAACCAATGACTCTTCCCAACCTCTATGCTAAAGTGCTTCCAAAAGGTGCTCAGCAGCCCAGGATATTGCAAGCACTGTGGTCTGATTCACAAAATTGTTGGGACAACCTATACCCACACATATTGTATCAGCTGGCTGTGAATGTTCATTCGCCCCCGTATTTTTCAATTGTTAATTGCTGTGCAGGCTGCAGTACCAGGTGTTGGCAGAATATGTAAATGTTTGACATTTCCTCACCTGCCCAAAAGAGGATTCTCTGAGAGTGTCCTGAAAAAAGCAAGCTGGCAAGGGGGGAGGGATGGGTGGGAGGGGCCAAGGAAGGTCATGTGCCCTCAATCCCGCCAAAAGACAGCAGATAATGGACGGGGCGTGGTCCTGCTGCTGATTGAGTAAGCTGTAGAACCTCTCCCTGTATGCTTGAGAGAAGCTGACTAACTCCTTTTTGAGCCTGAGCACAAGCTGAACCAAAGTTCTTGCCACCCTTCCCCCTTTCCTGTTTGACGAGTTCCTGGAGACAACAGGAGACAGGTAAACAAATCGGCGACTGCCGAATATGGCCAAAAACTAAGTCAGTCAAACAAAGAAAAAACCCCTATAAGGTAACCCTCTCGCACCCAAAATGAAGACCAATCAAAATTGTACAAATATGTCCCTCTATGGACACTGGCTAATCCCCATCGAGGTCACATAGCCTCCACTGGAAATGGCCAATCCTAGTCAAAGTCACATAGCTCCAGTTGGAATTTCCCTAAAGCCTTTAAAAGAGCCCTGGAGTTGACCGCATGGTCACCATTTTGTATGAATGGTCAACCCCTGCATGCTGGTTGTTCTGCAGAATAAACTCTCTTTGCTTTTACATACTATTTGAGACTGGAGTCTTCCTTCAGCGATTTTCGGACCCTTTCATGCTAATAGGGTTTGTTGTTGTTGTTGTTGTTTTATGAGAATGAAATATGGCTTTTGATAAATAAAGAGCTAGTGGCTGGAGCTGGGCAGGATGACCAGGCAGAAGGACAGAGGCAGGAGACAGAAGTAGAGACAGACCCAGACCTGAGCAGGAAGGTAGAGAGAGGTAGCTACAGGGAGGGGACACGATGGCAGGGAGGTGGGGTCAGTTGAGAACGCTAGCTGAGGTACTGCCCCAGCGCTATACTATAGTGATACCTCCGTGTCTTTATTAAACTTCAAGCAGGTCCAAGAAGCTCCCGCAATACAAACCGATGAAAAGACTGCTTCCTTCCTGTGCCTGTGTAGGCCTTCAATTAACGGTTAGTCTTTATTGGGCGTTTTTATTTCAGGATCTGTTCTAAGCCCTCTGCAAGTTATTATTTATTTAACATTCACAACAGTGAGAGAGAAGCTAACTTTTATTTTATAAGTTATTCCGTCCTCCGTTTCCGGCTTTATAGAGACTAATGTCAATTCATGATCTTTGCTTCCTAGTTCTTGCAAACAGCATGAATTTGATAAAATAAATAGACAATAACCAAAAGATTCACCTTCTTGGGAGAGGCCTAATGGCCCCCAATTACAGCCGCTAAGTCCTAGAGAAATCAGGATCCCTCATTTTCCATGTTTTCTTTCCTGTTAGTTACCAGTAATGAGGGTAGATAGGAACACAATAATTTCTTATAAATAGATGTAATTTAATCTTACTTTGCCTAACTTTTGAATCAAACTTTATCACAGGTGTGTATAAGGGCATGATAAACTATATGTAGCACCTGGTATATTTTAAGAATCTATGGGGAATGGGGGAGTCATCTTGGAATAGTGGAGAGGCTTTAACTTGGATATGAAGCTAAAAAGAGCAGGGCTTCCTTCTCCCTCTTGCTAAATCTCTATCTTGGCAAGCCACCACTGGGAGGGCAAGGTGTTAGAGACACTCCCCATCCGAGTCCTCAAGCAGAAGCGTTGATGCAGTTCTCAGAGACCAATAGGGTATCTCTCAGCCCAGAGCTGCTCAACACTGACTAGTTACCAAAAGTCAACCTGAGCCAATGGTTCTCGAGTTCACTGTTTCCCATCGATGATTAAGGACAGAGAGACCCAGGAATAAGCAAAGCAAAAGCAAGCTTTCTCAAGGAGAATTAAGGAAGGGAGCGAAATTCTCAGGGTTGAAAAGGGTACCCAAATGGGAAAACTCCAGTGCTCCTGTAGGAAGGGACTAAACAAGGTATGACTGGGCTGTTTGTCCAGGATCTCTTATAAGGCTTATTCAAGAAATGAGACAACAACTGAGGTCATTTCTCTGAGCTGTTCTTGGGCCACGGAGCTTAGAAGGTCACAAACTGTGTTTTCTTCTGACACAGCCAGGAAGATGACTCCTAGCCTGTACTGCAACCCATTGAGGGGAGCTGGAGCCCCTCCCCAGTCTGTCCCTCTCTGACTTCTGCTTTATTATCTGATGGCTGTAATGCTCTGCTAACCATCAGCTCTGGCTGGCATTACTGCCAGCATCGCAGGTGTCTTGCTGGCTGTTAATCAAATCATGTTCATGATTTGAACATGTTCATGTTCTGAGTCATGCAGCCAGCTTGTAGTTTTACCACTGCAGGGAATGAAGTCCCACCACAACTACTAAGATGTATGTAGCTGGAGTTTTCCCTAATTACCTCTTCTCTAGCTCCTTTATGGGGTAGTCTGGGAAGCTGGAATAGGTGGAGACTTTTTAGAAATTCTCCCTATTACAATAATGTAGTCTGTTACAATTGGCTACCTTAGAAAAAAGAATATGAGAAAAGACAACAGAGCTTTGCTTATGCTCCTCCAGAGGGCTAGAGACAGGGGGAAGTGAAGGCAGCCAGAGCTATTTTCCTCCAGAGCCCTTTCCTTGCTCTCCTCTGCTCAGCCTGGTGATCTCACACCCAAATGCAAGCCCTTATATTTCTCATCCCTACCACTCCTGGCCAGGCCTCACAATTTTAATTCTAATCCTTTTAACTCTAACCTCTGTCCTCACTGTACTGTGTTAAACTGCAGCTGCACACAAAGGGTCATGTCAGCAGCTTAAGACAATGCTGGAAACACAGGTGTAGCTTCAAGGAAAGCAGGTACTGTGCACTTTCTTTACTTCACTGTCTCTAACAACTGTCAAAAAGAAACACTTTATTTTACTTTTTAATATTATTTTTAAATTTTATACTTTTAATTATGTGTGTAAATTTGTGTAAATTGAGTGCAGTGCCTGTGGACAGCAGTGCCTGATCCCCTGAAACGGATGTTACAGGTTGTGAGCCTGCCAACCCAGTACTGGGAAGAGAGTCAGAGTGTGCTGAAAGAGCAGGACACACTCCTAACCACTGAGCCATCTCTCCAGCCCTCTTATTTATTACTTTAGTTTTCTAACACAGTTGTCTAATTGATTCACTTATTAAAGTGAATTAATCAAAATATTACAATGAACTAAACACTACCAGATCAACTAACTTAGAATGTCTAGAACAAAAGCAACTTTTATAAAAATATATGTATGCATATGTCTCTGTGTGGGTGTGTACATGTTACTGTAGGTGCCTGTGGAAGCCAGAAGTGAGTGTTGGATTCCCTGGAACTGGAGTTAAGAGGCAGTTGCGAGGAGATCCAAGATGGCTGCCAGGAGAGGACACTGTGTCTGAGGAGTAGGACAGCAGAAACATCACAGCGACCAGGAGACTAAACTCTGGGACCTAAAACACCAGCATTTGTGATTGCCAGGTGAGCAGAACTCCTACGGTGAGAAAATCAAGTGGGAAAATCCTAGGGACACCCAGTTATTCCCTGGAAAAAACTCCGGGTGACTGTCTGCGCTCAGCTCTGATCTGAACGAGCAGCCGCTGCGCTGGGCGCCCGCAGCTGCAATACCAGACTGGGTCTCACAGTCTCTGGGCCAGACTGAGGAGGACCCGGGTACTGTTTTAACTGACCTGCACACTGCAGGCTCACACTGCTCGGGTCCGCCAGCAACCACGTCAGTCCGTGTGTGAGTCCACAGGCCAGTCTGAGAAAGACCCGGGTTCTGTTTCAACCGGCAGGCACACACCAATTGCCCCCGCCGGAAACCACCTCAGTCTGTGTGTGTGTGTGTGTGTGTGTGTGTGTGTGTGTGTGTGTGTGTGTGTGTGTGTGTGTGTGTGTTCACGGGCCAACCTGACAAGGACCCGGCTCTGCTGCAACCGGCGGGCATACGGCAGACGCACACCAATCGCCTCTGCCAGAACCACCTCAGTCTGAGAGGGCCTAGGGGACCATCTTGACCGGCCTACACACTGTGGGTGCACAGAGCTCGGGTCTGCCAGCAACCACCTCAGCCCGTGTGTGTGTGTGTGTGTGTGTGTGCGTGTGTGTGTGTGTATGTGTTCACGGGCCAATCTGAGAAGGACCCAGGCTCTGCTCCAACTGGCGGGCATACGGCAAGCACATACTGATCGCCTCCGCCAGAACTACCTCAGACTGAGAGGGCCTAGGGGACCATCTTCACTGGCCTGCACACTGCAGACGCACACTGCTCGGGTCTGCCAGCAACCACCTCAGTCCATGTGTGTGTCCACAGGCCAGACAGAGAAGGCCTTGGACACCATTTCAGACGGGCCTGCATATAGTGGGTACACACTGCTCGGCAACACCTGCAACCAATCCAGACCCACTGTGTGTGCCCCAAATATCATCTCAGACCGCGGTGAACAGCCCCTGGCCCAGAAGGGGGCTCCAAGTCTCCAGTCCAGAGAAGAGCCCTTAGCAGCAAGCCCAGGGCAGAGTACAGAACCCCAGCTGACATCTCAAACCGGGACACTCAGACTCAGGAACAGAGTGAGTAGCCAAGCCTCCAGGCCAGAGGGGTGACCAGCCTGCAGTACTCACAGCTTCTAGCACAGAGCACGAAGCCGGGTACACAGAGCCCACAACAGAGTTCAACTGAGACAACAACACACACTAAAAAACCACTGGAACTCCCTGATCTTCTTGAAGAATACTCCTGACACAAGAGATTGACAGTTCCAGTCTGAAGTTCAGCCTTAAAGCATAAACAGCTCCTTGATTATATGTAAACAAATGCCCAGAAATCGGCAAAAGAACTCACCCAACAAATATCAGGACACCATGGCTCCACCAGAAACACCCAAAAGCAGTGGAGATTTCAGCGGAGACACAGGAAAATTATGTTAAAGTTATGATTATGCAGATATTGGAGGAACAAAAAGAGAGACAAAAAGAGGAAATGAACAAGGCCCTC
>CM053753.1:74624996-74678764 GCA_028658305.1 Pachyuromys duprasi | reverse complement strand
TGGAAACGATCATCCTAAGTGAGGTATCCCAAAAGCAGAAAGAAACATATGGTATATACTCACTTATATAGACCTATAGGATAGGATGGTCATGGTGAAATTTACACACCTAAGGAAGATATACAAGGAGGACCCAGGTTGGTATGATCAATGCTCGTATAGATGAACAAATAGAATGGTCATTGAATGGAGGAGAAAACAAGCAACAGGACGGGAGCATACCAAAGAGGACCTCTAAAAGAATCAATATAGCAATGTATCAAAGCAGATATTAAGACTCACAATCAAGCCGTTGGCAGAGGGCAGGAAGTAATAATAAAAATAGGGGAAATTAGTAAGACTTGGGGAGAACAAGAGCTCCACAAAGACCAAACTGAGCAGGGCACAGGGGTCTTATATGAGACAGTTTCTTCAACCAAGGACCATATATGGATATGGCCTAGAACCCCCGCTCAGATATGACCCATGGTAGCTCGGTGTCGGACTGAAGACCCTAGTAAGGGAAACAGGGACTGTTTCAGTCATGAACTTGATGGCTGACTCTTTGACGCTCCCCCACACATGCCAGGGAGTAACAGACTGGCTAGATCCCAGGGGAGGACATTGCAGCCAACCCTGAGGAGATAAGATGAGCTGGAGTTGGATGGAAGGGGAGGAGGTCCTCCCCCATTGGTGTAGTTGGAGGGTGCGGGGAGGAGATGAGGGAAGGATGGGGAGGGTGGGAGGGAATGTGGGAGGGGGCTATGCCTGGGGTGCAAAGTATCTAACCTGTGATTGATATAAAAATAAATTAATTAAAAAAATAAATCTCTCAATGACCTCCAAAAAATAAAAAATAAAAAGAGGCAGTTGTGAGCTTCCTGACATGGGTGCTGAGAACCAAATCCAGATCCTCTGGAAGGGCAGTATATACTCTTAACTTCTGAGCTTTCTCTCCAGGCCCAAAATTCATCTAGGAAATTACAATGTGCAGCCTAGGCAGAGAACAACTTTATAAGCTCGGTTGCCTCCTAATGCAACCAGCTGTAATTAGCATTTTGAGTAACTGACTACTTTATGCTGAGCAATTTACATAATTATCACAACAACAGGAATGTTAGTCATAGAGTATCACAGGTGTGAAAAGTAGGGCTTGGACAGGCTGAGACAGATGCTGTTTTTGAGCATACCTTGGCCCAGCAATTGCTCCTATAAAATATATTCTTTCCTTTTTATGGTAAAAAAGGGTCATAGATACTCAACAAGTTGGTCCCAGCATTCCTCAAGGATCACATAAACTCCTTCCGTGGCAGTTGTGAAGAATATGTTTCTAGGAAATTAGCATTATAGAGTAATAATTCAATACTCTGAGAGGACTATAGTTGTCAGGCAGTTAAGTCAGTCTAAGTTCTTTGAATAAGTAAGCTTTAAGTTTTTGAACAGGCATCTTGGTATTTTGAGATTGAATTGGAAAAAGCAGATCTATGAAACAAACAATGGATCACAAAGGTAGGCGGCATGAGAATCACAGGTGTTTAGAAACATGACAAGCTAAGAAAATAGGCTGGATGTTTAGGAAGAGTCCAAAAGCGGCAAGACAGGTGGGGTGAAGTTCACACCCTAAACTACCAGCACTGAGTCAGCAGATAAAAGGTGACCAAATTATTCAGTAATGCAAACAATTTAAAAGGTGAACACAAAACAGTCTCTATTCCATATTTTCAAACCCCTTCAAAGATAAAGTAATACAAGCCGGATCTTGCTTTGTAGAATTTTGCTGAAAGTATATAAATGTTTATATGTCAGAAACATCTATTAACTCACTTAACAGCAAAAACTCTGCTACTGAAGTTAATTATTATGGTGACTTCTCTCAGGTATATAGCCACTGTTACTCTCTTTGGAATGTAAGATTTTCACAGAATGAATGTACAGGATACTGACATTACTTAAGTGTCAGTAGTTAATTTGACCCACGAGAGAAAATCATTAGAGCACGTGAACAAAGGAAAAAGAATTTCTACACATAAACATATGGCCTTGTTTCACTCCTCTTCTGAGTCATTAATTCTTTTATGAGGGCTGAAAAGAAGACAAAAGACACTGCCCATCAGGACAAAGCTGTCTCCTGCCTGTAAAATACCAGTTTGTAATTCACAGGTACTTAGCTAGAAAGCACTGAGGAGAAGTTTTGCAACCCAACAATTAAAAAATGTTTGCCTTTGAATTGTAAGTTTATATGAAGATTAAACATTGAAATGCCTTCATACTATCTTTTAGTCTGTTGGATTAAGTTTTAAGATTAATTTTTACGTGTGTGTGGTGTGTTGAGTGTGGGCCTACATGTGCCATGACACTTGGGTAGAGATGGAGGAGAACTTTTGGGAGTCAGATCTTTTCTTCCATCATGGGTGACAGGAATTAAATTCAGGTCTTAAGACTTGGGCTTGCAGCCAGAGCTTTTACCTGCTAAACGTTCTGGATGGCCCCAGATATAAAATTTAACAGTACTAGTATAAAATTTGGTGTTGGTAAAATAAAAGCACTCCAACATGGCATACAGTCAAATCATTTTTCTGTTATGTGATTTAAGTGAGTTCACCTGTGACTAGTTCCTAACCATACACATTATTGAGACTACTATATGACTAGTAAGCACTTAAGGTTAAATTACAGAATTATCCTGTTTTTAAAAAATTACATCAAGTTTTAGTGTTTTCACTATTGTCCTTCAATTTGGCCAAAAAAGAAATACAGAAGATATTTACCCATAGCGTTTAATTATTGGAGTTATAAAATTAGTTTTGAAATACCCTTCCTGGGTGCCACAAAACATGTTTGAGAACACTGGAAATTACCTTGAAGGCTGCTTTGAAAAGAATACCTTGAAAGATTATTAGGATTTACCTTATGTTGGTCAAAATTGCTATCATCAATTTCATATGGCTTAATTGGGAAAGAAAAACTGTTATCCTGGAAGGGGGCTACAGCGGGGATACAAAATGGATAAACTGTAATTAATATAAAAATATAAAAATTTAATTTAAAAAATAACTGTTATCCTAGTCTATGACTTAGCAGGGCCCTATTACATAAACAAGGTTGCTGCAGAAGAGAACATCCTCAACTATGCAATGTGTGTAACAAATTCAGTATACAGATTAATTGGTGCTGGCTCTCCACACTGAAAGGTACCGCAAGGGGAAGCAAGAACTGAGGCAATTTTCACTTCATATCCACAACACTCATTAAAGTCTGGTTGAGGTTAACAAACACAGAAAACTGGGGCTAAAAGGCAGGAAGAGTTTGAAATAACCTCTTCATACAAAAAGGTCACGCAGCTAATGAGTTCCAAATTGCACTACCAAATGGTCATTGTTCACTTTTATCATGTCCACCTCCTACAGAAGTTGTTGAAGGCCAAGAGTAAGGAATAATTTAGGAACAATGACAAGACTGGAATCACAACTACCTAGGTAGCTGAGGTGAGAACTGCAAGGTCAAGGCCACACTGGACAACCTAAAGACACTATCTTATGATACTGAGTGTCTATTTATAATCTAGCACTTGGGAGGCTGAGGCAGCAGAATCAGTTCAGAGTCAGGCTTGGCTAAATAGTGAATTCAAGGCCAGGTTGGCCTACCTAACACTATTATGTTCAAACAAACAGGGCTATGAATGTAGCTCAGTGCTAAGACACTTAAGATATACATTGCCTTGAGTTTAATGGCCAGTACCAGAAATTAAATAAAGTTGGTAAGACCCCAGTAACCAGTCATTTTTATCAGAAATAATTGGCCAAAGCAATAAATGCTGACTTTGTTATAAGACAGAAGCTGACATGCATTAATGCAGAATACAAATGTCAGTGGATCACTGGTAGTTCAGTGGCTGAATTCTCTCCTCCCCCAACTCAAATATCTAGTCATTAAATGACTTCTTAGAAAAAACTAGCCACATTAATAATATGAAGAGATCACAGACCTAGTTCAGAAACATGTTTCACTGAAGGCACTTTGTTTTCGAATGAGGAAAGGGCTTTTCAGTTTCTGAAATAGACTGTGATTTGAATGAGGTGTACCCCTACAGGCTCCCATATCTGACCACTTAGTCCCCAGTGTGTCTGGGGAGATAATGGAATCTTTAGGAGGTGCTGCCTGCTGGAGAAAATGTTGAGTTCCCAGCCTTGCCTCACTTTCAGTTCTTTACCCCTGTGTTTTCTGTTTGCAGTTGAAGGTGGGATTTCTCAGCCTCCTGCTCCAGTAGCCTTCTGCCATATGGACTCTGCCTCTAAACTGTAAGCCGAAATAAACTGTCTTCCCAAGATGCTTTGGTTATGGTGGCCTATCACCGCAACAAAAAGTAACTCATCTCCCACAGAGATCCACCACGATCTCCATTTTTTTTTTTTAGCCCAATGACCTGAGACCTAAAACAATTTAGATGCTACACGATTCTTTTTTTATTTTTTTATTTTTTTTTAAAAAAGACAGATTTAGGATTTGGTAAGAAATTACTGAGTTACTTTTTTTTTTTAATCTGTGAAGTGCTACAATATGGAATAAAGAAATAAGATTTTTAAAGTTCAATGTTTACAGACATAGTATAAAAAAAAATGACTGACTTAGAAGACATTAAATAATGTTGATACACACCAGGAAGGAATTTGGGCAAGGAAAGGCACATCATTTCACCACAAGAAATAAAGACCATAGGTGGAGGTCAGAGGGCAGCCACAGCTCTAGATCTTGTGGTGGTAGTACCCCCAGCCTGGGGGTCATTATTGGTAGGCCCTCCCAGTTAGCTACAACAAAGCAGTTGGGAACTGACTGTGGCTCTTCTAAAGCTCTTTTAAGAAGAAAGTACTCTTTTAATAAGCCCGGTGTGCGGAGGGGGAAGCAGCAAAAAATCACAATGGTTTGGTGGCGCTGAAAATCCTAATGAGTTTCAGTTTAAAAAAAAAAAAAATAGTATAATGTAGTAAGATTAATCAGCTTTTATCATTGAATTGAAAATTTGCAGTTAAAAGCTACAATTTCAAGTAAACATCATTTTTCACTTTTTTTTTTCTTGTAGACAATCACAGTATAAACAGCTGCCATATTTCACCTCAGATGAAGCAGTGTACCAATGTTTAGGGACAAGGATGCTAAATAATTTTCCAATTTTATGTGCACACATCTTTAGGAAACTGGTTCTGCTAGTTGACTGGTATCAACAACAGAAAAGTAAACATGAAGTTTTGACAGTGTTAACAGATACCACACAGAAATTAGTTTCTAGCTCAGCACACAGTTACTACACTACTGAATTTACCAGACATTAGAGGACCCTGTTCTGTGTCAATTTTCCACTGCCAATATTCTTTTACAAATTTGGGTCAAATCTCTAAAGTTCTTTCTGTCTGGATTCCAAATCTAGATCAATTTGGTAAAAAGACCAAATCACTCAAAGTAAACCACATACATTTTAAGTGCTATTTAGTATGTATTTAGTGGCACTGTATTTAAATAAGAGGGACTTTTAGGATAAAATAGCATATCCACAAAAATAAAAATTAAAGACAATTCAGAAAAAGACAAGGAAAAACCTCAATAGTTTAAAAAAAAAATTAAAAAACAGCAAACGCCAAGCAGGCAGTTCCCACTCATGCCACGCGGTAGGCCTTCATTAAGGTGTACTCTTTCCGGTTGGTGTGGGCAGCCCAGATGAAGAGAGCAGATGCCATGAACTGTAAGGGAGCTGAGACGCAGGCCAGACAGAAGGACCATCCAAATTCTCCAGTCACGTTCTCGGGCAAGCCTAGTTTCTGATGTAGGAGCTCAATGCCAGCAACATAACAACTCACAGAGCCCAGAGTACACAGACCTTAGGAAGAAAGTTAAAATCAGTATGTGACTGCATAAGAGTATAGTGAAAGCTTCTCAAGCAATGTGACAGCACAGACAGGACAATGACATGTGGATGTATGAAACTTACAACTCTGATTCCTAAGAAAAGAGAAGAACCAAAAATATGAAGACGAACCCACCTGCAAGGAGATGGAGAATGCCTGTGGCAATGGTGGGGTATAGGCTGCGGCAGATACAGGCACAAAGTCCAATTAGAGCCCCAAAGCACATCAAACCCAAGCTAACGAAAGGTAAGAGGAACTGGCAACGCCAAAGATCTGGTTTTAAAAAGAAGGAAATAATAAAAATATCATTTCAGACCATTTCTCTACAATGGTAATTTCTTTTTATATTCTAAAGAATTAACTAGAGCTTTTCTGAGAAAGTGAGAAACGTATTTTCATATCAAGGCCTTCTTATCCAAAAGGATTCCAACTTTATCCTGAAACAAATAAAGGGCACAAATAAAGTTACCGAACAGTTAGTATGAGCCATGCACTGTAAACATACTTGAATTGATCCTCCCAACATCTTACACTATTGGTGCTTCTATTTGTTTTTTTAGTTTTGGGCTTTTTTTTTTGTAACAGAAGGAACTGAGACCAGGGCATTAGTAACTTGTTCAAATGAAGAAAAGTGAAGAACCAAGATATGAAGTACAACAGTTTCCTTCTATTGAAAGACAGAATGAAAGTCTTCTCATGATCAAAAGCAGGAGATAGCAAGTAAATCAATAGAGATTACAAATGAGGGCATCACAGTGGACCTGAAGTACATCGGGCACTTAAGGCAGCTGTAAATCTCATACATTCCCTTTGTAGTCATTTTGTTTTCTAGAACATCATAAAGTCTGTTTCTCAATATTATCTTCCCTTAAAATCTGTGCCCAATATACTTCTTCCTCTTGTTCTCATTGCAAAGTGGACTAACTGCAGCCACTTCTGTGATTCCTTTGATACTGTCATTTTTCTTGGTAAAACCCTAAACACCACAGCTCAAATCTAAAGATAGCCTTTCACTGGCAATTTAACCGTCAAGGAACAGAATGCTCATGACATTGCTTGCTTTGGCATCTACTCCTTGCTTACTCCCTCCTAAAACGGGAAGGGTACTGTTGACAGGCCTGATACTGAGCCACTGAGAGCCTGCAGCCGCTTCTTCAGGTATCTCATATAAGCTCATCAGGCAATGCGAGTGGGCATCTCAAGGAGCGAAGTTTAGTCTATAAGCTTACTAAATTCTCCCTTATCTAGGCCACTAATAACATCTTTGGGAGATCTAGATTCTACCCTCCAAGATATTAGCTCTCTCAAGTGCAAAATATTTGATGTTTGTTAAGTTTGTTTCTGTATTCCAAACAGTATTAGCCATGGAGCAGAGCTCATTAAATGCTGCTGGGGAAATTATTTCATGTTGACACTGTGTTCTAAGACATCATTCCAAAAATAGAGCTTAAGCAAACACATATTCCTCTTTCAAATGTCCTGCTGAGAGCTATGTACTCACAGGTCCGAAGCAGATCAATTCCACTATTGTGGTTTCCAGGATCAACATATTTCTCCATGAACTGTTCATTTAATGTGAAACTCATGCACTTTGTAACCACGTCAAATGTCTCTGGAACAAGAATAACTGCTTGTTATTTTCATGAAAAAGATGCCAACATAATCTCTTTCAGTCTATATTTGGAAGCAAAAACTGATGCAGAAAGACACCCCCCAGGCATACATAATCTTTGAACCCCAGTGACTCACTGGTCATTCTGCTGCCACACTGAGTTTCAGAAACAGTCTCATGATTTAGACACAAGGAACAAAAAAGGGAACAGTAACATGAACAAAGGAGTAGGTATGTTAGAAGACTAGAAAATATGGACTGGGACACAAAACCTGAGGAATTCTGATCTCTTCCCCCAAAGTTACTATACCAGCCATAGTCCTCGGAGGTAACACAAGTCAACTTTTCTAGGTTCTTGATGAGAAACTTTCAGTCATTCTTGCCCATATATAACAGAAAATCCCAACAGCTGTTCCTTCAAATAGATTCAACACCCAGCTTCTACCCAGAGCAGTATGCTGGTCTAATTCCAGTGATCTCTCACTGAATTCCAACAGCCTCCTAACCAGTCCCAAGCAGACACCCTTGCACACTGCCCATGTACATGTACAAGCACCAGCCAGGGTGACCATGGCGAACTCTCTCCTCTGCTCAGTCTCATTCCTCTCAGTGGTTCTCTACAATCTACAAGGGGTTCAGAAAACTAAGGAGCTACAGGACTTGCCCCGCACCCACCTGCACAGTCTATGTTTCTAAGGAGAAGTGTAGCTGTGTTCCTTTCTTTGATGTTACTTCTATTTTTCATATATAATATACTACCACCCTTTTAACATATGGAAACTTAAGTGTGTTCTGCTACAATTTGAATATAATACTTCCCTAGTAAGAGACCAAAAGAGGTAAATATAAATAGAAATAAAATGTAAAGTTGTTTTTCAATGAAGAATGCTAAGATTTCCAGTTTAATACCTGGAAAATTAAAACCTTTGTGTTAGTAAGAATTTTTGAAGACTAAATCTAAGAAATAACAGATTTTTTTCTGTAATAATTTTGAGCTTATTAATTCTTTATAGTTGTGCAAGTGTCAAATATATACAGATTTAAAGAGAGAGTTGGCCAAATTATGGTTTCTAAACTACAAGGCAAATGATAGAAACCTACCATAACATAGCTAATTGTTTTTAGTTTTTATTGTTTTTTAAGATAAGGTTTCTCGGTGTAGTCCTGGCTATCCCTCACCTTGTAGACCAGGCTGACCTCAACTAACAGAGATCTGCCTGCCTCTGCCTCCTGAGTGCTGGGAAGTGCTGGGATTAACGGTATGCACCACACCCACCTGGCTAATTGTCAGAGGTCAATCAACTCAATTTCTTGACTTGAATTTGAATACCACTTCTTCCACAAATAATTAGATATTTAAAATCTCCAAACTAATTCATGATACGTGAGATGAATAAGAAACACTTTAATCAGTAAGTAAGAACAGATGTCACAAGTTTAGGAAATTACTGATCCACCTGATGTCCGAAAGTACAATGGAGATGCACAGCATTGAGGAAGGAAAATGGCAGGAAGGAAACAAACACAAAGATTTTCTTAGGGGAAGGAAGGAGTACTCAAACCTGTTTGTGCATCCCTGGGTAACCATCAAGTAGCAGAGAGGGATGGAAATGAAGAATACCTGTCCTTTCCGGCGGCGTGTACCAATGTGTGTTTTGGGGTATGGTGATGCACCGCCTCCACAGTCCCAGTCGGCCATTGTATCGGAACAGTGCGTCGTTATAAGTCTTTTCATCTGCCTCATCACCCAGGAAGTCGTCCCAGAGGATTTTATTCGAATCACTTGAATTTTCTTGAACAGGACTTCGATATTCATACCAGAAGTCTGTGCCTATGGAGGCCGCCATGTAGATGGTGGAAATGAGGCTAAGCACACAAGCAATCACAAATGCTGTAGCAAAACGGTTATCCATTCTGGCATTCAGACTGCTCTGTTTAAGTTGAAGAAAGAAGAAAAGTTAGACCTCAACAACAAATAAGAGTATATTAAAAAAAAATCTCAAAAACCACCCTTTACCCTATTCCCCATCCCCTCTTTTCCAAATGCAATGCATTTATCAATATAAAAATTTACAAACAAAAAGGCAAATGTTAAGTTTAAAACAAAATTCATTCTCATGAAAGTACTTAGTGAATGCTCACATACCCAAGATGCTACGGAGACAGAAGTCTTGTTCTCTAGTCTATCACCTGCATACTAAAACAGACAACACTGAAATGGACATACACATTACAGATACAAACAACAGACATGCCCGTGGTCAGTAGCGGAGCGTGCACATGTTAACTGCAGGCTGAATTTTCACACACGCTACTAAAAATGCTGTGTTTAGGGTTTGGGTGAGAAAAGGATGTAAGAAAACTAGGAATCACCTACTTTTTAGTTGGGAAGGCTTCCAAAATATGGGCAAGAGTGAGGAGTTATTTGGAAATCAGAGTCGAAAGTGTTAACCCAAAGGGAAAGTTCGGTTTAAGTGCATGTCATAGCAAAGAGAGCGATAGTATCATGTTAGGTATCAATCTCCCTCAATCCAATTAAAGCTAAGCCAAGCTTCTTGACACAGCCAGATCCTTCACTCCTTACTCTGTCCATTTCTTACACTTCTCATCCTCCCAAACTGTGCTCCCTAAATCCTAAAGTATAGCATAGATCCATAAAAACTAAACGATCCCTACTCGCCAATAGAAAAGTGAGTTAAGCAAAATCTGAACACTCCCTAGGCGTGGACAGGGCTCCGCGGCGGTAGTAAATGGCCGCGGTAAAATGACTGGAGGAGGCTCTCGCTGAGTCAAACCCTGCCAAGTGTATGCACACCGTGACAACACCAAACTCCTCGCATAAGCACCCGAGAACAGGCTCACAAACTGGGGAGCAGAGTTTGGAAAATGGGGAGTGACTCCGGAAGGACCCGGGGCGATAGCAATAATCAACAATAACTCAGTAAGTGGGGTCTGTATTTTGGTTTTTCAATAATCTCGTCTATCCTGCCGCTCGCGGATGACCTTAAAGGCCGGGTTCTGGAAGCTGCGCCTGCCTGGCGCGGTCACCCTGGGCCCACATCAGGGCCTGGCATGGGCAGGCTGAGGCCGGCTGGGCTGGGCGAGCCCTGGGTACCCGAGCCCGGCCAGCCCCAGCCCCTTGGCCCGGAGCCCCGCCCCTCCCCTCCCCGCCCCACCCGCCCGACTGCCCGCCGGGTCCAGCCTCCCGGCCCCCGGCTACCGCTGCGAGCGGCCCCTTCCCCACGCCACGACCCATGCCGACCCGCGACCCCGCGCACTCACCGCCCATCCTCTCGCTCCACCGGCTTCGCCCTCCAGCTCCGACCACAGCACCCTACTCTCCCGGCGCCTCCTCTGACGCACTTCCCTGCAGAGCCCGCCCCCTCCATAACTCCCGCGCCTCCGCCTCCGCCTCCAGCCCAGGCCGGGCCAAGGCGGCCCTGGGCCGATGGGCCTTGTGGGACTTGTAGGAAGACCGGAGGAAAAGCTGCTGGAGCCAGCGGAGAGCATGCCTGGCGCCGCGCGGGGCATTGTGGGGAATGTAGTTCTCTCCGAAGGCGGCGCAGCAGAGGTCTTGGCTGAGGGATTATTACACCTCAGAAAAGGAGGGACCAAGCTCCACAAAGTAATGGGGGAGGGTCTTAGGTCACCCACAGTCAAAGGCTGTAATTTATGGAATACAGATCTCTTAGTCTTGTGTTTTCCCTATCAAAACACCTTACCTCTAAAAATTACTACTACTGTGTAAATAAACGTTAATGGGATTCTACTCTTCAAATATCGACACCCCCCCCCCATTTCCTACATCCTCCCTCCCATTTGAGCAAAGAATTCTTCTGATTTGTTTAAATGTAACTGAAGATCTAACCCAGCATTATAACCTAATAGGATATAATTACATTATTCTCATTTGAAAATATCCGTTATTTGCTCTCTACTGTAATAAATTTTCCTTTTTAAATAAGTTTCAGTTGTTTAAAACTTGTAAATCCTAAGGATACTAGATGTAAAAAATGTGACTTAAAATTGCGAATGTAATATGAACCGGAGTTTAGAGAACATCGTTTCCAACAGAAAGTGTCATGAGCAGCATCGGAGAGAGATGATTGTGCAGCATGGAAATAATAGAATGATTCTAAGCCCTCAAATATTTCACAGAAAGTTTTGAACAGGTAGCACAGGTTTTTGCTTGCTTATTTGTTTGTTTATTATAAAGCATTTGTCTTTGGCTCACAGTTCCGGTTCACCATCACGGACTGTGATGGACAGGTGGAGCATGTCGTCCCATGGAGAGCAACAAGAAGATGAAGGTGTGGTATGGGCTTTTCTATTTGTAGAGTTGGTGAACAGACACTTATATCCACTGCTTATCTAAAATAAGCAGGTTGTTAGCCAAATACACCATAATATCCACATGACATGACTAGATTTTCATAGATAGCATCAAATCAAAAGGAACTTTGCCATTTGGCATCAGTTGTAAGCTTGATGGGTGTGCACAAGCAAGTAGTAAATGTACAGTTAAGACTTGTGAATGCTTTTATATAGCAGAAGTCTTCATCCACTGACCTTCATTAGTAGTTATTCATTCATTATGTCCTGAAGTAACATACGCAGCCAATGCTGGTAAAAGGGACATTTTAAGAAGAAAAGAAAAAACAACCTAAGTTTCTAGACAGAGAGACTGAGGCCCATGAAGATTAACTAACTTGGTAAACATGAATGCTGAGGTAAGTAAACTAATTTTATGACTTTGGACAATGTACTTGATAAGCTTTAGGATAGGATTTTCTTCTTTTTTTCCCAACATGTGGATTTTTGAACAAAGCATCTACCTATATAATCATTGTGAGGATTAGATGAGAAAATTGTATTTTAAAAACAGGCAGGGGACCTGAGGATTATTAAAGAATCATTAATGCAGATTGGAGAGGTGGCTCAGGGGTTAAGAGCCCTGGCTATTCTTTCAAAGGTCCTGAGTTCAATTCCCAGCAACAACATGGTGGCTCACAACCATCTATAATGACATCCGGTGCCTTCTTCTGTCATGCAGGCACACATGCAGGCAGAATATTATATAAGTAATAAATAAATGAACCTTTAAAAAAAGATATTTACAATTGAATCTCTAGTGTTTTAATAAGATTAGTATAAGCAGCTTTTTAAAACTCCTGATTCCCCTGGTGAAGAGAAGCTTGCCATGTAGGCAGGCGTCCTTGCTCACTGCCCTAGTGAAGAGGTTCAGAAGCCTGCTATGAAGAGAAGCAGATGTCCTTGCTCACCCCAACTGGCTTCTGCACTTGTCTGCTATCTACTGAGCGATTAGGAAAGACTTGCCAGGAAGGCATTTCCAATGTGCTTGCTTAGTCCTCTGGTCTGCAAGTTATAAGTCCTGCGCTCGCAGTACATTAGTCTTCATGACACAGAAGATACAGGTTTTGGGGGGCTGGGGGTGGGGGCAACTGCACGAAGGAGAATAAAGCTTTCACCCTTCAACTCCACAGAACGCCCCCAAAAATACCCAGGACACCTTTCAGTCACAAACTTAGTCTCAACATGTAAGTGTGTACTTGAGGTTTTGACCACTTGAGCACAGAAGACCTGAACTTCCTTCTCATACACAGTCCCACCAACCACATACTCAATTTCTGCTTTATCTCTGCATCTTTGGTGTTTTCCAATTGTTATTTATACTGAGTTTCATAGGTAGGCAAAACATCTGAAATAAATTAGAGCTAAATTTTTGCTCCTATTTTTGTTGGACTGTTGAGGGATCAGTAGCTGGTCTCATATGCATTATTAACAAACCTAGTAGACCTTAGCAACCATCACAGATTATAGGCTACAGGCTTCAAACAGAGTTGAACAAGGCTTCTGGCTAAATTCACTGAATCTGATGTTTCTCACTTTCAGTAGGAAGGTGTTATAACTATGGTACACTGAAAATGAGACTAGTAACAGAAAATCTATGTATTTAGATAACACTCTTTGCACAATAATTCCCGTCCCTCCCAGGTTCTATAATATTCTTAAATACAACATTGCTTTTTTGAATTGTTCACTGTTAAGAACTAAAACTTACATTAATTAAAAATATAGCTGCCTTATATTAATCTTAAGTATTTGTTCTAATTTTTATAAATCTTTGTGATCAGAAAAAAATAGAAATAATTTCTGAGTTCTAACCAAAGCCCAAAATTATGATTAAAATTGCTTTGCATCTGTTTACTATAAAACAATGGCAAAACTTGATTAGGGAAAAGAAAAAATGCATCTTAAAATTGTGGAGCATTCACCAGAGAAGACTGCTCAGACATGGATTTATGGCAAGTCTTTATTAGCCGGCCAGTGACTGTGATGGCTTTTCAGAATCCCGTGTACTCCTGAGTCTTTTTCTCAGGGTGAGCTTTTAAGCACAAAACTCGTGTTCTGAGCTGACATATTTCAGTTATAAGAACAGTTAGCCAGAAGCAGAACTACAGAAGCTAGAATGAAAGCAAGCTCAGTACATTTAGAGCCCTCTCCGAGAACTCTGGACGTTGGGGGATTGGATGTTTGTTTTCGGTTGGTGCTGTCTGTGTGCTGAGTTTTATGGCCTGCATGCTGCTTTCATCATTTGTGCGAAGGCTGGGGTCTTGCTAAGTCCTGGGGCCCTATGACAAAATATTAAACTTCATTTTTTTTATTTAGTAAATCCTATTTAGAGCCTCAAGGTGTAACAAATTATAGTTGTTTGACTGCTACTGCTTGTGATGGACAGTATAGTAAATAACCATTTGGAGATGAGGAAGTTTAGTTAAAATTGTGCTTTGTTTTAAAAGGCTATGGATTTTTCTGGGTCCTATAGACCTCATTAGCCAAATATTTACTGAACCACTACTGAAGCCCTAAATTTTATGACTCATAATTCAATTGAAAGGATAGGAATGTAATTTCAAAATACAGTTAGGTTTGTCAGCAGCAGCAAGGATTGGGGTACACATAATAGAGGTGTATTCAAATGTATTGGTTTGTTAATTCTGATTTAACAAGTTACAGTAAGTTAAAACATTTGCATAAAGCAAAAAAAAGTATGCTATGTTAACTCTAGACATCTCTGTGTTTTTTATGATGTGATGGAGTTGGTGGGATTAGTATAGAATGGAAACCAAGAGGACTGTGGAAAGTTCTTGCTGGTTGGAAGTGGCTCTGAATCCAAGTGTGATTCAATCCAGACTTATAAGCATTTATTGGCTACCTACTGCAGCCAAACACTGTGTTGTATTGCCAAGGATACCAACAAATAACTCTGTTATGCGTAACGTAAATCCATATCAAAGCTATATGTTTATTTCAGTGTGCTTATGTATGTGGGTGTGCGTCTGCTATAAGCGCACGTATAGAAGCTGGAGTACAGTTTGTGATCATGAGATATCTCCTTCCAGGATATGGATCCAGAGGATGAGAGTCAGGTCATCAGGCTTGATAACAGGAGTTTTACCCAGCGAGCCATCTGCCATCCCCGAATCTACTATTACAAAGAGGCCTAAAGTGTATTATTATAGCATAATAGCATGATTGTTATCCATGTAAATATGAGTTAACATGGAAAATAATAAGCTAAATGTGGGTTCACTAAGAGCAAATACATCCCTCCTAGTTTGGCATGCTATTTTAATAAATTCTAAATCCTCCAAGTAACTGTAGGAATAAAAAAAACTCCTAGAGTATGAACTGTTTCCTTAAAGTTAACTATTAGAATGACTGCATATTTTATCTTCATATAGGAAGTGAACAAGAGAATATTTTAACATAAATAATCATATGTCTGTGAGGATAAAGACACCAAGTTTGCTTCATGCTCTTCGTCACTTATCCTGGGACCCTTGAGCAGAACACACATGAGCAAATGGCCTTATTTCTGAGAGGGCTCTGTGCCTCACTTTTTGTGCATAATCTGATGGCATCAACAATGTCAGCTTTGCCAAGGGGCAGACTGGATGAATGGAAAGAAGCCAAAGTAATTCAATCCCAGTGGCAGAGTTACAAATGAATTAGATTGTATCTGTTCTTACAAAATACTTAACACTTGACAGTTGGAGGCTACAAACCGCAGGTACAGCCATACAGTAGACTCACCTGAGCAAATGTCTCCGTGGAGTAAACCCACCTTCTTCTTGTTCAGCATCTTATACAGTTCTGAATATATCTTAGGAATTGAACGGACTACAAAGCAGTTTCGTTTTTTTTATTACCAAGATGTTGTGAACTCCAGGGTAAAAGCCTTCTACAGGTTTCAGCTTTTGACATACCTTTAAACCTTCAAAAACAGCCAAAATAATTACAAAGCACAGCATACATGGTGATTATTTTATGTAAATAAGTATAGTGCTTCTAAACTTTTTTGTGCTAAATACAGCATTCTAGGCTTCATTCCCAGTGGCTGAGCATATAAACCTAGACAGGGTTTAAGAATCTATAATTAGTAAATGGCATAAGTAACTCTAATGTGAGTAATGGGCCTTGACATCTTCAAGTTCAACATTATAGCTCTGAGAATTCAAAAGGACTATTTTGAGAACAGCCTGTTGTAGACCAATAGAAAGAAGATGAATAGCCTCTGCCATTAAATTATTCATACTAAGTTCAATGGGTCAGACGCCAAGTTAACTAACCACATGAAATGACATCATGAGTACTACATAGAGTATTTCAAAAATCCAAAGGAGTAAGACATGGTGGTACACACCTTTAATCCCAGAACTGATGGAGGCAGAGGCAGGCAGATCTCTGTGACTTTGAGGCCAGCTTGGTATACAAACTAGACTCAAGTCTCAAAAAGAATAACATAATTTTTTAAGAAAATCAATGGAATCATTTC
The DNA here is from genome assembly GCA_028658305.1 of Pachyuromys duprasi. Taxonomy (NCBI): domain Eukaryota; kingdom Metazoa; phylum Chordata; class Mammalia; order Rodentia; family Muridae; genus Pachyuromys; species Pachyuromys duprasi. The sequence goes on along the minus strand of CM053753.1, from coordinate 74,662,416 downwards.
TGGCAGGGATTGGAAAGAAAACCTGACTGTTTTCTAGGTAAATCAGTCCCTAAGAGGTGCATGCATACTTTGATTCAATTATTAATACTTTCATCCTTTTTTCTTCTTCTTCTTCTTTTTGAAGGAACCTTGTTTATCTTGCCTCCACATGCTTATGGACTCACTGATGTATTTGAGTTTTGGACAGGTTTCTTCTTTAACTTTATCATTAGCATCTGCATATGTATTTCAAAGAATATTCAAGGCGCTAAAATGACCCTTACACTCAGGTTTCTTGGAACTTCCCTATTTTATAGCCAGCCTTTACTGTGGGTTTTCTTTTATGGCAACATTGTATTCTAAGTGACTAAGATCCCAGAACCAATGCTACTTTCTCCCCATATTCACCTTAAAACGGCCGTTTGTTTCCTAGTGTAGATCTGGAGATGCTATCAATCCACAATGGATATGTTCATTCTTATATTCCTACCACGTGTCATAACTGAGGTTGCCACATATGAGAAATCAAGTTGCTTTATCTGTAACTGCTTCAAGAGTTTGCTGTAAATGTCAGATTCTTTAGATAAGACTTACACCACCAGTTCAGCAACTTCAGAAGCCTGAAAACAAAGGTTTAGGCCTACAAAGATTAAATTAAATTAAATGTTTTTTCTTTTCCGTTCTTTTTTTGTTTTTTGTTTTTTGAGATTGGCTCTTTCTGTGAAGTTCTGGCTGTCCTGGAACTCACCATGTAGACAAACATGGCCTTGAACTCACAGAGATCAACCAGCCTCTGCATCCTGAGTGCTGGGATTAAAGGTGCGTACTACCTTGCCTGGCTCGCAATTCTACTTTCAAGTATACATTCTATTAAATTAATATTTTCCTCCAAAATACAAGCATGGACTCTTATTTTTCTATTTTTTTTAATTTTTTATATTTGTATTACATTGTGTGTGCATGCATGTGTGCATGTATGCATGTGTGTGTGTGTGTGGGGGTCAGGGGACACTTGTAGGAGGAATCAGTTCTCTCTAACCAGATATTTTCCAAAAATCCAACTCAAATTATTAGGCTAGGTAGCAAACATCTGAGCCATCTCACTGATGCCAAAATGTTATTGACACATATCTAAGGATTATAAATTATTAGCCCCCAAGAGGAATGTATGGATCTCCCTGGAAAGCAGAAATAATATACATCTTGTGGGTTAGGACTTGAGTTAGGTCGGGATGGGAACAGGAAGAGTCAGGTAGTGGATGAATAGAGAGAGGGCATACTGGGAGACACAACTAAAATTGGAGGAATTTCAGAGCGAGTCAGAAACCTAGTGCAGTGGAAACTCCCTGGAACCTGCAAGAGTAACCCTAGTTAAGGCTCTTAGTAGTGGGAAAGACAGAGCTTGAACTGGCCACCTTCTGTAACCAAGCAAGGCTTCCAGTGGAGTGATTGCGACATCTACCCAGCCAAAAAACTTTGGATCTTAAAAAAAAAAAAAAAAAAAAGTATGTTTGCTGGGGTAAAGGTGTTGTAGAACTTGTGAGAGTTGCCAAGCTGAGACCCATGCCACAAGAGGGAGTTCATGTCTGACACTGCCTGGAGATCCAGGACCCAGAAGCTGGATAGCCCAGAAGCCTAGGATAGAACCAAAACAGGACAGGGGACAGGGGGAAGGCAATGAAATGACTCCTAAGGATATTCTGCTCCATGTAGACCAGAGCCTAGCACAATCATCATCAGGGAGGCTTCATCCAGCAAATGATGGTAACAGAACTCAGTGGATCCTGAAGAAGAGGCAGAAGGACTGTAGGAAATAGAGGATCCAAGAATACCACAGAAGAAGGAGGAAGAGAAGAAGGAGAAGAAGAAGAAGAAAATGAAGAAGATGACGAAGAAGAAGAAAAGAAGACTAACTTGGGCTTATAAGGGCTTACAGGGAGCCTGTATGGGTCTAACCTAGGCTACTGCATATACGTTATGGTTTTGTGGTTTGTTCTTCTTGTAGGACTCCTAACAATGGGAAGGGGGGCTGTATCTCTGAATCTTTCACCTGCTTTTAGGACCCTCTTCCTCCTACTGGGTTGCCTTGTTTAACCTTAATATGAGGGGAGGTGCCTAGTCTTCTTGCAACTTGATAGGCCATGTTTGGTTGCTATCCCTGGAAAGCCTAGCCTTTTCTGACGGGAAAAGAAGGAGTGGATCTAGGAGGGAGGGACTGGGAGAAGAGGAGGGAGAGGAATCTGCCATTGGGATATAATATATTAGAGAAGGATAAATTTTAAAAAATCTTAGTCCCAAATCAGCCTGGTGTTATCAAATACACAATAACTTCTCACCGAACAAGTTTACTATTACAGCAAAGGCTGGAGCACAGAACATTTCTGTCATTGGTCCTTCAACACATGCACTTAGAGATGCAGTGTTTAAATATTCTGTTTTAGATAACTACTCTTTTTCCATGTAAATATTGCCTTATTTCAAACTATTTGAGAAAAAGATGAATTATTCTCTTAAATAATTAAAGTTTACCCAGTGGGAAGGATTTCTGTCCCAGAACTGTCAAAGTGTTAATTAGTTTCTCTGAACTACAGTCTATATTTAGCAAAGAATATGGCCCCCTTCATGTGAAGGAACAGCACAGAACATTTGGGGTCAAAGGGACAAGTCATCCTGTAGATCAACTCCTGGTGACATGTTGGATTGTTCCACTCCAGAGGGGTCTCCATACTTCCCTGACCTTGCTTCTCTTGCCTGTTACAGAGATGACCTAAGACCTCAAGGAGGGAGGGCCAGTTTCTCTCTTCAACATATCAGTTATTGAAGAAATTGAGTTTCTGTAGAAAGGATTTTAAATATGTAGCAGTTATATTCTCATCTACAGGCTTCCCTTCTTCTGTGCGATTACTGTGAAGCTGAAGTTTTGAGGGTTAAATGAAATGGACAGAAATAGCAGAGAAGATGAGTTCAAGAGACTCAGGACACCTTCGGCAATGAACTCAATTTCAAAAGTTGTTCTATTTTACTGTGGTCTTTGTATATGAGAAATACACATGAAAATGAGAGATGAACGGCCTTCAGTTTTATTTTGTTTCTCAAACATTTTATTGTACTGAAATTCTCAAGCTAGCAGTTCTCCTGTGAAAGCACTTTATGTGGCATTTGCATCTGTTGCCATATCACTGATGTGTGGAGACACTTAACAAAAAGTGATGGGTCGAGCTAAATCAAAAACCCTTGCTCAGTGCAATAGCAAACACCTTGACTCCCAGTGCTGGGAAAAGGGAAGCAAAAAGGTCTTAAGTTCAGAGCTTTTCTGGGTACACAGTGAGATCTTTTTTTTCCCACTGCCTCAAAGATGCAGCACAAAGGGGAACAAGAAGAGATAAACTGAAGTCTGATGATAGTAGTTATGGTTTGTAAACGCATTGTCTCATAATAAAAGATTTAAACTGAAATAAAAGAGAACTTAGTGACTGAGTAACAAGAGTAGGTGAGAAAACAAAAATAGCAATTAGTGTTTTAAAACATAAATTGCAATAGCACCTAGAGCTAGACTTACATGGATCCCCAGAAAGGAGAAAAGAGAGAGGTGACCAAGGAATAGAAGGGAAAAGGGAGAGAAAAGAAAAGAAAGAGAGGGAAGGAAGAAGGAAAGAGAGGAAAAGGGGAGAGAGAAAACAGAAAAAGAAGGAAAGGAGTGAGGAAGAGAGAGAGAAATGAATGGAACTACAGAGAAATAATAAATAAAAGTACAATATGCAATCCAAGCCATTTAAAAAGTGAGTTTATCAAGATAGGGCTGATTATGAAATAAAAGAGTCAGATAAATGGGAAGAATTTCATGCCCTTATTGCAACCACAGTGGCTGCTGTGCATGTGAACCTCATGGTTTGGGAAGACTAATTCTTTCAGTATCCAGTGGAAAAAAAAATATATATGTATATATGTGTGTGTGTGTGCATAAATAACATTATTCATATATATATATATATAAACACTGTGAGAAAATAAAGCATTTTCATCAGCAGTTTACAATTCTATAGCAGTATTTGAAGGTGGCATAGAAGGTTAGAATCAAATAATTGTGTCCAAAACAAGTTCTTCTTTTAAAAGTTCTTCTTTAAAAGTGTTGATTCACCTTTTAATTTTCTAAAGTTAAGAAAACAAATCAAAAATATTGCATAAAGAAGAAGGAAAAAAGCACCTAAGTTTCACAGGCAAGTACAAATAAAGAAAACCACAACCACAGCCAATACCAATCACAGGGGTGCTTTCTTGCTGGCCTTCAGAAGACTGGCAGAAACTATACTTTTTAACCTGTTTTCACATTTGTCCAAGATCTTGAGAGGGAGAAACAGAGAGCTGTGGGAGCAGAGAGAGAAGAAGAAGTGAAAGAGAGGGATTGCATCAAGAAGCTCCCTTGATTTCTCAAGTTCATACAACACACGGTAAGGACACTTACCAGATTCAGCATCTACCCTTCGGTGATGGAACCAACAGCAACCCTGCTTTATTTGGATTACTCTGACGCTACAAGCCCAGATCTTCCTCTCGTGAAGACTCCCTCCCACATTTCCTACACGTCTGTCCTTCTCCCCGTCTTTTACACAGCTGTGTTCCTGACTGGAGTACTGGGGAATTTCACCCTCATGGTTGCGCTGCATTTCAAGCACGGCAACAGGAGACTGATCGACATCTTTATCATCAACCTGGCAGCCTCTGACTTCATTTTCCTTGTCACACTGCCTCTTTGGGTGGATAAGGAGGCCTCTCTAGGACTATGGAGGACTGGTTCTTTCCTGTGCAAAGGCAGCTCCTATGTGATCTCCGTGAACATGCACTGTAGTGTCTTCTTGCTCACGTGCATGAGCATGGACCGGTATGTGGCTGTCATGCGCCCAGCCTTATCCAGGAGGCTGAGAAGGAGAAACTGTGCCTATGCGGTCTGTGCCAGCGTCTGGATCATCTCATGCCTCCTGGGGCTGCCCACTCTACTGTCTAGGGAGGTCACTCTCTTGGAAGGCAAACCGTACTGTGCAGAGGAGAAAGCCACTTCCATTAAACTGATGTGGGGTTTGGTAAACTTGATCAGCACCTTTTTTGTCCCCCTGCTGAGCATTGTGACCTGCTACTGTTGCATCACAAGGAGGCTATGTGCTCACTACCAGCAATCGGGAAAGCATAACAAAAAGCTGCGGAGGTCAATCAGGATCATCATTATCGTCGTGGCGGCCTTCACTTTCTCCTGGTTACCCTTTAATACGGTCAAGCTCCTGGCCATTGTTTCAGGGCTGAGGCCAGAACTTCAGCTACCCTCTGTGTCTTTTCAGCTGGCCATGGCGGTGACTGGGCCCTTGGCGTTTGCCAACAGCTGTGTCAATCCTTTCATTTACTATGTTTTTGACAGCTATATCCGAAGGGCCATTGTACGCCGTCTGTGCCCTTGTCTGAAGAACTCTGACTCTGGGAGCAGCACTGAGACATCAGACAGTCACCTCAGTAAGGCTTTCACCAACTTCATTCACGCAGAGGATTTTGTGAGGCGGAGGAAGAGGTCTGTTTCACTCTAAAAGGAGCTGTGACATGTCAAGCTCTGTTGGCTCTCTTAGGAAGTTGGGTTTTGTGAGCAGCAGAGAAAGAGAAAAGCATTAAAGATTAAATTCATCTTGCTTCAGAAATCCAAGGAAGTGTTGATTTGTTTTTTAAAGGCCTCCCTGAAGAGCTCCTGTGTTGTGGACGTAATTAGGACCTGTGTTTCATTTTCAGCTAAACTGTCTTACTTGGTAATCAAGCCAACCAGATAAAATATAGACTCCATTGTCCTTGAACTCAGAGGCTGATTTGTTCATGTGTGTCAATGCCCCTTCAGGCCTTTCAAGATCATCTACTGTTGGCAATGGGCTGTGTTTTGAAGACATACTTTCATCTGGTAAGAAATGCGGGATGAGGATAACAAGAATGTGGACTTGCAGTCTGTAGCTCACTGTCTCTGAGTTACTTACATGGATTCTGGCCCCATTTAATATTCTTTCTGGTGAGTCTTCATCTCTCTCCAGGATTGGTTTTCATCCCAGGCCATTCTCAACAGCTCTGGACTGTCCAAAATAAAAATAAAAAAAAGGAAACGTAAGGATAAACCACTTTGCATTGTGTTTATGACTTGAGGCTCACCTCATCACCCAACCTGAAATATGTTAGCAATTACACATTGTGCAAGGTTTGACGTTTTGTCTTGTAAGAAACGTTGGTAACAGTGCAGCTTATGATAATGCTATGGTAACTGCTTTTGTAGAAGATTTTAATATGCTGTTTGTTTTCATTGCCTTTATAAATTAGAATTTAACTTTGTTGTAATTACATGTTTTGAATTACCTGTCATCTAGTTATCAAACGAAAATGTTACTACTAATGTAATTGGAGCTTGGAGGCTTGGGCCCACCCCCATGCAGATCATCACTTAGGGTTCTAATTAAAATGTTACTGTGTACATTCCTTTAACAATTCGTTTGCTTGGTGTATATAATTTCAAGATGACGTGGGATGCTCTGTATCCAGCTGAAGTAAAAGGTCTATAAGAGAAATGGTGCTGGTTTATTACCTCTGCTTTCAATCCCAGAGCCTTGCTGAGTCTTCTGACCTAGTACAATAGTCACTTAGTTGGCTTGCACCCATATTAAGCAAAAAGAAAAATAAGTACAATTAATGGCAACAATGAAAGACCACTGCAGCAAGTGGGCTATTGTAAGCTTGGGCTTTGAGTCCAGAAAAAGTGGAATTTTATTCCCACTGTTGACACAAATGAACTACCTTTTTATTGCTAAAAAGTTCATGTTGGACTTAGAAATAAGAAAATACAGATTATTTTCAGAGACTAGTTTATTTAATTTCCTCCCAAATATCTTTTACAGTAAGAAAATCTCAGATACTGGGCATGTTCTTATATTGAACCTATTTTGAAGGTGAAAGTACAGGTTTTGGTTTGACAAAGTATCTGATGTAGTTATTTCTACACACTGTTAAAATATTATTTCCTTGTATAGATATTCTTCATATTAAAATATTAATTTCATAGCATTAATACCAGTACCAAAGGTACTAGCAGTTATTTAATAGCTTATTGTATTTATAGAAAGAAGACTGTGTAAACCATAGCAAATAAAGTTTTTTGAGAAAGGTCGAAATTGAATTCAACATAGTTAAACAGTTCCTCAAAGCTTAAACAAAAGTAGAATGCAGAACATCAAAGATACATTTTTATGCATCCAGAACAATGAAACAGCTTACTAATCACGGAAATTACTGCTTTTGAGAAATGCATCCAAACAACTAAGCTGAGATAGTCATTGGAAATGTGAATGGTTGGGGATTACTGTAAGCATTTTCTTAACATCATGTCTTAATTATTCCAAGAACCAGTATCAGAATCAAATGAAACAGCACATATTACCAAGAATCTTCGGAAGCTAAATCTGACACCCTAACACATTGTATCTTGCAGGTTACACCCAAGGTTAGTAAAGCAAAGTAGAAGTAATAATCTAAAGGAAAGATGTAGTAAGATTGCTTGTTTTCATTTACTTTAAGCTATTCTAGGTCTTTAACAACAAAACCAACAGTAAACCAATGTCCAAAGCATTTTCTAAAGTCATTTTCTAATTTACTTCAAAAAAAAAGTCCTTGATTAAACTCTTGGCAAACTGTTACCTTATAATCAATGGTTAGCTTTTAAATAAGTGTAATGAAGATGTACACACTAACCTGATCATTTTGAGATTCCTGTGATGTGTGCACTCTGGCAAGTCAAATCACTTCTGTGCTGACCATAACGATAATGGCTACGATGTGCGTGACTGAGAGTCATCTATCACCAGGGTCACAAGATAATTTCTTTCCTTTTTTTTTTCTTTTTAATGCAGATAGCACACTATGTAGTGGTAGGTGGAAGAAATCTTGCCCTGTGATTCATCTCAACCCCTCAAATCACTCTCCTTTCTCACTGGCAATCTCAGAAGTGAGAAATGACTAGCCTGCTGTGTCTGGCCTCAGGAAAGAATAAGCCTAGGTTTTTCTACAGAGCTCATTCACAAAAGTCAAACAATACTACAGTAACTGTAAATTTATTTTTAAAAGCCATGCCTTGGGTGTGTGGCCTGCTAGCAGGGCCATGGCTGCAACCTCGTCAGAGTGGAAGAGACAGTGGGTCATTCAAACCCCTGAACTGCTTGCATTCACTAGCTGCTCCAAGTTTCTTGTATTCCATAAATGCGGCTTGAATTTCTTTATTATCATTATTAATTATTATTATTGGAGATTGTCCAGAAGAAAGAGTCTCCCAGTATTCTGATTTTATTTAGCAGATTTTTAAAAAAACTCCCTACCTTACAATGAGTTGCCCACATTGTTTCTGGTTATCTTAGTCATTTTCATGATAGAACTGTATTTCATAACTCAAATGATAAATGAGAATCATGCCCTAAAATATGACCACAACACCCACCTCAAAAAAAAAAAAAGCTCTGCTTTAAATGTCTAGTGCACTAAACTGTAATATCAGCTCTTTTTATTTTTTCACAATTTATTCATTATGTATCCCGACTGAAGCCTCCTCCCTCAACTCCTCCCGGTCCCACTCTTCCTCCCTTTGATATGAACTCTTAAGACAGTGTAAGCTATCAGTTCCAATAAAGAACCTGTTTTTTATACATATTAAGTTAGAATGCCCAAAATTTCTAAGGCCCAAATTATTTTAAAATTATCATGGAATGTTCTGTAGTTGTTGTTTATTTGGTTTTGGTGTTTTTGAGACAGAGTTTATTTGTGTAGCTCTGGCTGTCTTGAAACTAAAACTGTAGACCAGACTGGCCTCAAATTCAAAAATCTGCCTGCCTCTGCTTCCTGAGTACTGGGAGAGAAGGCATGAGCCACTGTTGCCCGGCTTGTGCAATGTTCTTTAGTTGGCTTCTTGTGATTAAGTTGAGACGCTGCAGTGGGACCTGATAGGCTAGGGTCAGACAGTAGGGGAGGAGAGCTTCCCCTACCAGTCCACTAGGGGAGAAGAATAGGGGAGGAAGAGGGAGGGGTGGAGCCGGGAGGACATGAGAGAGGGGGCTACAAACGGGATACAAAGTGAATAAAAATTTTAAAATAAATAAATACCAAAAAAATCAATAAAATAAAATTTTAGAAAAGAAGAAAAAGGTTGAAATCCTGTCCAGTTAGACAAGTGCCTATTCAGAAGATATGCAATTCAAGGTTGACCTTACTTTTAGGATTTTTTACATGTCTTTAACTGATCTTACGAGTCTAATATTCCTTGATTATTTCTGTTGCTTCTAACCTAGAAGGTTTAATAATTTACTAGGCTCCTATGACTCCCTTCTAAGAATTAGTCTTCATCAATAATAAATCATACTTCTCAACAGTGATAGGAAATTTAATACTTTTGTTTGTGCTCTTCAGTTCTTTTTAGAAAATGCTTTTATCTCATTGCTCATCAAAGAAAAGGATAAAAGTTTTTCTTTCTAGCACGCTTATGATCTGTGTTCCATAAATGCACTCTTTCATTTGTTCTTATTTAAAAAAAAAAAAAAGAGCCTAAATAGGATTGTTGGCCCTAAGTGTATAGCCTCACTCTGGTTAAATGACTCATTTCTCATCACAATGAATATGTTGGTGGTTTGAATTTATAATTTTATGCTATAGATCCGTGGAGATTTTTTTTAAAAAATCAAATCATACACACTGTGTTGTGACTTTGTTAAATCTCCTTATTGTATGTATGCTTCCTAAAGCAGACACACTGCAACTGCTTGCTCTATTGACAAAACCACTTTCTCACATATACATGCTCAAGTATACACACCTACAGTGCTAGTTAACATCTATTAGATTTTGTTGCTATGATTAAGTATCCTACTGTGGTTTCTCAGAACACATAAATCTTTCGCCTTCTGCTAATATTCTAGATTAATTATTTGAGCTGGGTGTAACCGGCCTCTACTTGATAAAATATGGAACAGGAGGGGCCGTAAAAAAAATGGCAAGTGAAAAACAACAACAACAAAATATCAACACTTGCATGACAAATGCAAATGGATTAACATGCCCTAGTAGGTGTTTAAACAAATAGGTGCTGTCGATTGATCTTAACTCTCATCCGTATGTCTATTCTCTCCTTTATACATCTGGGATTTTATTAGACACTAGTATGTAAAAATGCCTAAGTACAACTTATTTCTTCATGAAGTTTACCACAAAGTTATTTTTTATCGTCAAAGAATGAAACAAGAGCCTCTTATATTCTAGAAGATTGCAAGTAAAATAAATGTCTTTGGTCTTTTCTGATGCTGGTGAAAAACACACAATTACTCTGAGGGACAGCATTGCCATCACTTCAGATGGTAAAGGACAGCAGCTGTCACCTCCTGAGTTGTAGTCAATCCCTCAAGGAAATATGTGGCATTCCAAGGAAAAATGATGCCTCTGTTCTTTACAGTTGTTTTAGACCCTTTGAAGAATTTTAAACAGGAGGAGGATCCTGACCTGCATTGGGTTTCAATTTACTTTTAAAGGTCAAACTAAAGAAGTGTGCAAAGCAAAGCAGACATCTCTGAAGAACTTTGCAGATTCCATGATTGGGTAAGATGCCCTCTCACTTGCCCTCAGTCTCCAGCAAAAGCAAAACTGACAGCTCTGGTAGAGAAGTGGTAAATGAGAAACGGAACTCTGCCTGCGGTTTCACTTTTAAAGCAAAAAAAAAAAAAAAATACAGATTCACAGGGCTCGAAGGCAGATGGAAAAGGCTAGTCTGTTTGTAATAGAAAAGGTTCATGAAATGCAGACCTGACACCTGCACTAGTAAAACTAGTTTAAAATCAGAAATGGAGTCGGTGAAGAAGTTCACAATGCATGAAGCTCCAAAAACTTAAAGTCAAAGCCATTTCACCTTTGTAATTAGAACAAAACATGCCAGCAATAATCTGGTGAAAACTATTCACACAAATAATCGAAGATGATTATAGTAAGACAACAAAACATAGTTTTGCCTGTAAAGCTGGCAATCATTTATACATTAAATACTGTTTGGCCAGGGTTAGACCTGTGCAGTGCAAGGGAGGATTATTAAGCATCGCTTGATTACGTTTTCTAAATGCAATTTAGAAATATATCACTTGTAGGATCTGACCCTGGCAAACAAATGTGGGCACCACCATGCATACACAAGCACAAGAAGTTTCTCTATGTATTTTTATTGCAGCATTACTTGTAGAAGTTTAAAAAAAACAAGAAAGAAAGAAAGAAAAGAAGAAAGAAAGAAAGAAAGAAAAGAAAGAAAGAAAGAGAAAGAAGAAAGAAAAGTTACATTGCAGAACTGACTAAAAATGTGGTTCCTGTACAGCCTCACTATCAAATACTATTCAGTCATTAGAAGATATTTTGAGGCATTTGCCCTGTGTTATATCAAACGATACCTGATTCTGAAGTGCAACCATGTGAGAACTTCTATGTAATTAAATGTTTTAAGATGATGGCTAACCTGAAGTTCAGACACCACTTCGTTTTACAGTACCACACTTAATATCGAATCTTATATGATTTTATGTTTATATCCAAAAAAGGGAGAGAGAACTCTCCTAATCCTGCAGCATGAGTCTGGAGAAATGCCTTCATAATCAAAAATCCCATCTCTTTCATTGTTCCCCATGAGACACACAACTGGAACAAAACCAGAATATCATTACTAAAATTAAATGAAGAATTCTTACAACTGTTTCAAATATTAAAAGTTCGTGTTTTTGCTTCTGTGTTGATTCCTTTTTCTTCTGATACATTATGCACATGAAAGGTAAGGTATATGCTTCATTTTACATCATTTAAAAGTTACCTCACCACTCTGAAGTTTCTTGATCATTTGAGCTGTTATATGATTAAAGAAATGAATGGTTTGGATTTGGCTCTCATTCAAGTCTTTCTCTTGACAGATTCATTATTCAGTGGAAGACTTTTCTGGATATAAGTTCACTTTGATTGTAACCAAAAGTAGTGACAACCAGTCACCATGTGATAGAGTAGTGCTTCCAGCTGTGACTGGGATATTGCGCATCTTTCCACACGCTCCAGGCCTAGATTCCACATTTAATGTTGCAAAACTTAGTTGACTGTGAATTTCTGAGGGTGGGCTAATATAAAGATAAACAAGACAAACTTTATGACGTCTATAAAAACACTGATAGAAAATAATCCCTTGCTTACTGTTCCTAAAAAAGAGCAGAGCAAATTCTGTACATCATATTTCAAAACTTCTACTGAATGCATTTGTCATTTAACTCTCTCTAGTGACTCAGGCCAACATGTATTTTAAAATTACTTAGACCTGTGAATCTGTCTTCCTTCAGTAATTCCTATAAGATTTCAGCTGGTTGATTAACACAGATGTATATGTACTTACAGTTAAGTCATAATCATATATAACAATGGAAAGAAATGCCTAAGGATCTCCTGAGCCAGGGCTCTCCTCCAAAGACAGGGGATGTGAGGTGGAGGTAAGAGGTTTTTTTATTCAAAGGTCAATAGATTTTCTTGGCTTTGATGTCAAAGCACAGAATAGTTTACAAACGTAAACCTTCATCAAACAGATTTAAAAAAAACATTGCAAATACTACAAACATTTATGTCAATATATATATATATATATATATATATATATATATATATATATATATAAACTTTCTTGCTTCTAATTGTGGTGCCTACCAACCCTGCTCTTTAGGATAATGGACTCTAAGTTTACGTTGGGTGATAAGGAAAGAAAGAAATATCTAGAAGGCAGATCAGTACCATCATTGCTGCAGCTTTTTTGTCCTAGTCCCTGTTCCATGTGTTTTGTATGCTAGACACATTGTGAACTAAAAATAAAATAGAGAATTTCCATAAATGTTAACTATGATAAGTTCATGTTTCTAGTTTTTTATTGATGTTTGGTGAAGCAAAACATAAAAGGCAAGGTAGAGGTATTAATAGAAGTTAGTGTAAGTAGGAGAAATCTTGGGGGGTGGGGGGGGGAAATTGATGTTCCATGGAGGACATTTGACCTGGTAGGGAAAGGTTGGACTGTCTGTAGCCCCTTCCCTCTCCCTTCACTTTCGATGTTGCTATCAAATGCAGCCAGAGTGCAAGTGGGTCAGTTCAGCTACTGGCTCATCTTCAGACAAAGAAACCCCTCCATTCAACTCTAATTTTTCCATAACTATTTCTTCTTTTGTGCTTGTCTTCCATCTGTTCAGGTCAAAACAACATCAGTGGTTTTATTTAAAATGTCAAATGGATATTTTTCTCTCCCTCATTCTACATGCAAAACACAGAAAAAAAGAGAAACAAAAAACCACTGTGTTCTTAGGAAGAACAGAGTTTAAAATCTGTGTCGAGATCCAGCTAAATTCAGTTATAGTTAATGTGCCAGATTTCAAATGGAAATCTGGTTCTCTGCATTTTAAATTGTGTAACAACTGTTGATTCTAAAGCAGGCTTATCACAATGTACGTTATGGATAGAGTTAAAGCTCATTTATGTAAAACGTTATAGGTTACAGCACAAACATTGTTCTCAAAGGAATTGTTAAGACTATCTAACTTAACTCTCATTTTTCAAATAAGAAAACTGAGAGAAATGAACCTATTAAAAAATCCAATTTCATGTGTTTTATTTAAAGTTAGAACAGTGGATATGATAATGAGGGTTTTTCTAATGCTGACATTTAGTTAATCTGGTTGGTAACAGCCACAGATCTGAGTGTTCTGGGTGCACCATCCAACCAGGGGCCTGCACCTTCCCTAGTTGTTTTTGCATTTTTCATAATCAAGCAACTAGGGAGTTGTCACCTGATGTAAAAGAGCCCTTAGAGATCCAGACTCCTGCACTGAGAAATGTGTCTTTTAGATCTGAGTGTTGACCACAAGGGTGAAAACTTTTAATTGGGTGGTATCGAGCCTGCTGCCATCAGTTATGAAAGTTCAAATATCTAGCTCTAAAGAACATTGATGGTTGATCCAGCACACCCCCCCACACACACACACACACACTTTCTCATTTATACCAATAGGTAAGGATTTGTAGACTCTCACCCTCAGGCAGCTAACTGGCTGCATTTTCCACTGTTGCTAGTGTACTTCCGTAAAACTTAAGTCAACTCTTACCCACATGATAAAACTTTAGTTGACTTCTGGACCTCCATGCTTCTACATTATAGACACAGGTACCTCAGGGCAAACATCTGAGAGAACATCAGGCTGTTTGAGAGGCCAGTCAGTGCTCTGTTGATCCCTCCCACTGCACCACATTGCAACCTGGCTGACCACAAAGTAGCGGGTCTACTGTTCACTGTAAAGAAGGGGAAAAAAATAAAAAAAGATACTAAGTAACTCAAAACAAGCTAGAAACTCTGAGCCCTTGCTGGCATGGCTGAGTCTACAGATAAATCCATCCCAAAGTCTTTCCTGTATCTACTTTCCAAGAACCTGGACCTGAAAACACTTGCTGAACCATATTTGTTTTAACTTTCTTTCACTTGAAACCCAAAGGATCTAGATCATATTATCTCCTCAGGGGTTTTGTAGTGCTGCCTACAGTTAGTTGTACCTCAGAACACAAGTTCTCAAACTATGTGCCTAACAGCACAAATTCAAAGACAAGATAACAGCCATGGCCCTTGGGAAGAACTATTCTGTAAACAAAGTCAAACGAGGAGATTAGGAAGAGATTGGGATTAACAGAGATCTCCACAAAGCATGACTTTTTTTTTTTTTATTCCTATCCAGTCCTTTAAGGATGTATTCAGTAAGGCAACATTCCAATGTACTTGTGCTTGTTATTTGGAGAGAGCTTTAAACTACAAAACAGTGTCAATTCAGAAATTATGAGTAACTCATGTGCTTTCCTGTCCCTCACTGCTCACCTGCTTACCAGCTGCTCAGGGAAAAGTGGAATATGATTCAAGCTGCCAGATTTAGTAAATAGAAAGAGAAGATATGTATATACATATATCACATATGTATATATATATATGAATTTAAAATGAATAGCAAATGATATTTTAGCATAAGTATGTGCAATGGATTGCTTGGGAAATACTTAAAACAAAATGATTTTTTTTTCCTCTGAGATTCAAATTTAGCTAAGTGCTGTTTTATCTGACAATGTTGTGTGAGAACAAGGAGGAAATGGAAGGGAGCTTACGGTTTTAACTGTGCCTAGTGGCTTCATGTTCTTTGGACATAGCAAACGGCCAAGATAGATTCATGGGACAACTGCAGGCTTTTGAACACTGCATCAAATAGATATCTCAACTCTCAAGACCCAAGTGATGCCGCCATTGTCCTTAGGATGTACGCACTTCTTTAGCTGTTGGCTTTCCAGATGCTCTATTTGACTCACTCTATTTCACTCTATTCCTAAAGGCCACCCATGGCCCCCATTGAGAATAAAACAAGCCTTCTTCACCAGCAAAGTCCAGCCTTGATCTAAAGTGCAAGTCAGGTAGTTTTCTCATTGAAATTTCTTAAGAGGAGCCAATTAAGCCCAGGACCCCTGGATCACCGGGAGGACACTGCACTCCCCAAGTCATTAGACTAAAGCACCTGCCTACTGAGCAGTGGCTTTCACCAGTAGAAAAAACTAGGCTGCCATAGCACAGCCACATTCATTCATTCTCCAGGAATTCTGTACACTTTTCTGTGTTCTCTGCGGGGCTCCAAGAGGTATGGAAAGTGTTCTCAGAACTTGGACTTGCTCATCTGTAATCACACTGTGATTTTGCAACCACTTGGGTATCTTGCATTTATTTTATCTAGATGTCTACTTGAAATTTCATTTTCAGATTCTGTTATATACGTTTCTTTTCTGGGAAAAAAATCCTCACAACTTTTATTATAGCATGGCTAAAGTAAAACCTGGAGGAGGAAATGAACCACTTCCCTGGGAGGACTGTCTCAGGCATTGGCTCAGCTCTTGAATATTTATTAACAATACCTTCCCTACTTTAAAAAATGCAAGGAATTTTAGAGGGCTGAATTGTTAGCACATTTTTGTCGAACCACGGTTCTCAAAAACTACCTTTTAAAAATTATTATATATTAAAAGCTTTTTTTAAATTAATCTATTCTTCCAGCTAACTTGTCCTATCAACAACTTTTCCTCTCTGGGTTATGAGTTCTGGTGAAGGACACCAATGTGAGACATCAATGTTTTTATGTGTGATAGGAAGAAACTGGACATAACTGATCAATTCATAAGGAAGAATATATAGATGCTGCAATGACTTTATGTCGAAGGCTAATTTTAAGACCTAAAAGAACTCTTGATTATAGTGACAAAGAGAAGATGGAGAGATCTGCATGGTAGATTAGTGTTATAAAATTAAATGATCATACTTGGGAATAAAAGAGTAAGGCTTCCAACTGTAATACAAATAAGCACAGGCAGTAGGTGCCCTATGTAGAGAAGTTGGTGGCTCTCACACAGCTGACCCATGTTTGATAGTCTTTACTTCACAAAACTGGAGGATGGAGTCTCTAGAGAGGTCTGCTGTGGGAAGCAGCCCTAAAGGAACGAACCAGGAGAATAAGTTAAGGAGGAAACCAGCCTCAACCCTTGTTAGCCAAAACAGCTCATGCAACTGTTCTCTACTGTCTCCTGTCTGTTCAAAGTGTGTCCTTAGTGAGGAGAAACTAGAAATAAAATATTCTCCGACCAATCCACACTCCAAATGACTGAGGCATGGGAGAAGTGCGTGCAGCAGGTATCTAACAAGATTCCTTAACTGCTTCTCGGTGGATTAAGGTCCTAGCCGAAACAGCTCTAAGAGCGTGTTACTCATTGTGCTTGTAATGAGTTGCATGCCAGACTGGTTTTTCTTTGGATACACTCAAGTGTGAGTATACTTAAACACCATGACTAAACCCCCAGATTTAAAGCAAGAAGGAAATTGGCTCTGAAGTCCTCCCTCCAACGCCCAGCATTGTTTCAGAAGGCCGCTGCTGTCAAACCACCAAGGGCGTGCCATAGAACTATTTGAGTCTGAAACCCTTAATGGAACTTATCCTCCAGACAGTATTCTCTTTCATCTCGGTTGGTTCCTTTCCTGTAACTGCATTTCTACCCAATAACCTAAATTTTCTCCAAATTCTAAGCCGGATTGGCAAATTACACAGCAAAGTGCTTCCGCTCGGCGACGCCTCTACTCCGTAGATGTGACTCCCCAACTGAGCTGGTTTCTGAAAATTGCAAAATACGGTCGAGCGTTTCTTTGTGAACAGACTGTCGGCCAAAGGAAATCAGCCTCTGCTTCCTTCCTCATTCAACACAGGCCTTTAAACCCCTCAGTGGTACAGACTACGAAGGCTTTGTCAGGGTCTCTGGCAATAAATCATTCCCACACAGCCACAATGTATGCCCGATAATTAGCCTTCTCCCATCATCGCTAATAAACCAACCTTCTCAATCTGTTCCTTTGCATCTGACATCCCTGAATTAGGAAGTAGTCATAACTAATTAACATCCATCCTCTGAGAAGGTCATGCTTCTGCTACTTACTATAAATACTCTGCAAAACAATGTGTCTCCTTACAGGCTTAGGGCTTACAACCTAAGCCAGTGTTTGTCAACTTCCTAGTACGATTGGGGATTAACTGGAGTGGGAAGCATATAAAATATGAGGGTGCTGTTGCTTTAACATTTCTTGCATAAAAGTAAGTCTTAAAACTAACATCTAAAATAGCTTTGCCACACATAATGTGTAATGGAAGACTAGTTTGGAGAAGAATGGGGACAATTAAGTGATAGCAAGCTTCATCCTTCATATTCCTGCTCACAAATATAAATCATTACTGAACCACCTATTGGCAAGGCACTGTGCAAAGGTGTTCATTGTTAGCTGTTCCTATACATTAGGATTTGTGCAGAGGGAAGCTTGTGGGTCACCATGCGTGTTAACCCCATGCCTGAAAGTGGTAGGAATAGGGCAGGTAGAACATAAATCTCATGCACTTTAGGTCAAGTAATCTTATAATCTTGCAACATTCTTCTTGTGTGTCTTGATTTACTCAACTGTGAAATCATGATGCTACACTATCTAAACCCGTTGACCTGAGTAATCCTAAGGAAATTTCATGTATGGATAAATATGGGCAATGGGTTAAAGTCCTACCTGTTCCTTTGACAAACACTGCTTTGACTAAACAGTTGGTTTTTTCTCTCCTGCGTACTGGCTATGGAAGTTTCTCCAGTTTCAAACATTCCATTTCTAGCACTCTCAAACACCTTCCTAATTTCCAAAGCTTCTGTGTTCAAAGCTTCATTCTATCCAGGCTTATACCATCAAATCAGCAGATAAGAAAGAACACTCAGAGATAGGGCTTATGGCTAAGGGAATCCAAAATGCTATTGGTTTGCTTTCTTTCCAGAGGGGATTTGGACCTGTGCAATAATAATAGTCCTGAGCCAAAAATCCTTCTCTCCTTGTTATGTGAGCAACCATCTCCTTCATAAGCACAGGACTGTTTACAGATCTAGTTTCATAAAGCGGTTTAGACCTGAGTCCCATTTAGAGTTATTGGGAACTGTATATTGTTTTCCTACTGTGGCTTAAGAGTAATTTAATTGTGAAACATTACAAGCATTTAAACAAAGAATGCTTGTAGTGTAAAAATTAAGAGAGCAACGGTGTCCAAAATACAAGGCAAGTGTTATGAAAACATTTCACCCAAGTTTAGCTTATCTCCGGAGGAAGAGGAAACAGAGTGCAGGCTACGCAGAGTTTTCTAAAATTGGACCTGTTCACGGGGTGACTGGTAATTAGGAGAGTAAACACAGCTGCCCTCTTCTACCCAAAATGCCTTGTCTGTATGTGTGATTATGCAGAAACATACACCTTAAAGGTCAAAAATCACAGGTTACTGCCTTTTGTGTTTCAAATAAAAACATACCTTGGCATTTAAAAAACTTCAGTGGAATCCGGAAAGCCAAATGAGAAGCAAGAAGAGAAAGAGAGAAACGGAAGCCAGAAGCACGCCCGAGTTTCTGAAGGAGCGTCTCGGGAGGCTTTTTCTGGAACCTCTTCAGCTACCGAGAAGGTGGGGCCAGTCTGAGCATAGCGTGCCATCCTTGAAGGGTCCTTGTGGGTGACTCATCTGTTTTATCATTTCTCATGATATCGAGAGCTGGTGGCCGTCACTGGAGAGCAACGTGTGACTTGATGACTGATCTCGTTACTGAACGGAGGAAAGCAATCACACGCAAGGATCAGAAACTACCCGCTCCTCTAAAAGCCCGGCAGCTTCGTAGAAAAGTCATTTCCACCCAAGAAGACAGGTGTCGAGTGAAAACATGGCCAAGAAGAAAAGAATAAACATCTTTTTATAAAAATGTAGCACTAGTTATGAACAATCGGGATTTTTTCCCCCTCACTGTAGAATTGATCGTTCTTTTGTATTTTTAAAGTTCTCTCCTTTTCTAAATGTATCACTCCACTTTTAACTGTCCAAAGATCCCCTTGTGGTTTTACTTCATCGCAAATAGGTGTACTTTTAATAGAGTGATGAGATAAAAACGTCACATCTGTCCCAGAAATTGGCTGAAGTTTAGGAAATAGTACCCCAAGCATGTCACTACAGCATGCTGAAGAGTGAGCCAGACAGAATGGGACAGCATCAGAACCAAGGTCCATAACCCTCTGCCCTCTCCTCCTCCCCCACCCTCCACTCCCCCTAGCCCCACCCTCCAATATGAAGAGCAGCTTTTTCTGACGTGTTTTCATCTGCTAGAAGATCCACAAGGCATTGCCATTGTCCTGAGTCCCCTCTGCAGGAATGTCCTCAGTGTGAAAGAAGACAAGTTACATTACAGAAAAGATGGAAGACACGCGACGCCCAGGCAAGCTCTGTCACAGACTGTCACCGAGTCTTCTTAGTGATGCGCTCTTGTCTGTGTAACAAATCGATCTTGTTTCCATTGGCGTTTCCTGGCAGAGTACATGCTTCATCTCATCTCAACCTCCTCGAAAAAATTCCGAGCTCCTATTTCTCTCATTCTCAGGATGTTTAACTGCAACCATGAGCTGTTCTTCATGTATCATGTTCTGTGAGGCTTCTGAGCCTGTGTGGGACTCAAATGATTTTTCTCGGGTCTGTCTATTGTCAGTTTATTTAGATTCACCTATTAAGACATCTGTGGGATAGGGAGGAGGTTTCACAATTCAGCAGACAACAGAAAGACAAAAGAAATGATCACACACTTAGGAAACAATGGAAAGTCGGGTTCGCTCTCCACTGGAGCAATGGGGCATGAATTTAGGCCGAGACAGGCAGCGATGTTGTTCCGCACTTGGAAAGAAAGACCACAGCTTTTGTGGGCCATTTACTGGGCTAAAACAGGAAGGTACCTCACTAAATATGTTCCAAGCATATTTAATTTGTCCTTAGAACACTAAGGTAAATTGATTCTTACTCCAAATTTAGAAATGAGAAGGTAAACATGTCAAGTTCAGGGACAAGCTGAGTCAAATCAGCAGAATCCAGACAGGCGGATCTCCAACGCAGGTCTGCTGCTTGCATGCTTCTGGTGCACTGTTCTCTTTATGAGTAATAATCAAAATCTTGGCATCACTTCAGTGCATCAAGCAAGGGACATACTGTGCTGGGAAGCTGTGCACTGTTGAGTTTATTACTCAGGTAAGGAAAATGGGTCTCAGGGAGTTCTCACAATCACTCATGCAGGAAGTAATCCAGCCATGAGCAGAATCGGGAGCCTGCGCCTTTAACCAGTATTTCTTCTTTATTGCTCCCCTCTCCCCATGATCTGTGGGAAACCTGTAAATCCCACCAACTCTCACAACCATCCTCAGCCAGAGCTTAGTCCAGCAGTCTATGGCTTTCTTTTCCCTAAAAAGATTGTGTTTTTGCACCTTAGCACTTGAATCTTTCATCAGCCATTTGCACTAAAAATTCTTTGGGTTCCATTTAACCCCCTCAACATTCAGCCATTGACCTTTTTCAGTGTGAAAGGAGTCATTGTTCAAGTGAAACAAAAATTAAACTAGCAAGCTAGATACTCACTGTAGTGTGCCTGCAACTTGGTAGAGTCATGACGATCATTTAGTGCCTACTTGGGGGCCCACAAGGGCAGTTTAGGTGATTCTGATTCTACCTCACAGTAACTTATTTAACTACTTAATTAATTCATTCAAAAATACAAGGTGGAGAAAGTAAGAGTGGAGAAAAGGCTTTAGCACTTAAGTATGAAGGGTGATATAGATGGGGGAGCAGAAGACCAAAAGGGAAACTATACCAGTTTTGTAAGGCACACCTCTCGGTCCCATCCACCCCTGCGCCTGAAGGTATAGCATGGTGACTTCAACTGTGTTTTAAGAGTGACAGCCTATGTTGAAAGAAAAGCTAACACTAACACACAGTATATTACAGTGTGAACATAGCTGAAGTAAATTTATGTTGGCCTGAAGGTTTGCTTATTTCAGAGACTTCCTAAGCTGGCTAGAAATAAAAGCAAAGAAGACACTGAGTTTCCCTCTTCCCTGTGCACGTCTTGTTCAGTGGCTTGTGAGAGGTGGAAGAGAGAAGCTGCTTAGTTCTTTGTGTTTTCTACATTTTTTTCTAACTACCTCTGTGGTATAGCTCACTGTTGGCTTGTAATGGAACGTGAAGCAAGCACTTAGATACTGGAAATCTGCAGATAATATGAACCAGGGCTTTCGTTAGTTTTCGTTGAGAGCCAGTTTCTCAGCTACCATTGCTGATAGGGAAAGCATAAAGACTACAAACTAGAAGATAATATGGTATTTCTTTTCTCTTCATAATTTTTAGAGATTTGGGGGGATATTCTAAGACAAGGTCTCCTATAGCTATTGCTAGCCTAAAATATGTTATGTGGCTGAGAATTACCTTCCAAGTGCCTTCACTTCCATGTCTGTGTTTGGCTTTCAGAATCATTTTTTTAAATATGTATTACACAAAAAATTAATGAATTAATTAAAAAAATTAATCATTTAAAAACAAATAGTTATTGTTGGCCTAGAATTCAATATGTAAATCAGGCTGGCCTCAAAGTCACAAACATCCACCTGCCTCTGCCCCTCAAATGGTTGGATTAAAATAATGTGCCAAGTAATCCAACTTAAAAAAGGGACACAGAGATAAACAGAGAATTCTTAACAGAGGAATATCAAATGACAAAGGAACACTTAAAGAAATGCTTAACATCCTTAGTCATCTGGGAAATGCAAATCAAACCTACCATGAAGAGTCCATCTCACACCCAGCAAAATGGCTAAGATCAAAATTCAAGGGATGATGTATGCCGGAGAGGTTGTGGAGAAAGGAGAACCCTCCTAAATTGCTTATGGGAATGTAACCTTACACAACCACTTTGGAAATCAATCTGGTGCTTTCTCAGAAAATTAGGAATAGTGCTACCTCAAGATCCAGCTATACCACTCCTGGGCATATATCTGAAAGATGCTCAAGTACACAACAAGGACATTTGCTCAACTATGTTCATAGCAACATTATTCATAATAGCTAGAATTTGGAAACAACCTAGAAGTCCCTCAACTGAAGAATGGATGCAGAAATTGTGGTACATTTACACAATGGAATACTACTCAGCAATTAAAAACAAGGAAATCATGAAATTTGCAGGCAAATGGTAGGAACTAGAAAAGATCATCCTGAGTGAGGTAGCCCAGAAGCAGAAAGACACATATGGTATATACTTACTTATAAATGGGTATTAATATAGAATATAAGATAAGATAAATTAATATAATAATATATAACATATAATATAATATAGGATATAATATATTATAATATAAGATAAGATAAATATGTAATGTAGGATAAACATACTAAAATCTATAGTCTTAAAGAAGCTAAACAACAAAGAGGACCCAAGAGAAGAGGCTGAAACCTCTCTCAGAAGGCCAAACAGGATAGACATCAGAAGTAAGAGAAGACAAGAAACAGGACAGGAACCTTCTACAGAGGGTCTCTGAAAGACTCTACCTACCAGAGTGTTGAAGGAGATACTGAGACTCATAGCCAAAACTTTGGACAGAGTGCAGGGAATCTTATGGAAGAAGAGGGAGATAGAAAGAACTGGAGGGGACAGGAACTCTACAAGGAGACCAACAAGAGCCAAAAAAAAAAAACCAAAAAACAAAAAACAAACAAACAAATAAAAACTGGGCCCAGGGGGTCCTGCAGAGACCAATACTCAACCAATGACCATGCATGCAGAGGACCTAAAACCTTTGCTCAAATGTGTACCATGGGCAGCTCGGTTTCCAAGTGGATTCCCAGTAATGGGAACAGAGGCTGTCTCTGACATGAACTCAGTGACCAGCTCTTTGATCACCTCCTCCTGGAGTGTGCAGCCTCGCCCTGCCACAGAGGAAGATGATGCAGCCAGTCCTGATGAGACCTGATAGGCTAGGGTCAGATGGAAGGGGAGGAGGACCTCCCCTATCAGTGGACTGGGGGAAGGGCACGGAGGGAGTAGAGGCAAGGTGGGTGGGACTAGGAGAAGATGGAGGAGGCTACAGCAGGGATACAAAGTGAATAAATTGTAATAAATAAATAATAAACTATTTTTAAAATAAGAAAAAATAAAAATAAGTAACCTATAAAAATAATGTGCCACGATGTGCAGCTTTTTTCTATTTATTTATGTTTTAGACAGGTCTGACTATACAGTTTTAGCTGGACTTAAACTTACTGTATAAACCAGGTTGGCCTCAAACTCATATATATTCACCTTCCTCTGCCTTACAAGTGTTTGTATTTATTTTTAAATATTTATTTATTTATGTATATGAGAGCTTTATCTGCATGTACACATGCATGACAGAACAGAGCACCAGGTCCCATTATAGATGGTTGTGATCCACCATGTGGTTGCTGGGAATTGAACTCAGGACCTCTGGAAGAGCAGTTAGTGCTCTTAACCACTAAGCCACCTCTCCAGCCCAAGTGTTTGTATTTTTAAAAGTAAAAAAATAAAAATAAAAACTTCATAGTAGATAAAGATATCTACACATATAAAAAGAGATCCATTTTTCACTGTACGAAGAATTGTGAGCTGCATAAGCTCAAACCAAGCAAAATCCAAGCACGAACAGATACTGGGAGACAATGTAGCCGTGGAGCTATTGTTGGATTAATAGGTACTGGGAGAGGAAGAGTTTTAGGATACGGCCCCTCGTTTACCCCTTCATTTTCCTGTGCTTCAATAGAAAATCATACATCAAAGTCATAGGACTTTATAGGAAATATATATATATATATACATATGTAGAGAGAGAGATAGTGGTGAAGGAGGGTGAGGGAAATGAAGTATGACAACATTTTCAAAACATATAGCACAAAATTTCCATAGAACTAATAAAAATGAGGAAGATGAGCAATCTGCTATATGTATAAAAGACATCAATTGCCAGGTAACATAAATATAACCATAAATATCTAAAATATATTTTTAAATCATCTTATGCATAACTGTGAAGTGTAAATATTACAAAAGAAAAACTTAAAGCTACAAAATAATGAAATTCTTTTTGTTCCATATATGTATATATATTATTTTTGAGATTATACTTGACATTTCCCCCTTACCTTTCGTATCTTCAGACACACCCATGTACCCCGCCTTTCTCTCTCAATCTCATTACCCCTTTTTCTTTCACTGTCGTTATTAGTGTGTGTTCCTAAATATATACCGTATAATCTGCTTAGTCAGTATGCTACTAGTTTGTATGTATGTATATATATATATATATACATATATACATATACATATATGTGTGTGTGTATGTGTTCCTAAATATATACATACAACCTGCTTACTCATTTTAATGTTACTTGTATGTATGTATTTTTCTGGGCTGACCATTTGGTACTGGGTAAAAATTGGTGTGCTCTTGTCTGAGGAGGACTATTTCTTGGATTCTCAACGTTCTTCATTGCCTGCTGTTGTATTTCTAGGGTTGAGGTCTCCTGGACCTTCCCCTTCCATGTTAATGTATCTATCGGTGTCATCCTTGTTTAGGTCATTTTTAGGCAGCCATATTTGTGAGACTTCATGGGAATACCTCCTCTGACATTTCTGCGAGACACAATCTCACAGCAAACACCCCGATTTTCTGCTGCTTCCAATCTTCCCACCACTTCTCCTACAATGACCCCTTAGCCTTAAATACAAGAGTTGTGTTGTATATGTGTCAGTTGGGACAGGGCTTTACAATTCTGCATTTCAATTAGTTGTCGTTTTCTGTAATGGTCTCCTGTGGCAAAAAGAAATTTCCTTGATGAGGTGAAAACTATACTTATCTGTCAGCATAAAGGTAAATATTTATAATGTAGTTAGGGTTATGCAGTTTAGGAAAGTGGTGGCTGCAGGTTCTCCTCTAAGATCCGTGACTTTACTAGCCTTGGGTAGTTGGCAAGGTTTGCAGTACCAGGCATGATTTCCTTCTTGTTAAGAACCCTGACAGGGTAATGGTATCTCTGTGGTAAGCTAGAGATCTAAGTCAGGGTAGGCTCCTGGGAAGATATGAGAGGGACTAAAGCAAAGACTACTAGTAGCAGAGGCCACAGAGACTGAAGAGGACACCCACTAAGTAGACTAGGCTCCTAGAAGAAGAAGGGGAACAACAACCCACACACAAAACTTTGACCCAAAATGTGCAGGGATAAAGACAGACCAGATAGAGCAGAGATTGAGGGAATGCCCAAGCAATTTCTGGCCCAGAAAAGACCCACCCTATAGGAGAATGCCAACCCCTGACACTATGAACAATGCTCTGCTAAACTTGCAGACAGAAGCCTGACAGAGTTTTCCTCTGAGAGGCTCTTCCCGGCAGCGCCTCAAAACATATGCCGAGACTCACAGCCAAACATTGGGCGATGCATAAGGAGTCTTGTGGAAAAATGGAAGAAAAAAGAAAAGGACCCGGAGGTGACAGGAGCTCCACAAGACCAACAGAGCCACTAACCAGGGCCCAGAGGGGCTGGCTGAGACTGAAGCATCAACCAAGGACCATGCATGAACTGGACCAGGCCTCCTACAAAGATGTAGCAGATGGGCAGCTTAGACTTCATGTGGGTCCACTAGTAAGGGAAGTAGGGACTGCATCAGACACAGACTCACTTGGCAGCTTTTCGATCACTTTTCCCGGGCAGGACTGCCTTGCCAGGCCTCAGGGGAAGAGGATATGCTCAGTCCTGATGCAACTTGATGAGCTGGGGTGGGTGGGAAGGGAGCTTCCTTTTCTGAGGAAAGGGGGGAGAGGGGCAGAGGAGGGATGGTAGGACTGGGAGGGGAGGAGGAATGGGGCTACAACAAAGATGAAAGTAAATTTTAAAAAATTTTAAACAAACAACAAAAAAGAAGAGCATTGGTTGCCGCTATGTGTGCCCTTTGTAACTTTACGGTATTGTGACCCCTGCCCCCCGCCATTTTTCCTATTTACCCATTTAGCTCACTTGTACTTTGTTATTTCCCTCTCTACTAAAATGGTAAAATGGCAAAACTCACACACACACCCATACACACACACACACACGCACACACACACAAATACATACAAGTAACACTGTACTTTGAGAATGGCATGAAGCTACTATTCGATTAAACAGAACAATATTAAAATTTTTTTAAATCCATGTTTTTAATTCTTTTCAGTTCTGCTTCTAGGAATTTGTCTTGGGTACATACATATTTTCATAAAAATAAGCAGATGTGTTATGACCTCTGTGGTATTGTTTGTCTGTTGGCTGTGCATACAGCAAAGCAGACAGCCATAACAGCTCTACTGAATCAGAGAATGTCCCTGCCTCAGCCATGAAGAGCAGGCTGCAGCTGGCATGTGGCAGAGGCTGGTGCAAGAAGGTTCAATTTCAGTCTGACTCACTCACACACTGCCAAGTTGCAGATGTTAAGTCTCACCTCCAGACCTTTCAATATGACTACTAGAGAATCCCCATAACCCTCTAACTGCTGTCGACCAGTGAGAATGATCCCAGAGAGAGCAAGGCGGAAGCCACCAGGCTCCCACGTCCCAGTCTGGAGTTAACTGTTAACATTTCAACAACAGCGTTCCATATAGGTCAGCTGAACACCACCAAGGAAGGGACTAGAAAAGAAAGCAGGTACTAAGAGATAAGGCTTATTAGAGGTCATCTTTTGTACCCGCCTATCACAATTTGGAGAGTGGAGGAGGAGGAGAATAAAAAAAAAGGAAGAGTGTTCCAATGTCCGTTATTAAGGTATCAGCTAAATAAATGTTTACATTTTGTAAAGTTTTATAGAGCCTTTAAAAGAAAACGGCCTACATATGTCATATTCCAAGAATATAAAGTATACACAATGTATATTTGTAAGATTCATTCGATGATCCTCTTAAAATATGTATTTGGGATAGTTGCATATGAAAGAGTAAGAATTTTCTGGGACACATGTTAGAACATTTATCAGTGTGAAGTAGAGCCAGATACAGGGGCATGAAAACATTCTACTTTATGCTTTACATTACACCACTAAAAAAATTTTAATGTTTCAATTCAAATACACTTGGGAATGTGTGCACCAAATTTCATGTTACTAACTCCCCAACTTGGGGAGTAAAGAAAATCCTCCTCGCTTTCCATGCTGGGTCCAAACAGCGTTGTTCTCAATTCCCTGCATAACTTAAAGGGGAAACTTTCACAATGTCCGGAGCCCTTGATGTCCTGCAGATGAAGAAGGAAGATGCTCTCAAATTCCTTACTGCAGGAACTCACTTAGGTGGCACGAACCTTGACTTTCAGATGGAGCAATACATCTACAAAAATAAGAGTGATGGTATCTACATCATAAATCTGAAGAGGACATTGGAGAAGCTGTTGCTGCTTGGACCATTATCATTGACAACCCTGCTGATGTCAGCATCATCTCCTCCAGGAGCACCGGCCAGCGAGCTGCGCTGAGGTTTGCCGCTGCCACTGGAGCCACGCCAATTGCTGACTGCTGCACACCTGGGACCTTCACAAACCAGATCCAAGAAGCTTTCAGGGAACTACGGTGGTGACTGATCCCAGGGCTGACCATCAGCCCGTTAGGGAGGCCTCTTACATCAACCTGCCTACCATTGCTCTGTGCTACACAGATTTCCCTTTGCGGTATGTGGACATTGCCATCCCGAGCAACACTCAGTGGGTCTGATATGGTGGATGCTGGCTAGGGAAGTATTCCGCATGCGTGGCACTATCTCCCGTGAGCACCCGTGGGAAGTTATGCCTGATCTTTACTTGTACAGAGACGCAGAGGAGATTGAGAAGGAGGAACAGGCTGCTGCTGAGAAGGCCGTGACCAAGGAGGAATTCCAGGGCAAATGGACTGCGCCAGCTCCTGAGTTCACTCCCGCTCAGCCCGAGGTGGCAGACTGGTCTGAGGGTGTGCTGGTGCCCTCTGTACCCATCCAGCAGTTCCCTACTGAAGACTGGGATGCCCAGCCGGCCACTGAGGACTGGCTAGCAGCTCCCACAGTGCAGACCACCGTGTGGGCTGGAGCCATCACTGAGTGGTCCTGAGCTCCTCTGCAGAAGCCTGAGCAAAGGGGAAAAGGTGGAAGGAAAATAAAGTTCTTAAAAGCTAAAAAGGAAGAGGAGGAGGAGGTCCTCCTCTCCTGAACTGAGGAATGGGAGGAACATCATCTTTGTTATAAAGTGGGCTAACAAGTACAATTGTACTGTCTTGAACTGGGGTGCCCTGCACTGTCTCAGGACTGCAAAGCATCAGAACCAGCAGCAAGGTCCCTTTATTTAACTTTGCTTGACTTAGAGTTTTGGGCCTCCAGAACTCTAAGAACACATCTCTTTTGCTTATAAAGTAGCTAGTGCATGTGTTCTGTTTTAGCTGTCAAAATGGACCAAGACAGTCCCTTTGAAAACTAAAACGTGGTGACTCTAATCCAGTTGTTCTCAACCTTCCTAATGCTATAACCCTTTAATACAGTTCCTCGTGTTGTGGGGACCCCGTACTGTAAAATTATTTTTGTTGCTACTTTGCAGCTGTAATCTTACTATGGTTATGAATCATAATGTGGGTATCTGATATACCACCCCTGTGAAAAGGTCATTCAACCCCCAAAGGTGTTTTGACCAGAAGGTTGAGAACCACTGCTCTCATCAAACGGGATAAGATAAGGATAGGCTCAGCCTTCAGGTCTAGCTGAGTCAGAGTTTCTGATTACTGAAGACTAAACCAAGACTATGAGCTCAAACTGTGGGATTTTAATGATAGCAGTGAACAATTATCATGGGCCTGGTCTGTGTCAAGCTTTATATGTGTGTGTATGTGTTATAGCAATGATTTATTTCATTCTGTCAAGGTACCTGCCATTTACATGGGATTCTAACCTCAAAATCTGGCCTCTGAGTACACACCTCTATGCTCCCTGTGATTTTTATGATTTTATGGTCCATACGGTGTCTTAGTTACAAGCACAAGCCCCTAGCTGTGGTGAAGAGTTTGGCTCAAACACTGCAGGTTAATGAGTAAACAGATGCAGGAAGTGGTTTGGGGCATCACAGTGAGTTTCTATCCATACTTCTATAGCTGTATCAAGTAACACGTCAGTACTTCCAAAAAAGTCAGTGCCAGCAAGACCTTGATGTTCCTAACATTCCTTGGTTCAGAGCTCTGCAAATCATATTAATCTTTCTTTCTATTTAATATGAAAAAAGATGAGGCAACTGATGGGTTTGTTTCCATAACTATGGGATTCATTTGCCAAAACACCAATCGCAAGATATTTACAGATCCTTACAGAATGTAAATCATGTTTTGGGCCTCAGGGCAACTGAGATGTGAGGGGAGGTCGTGATTCCTCGGAGCTGCTCTTCCTCTGAGACTCAGAGTACATCTCAGAGATAGCCTCTTTTGACAAACACTTGATATTGAGCACATAGTCTGTTCCTCTATTCTTGCTTCAGTAGGGATAACTCCCCACTAAACTTACTTCCAATCATGAAGATGTCAACATGTAGTTAGACTAACACCTGGTAGAGTCAACCCTCAGTGTGTGTTAGCTTCAGGATTAGCCAATAAGAAGCAAAGTAGAAGCAGGGCCTAGTGGCCCACACCTTTAATCCTAGTATTTGAGAGGCAGAGGCAAGTGGATCTCTGAGTTTGAGGCCAGCTTGGTCTACAGAGTGAGTTCTAGGACAACCATGGCTATACGGAGAGACAGTGTCTTGAAACCCATCCCCCCCCAAAAAAGAGGCAATGTAGAGCATTTAAATATTCATTTAAATTTACAAAGAGAGAAATCATTAGCAAATGTGATGAGAGAGTCAGATGAGAGACAAGAATATCAAATACCCCTGGGTTTAAAGTGGGGTGAGTCATGCAAGGTGGGCCAGTGGGGTAGAGTTTCAGAGTAAGAGGCCTAAGGTAGAGGCAGAAAATAGCCTGTTCTGTTCCCCTTTGATGTGGAGCAGATTCACTTGCTGTCCCTGGTGCAAAGCTGTCAGCTCCACCTAGATGGACTTCAGCGTGTATTCGACCACAAAGAGAGAACAAAGAGAATGAAAAGCCATTGTGTAGGAGATAACATCTTATTTTCTTCCCTAGAGAAGTATATACATCTATAAATATGTATCCAGTATTTTGACTATGTGTACTATCTGCACTTTTTCAGCCAAGTTCTTCTGATTACTAAAATTTTTAACTTAAAAATCTTTATGACTTGATGCGTGATGATCAGAAAAAATAAAAAAAAAAATATGCCTTCCTAGTGCATCTGTGAATATGAAGTATCTCCATTCGCCTGTATTTCACCTGGAGGGGGAAAGTCTAGGATGAAAAGAACTACATTCTCCTCTGCTTAGTCTCACATCTATGTTTTCTTCCTGACTTTAAAGTGCCAACCAATCACATGGTCTGCTCCCAGGTGAAGTATCCGGATATTGATCTCAGTGTCTTCAGTGCACCCCTAACTGATTCACTCACTACATGCCAACCTCCACATAGCTCTGTGTCCCACAGGGAATGTGGCCACCCCCAGCCTTCCTGTTAGCATGGGTGCTGAGGATTCGTCAGTTTGAAGAACTCTGCCCCACAGGCTATTTCATTAACTTAACAGGAATTTTTGGAACTACACATTCTTCACACACGAATTAACTTGAGAGCGGAATCTCCCTCAGATCACAGCTGTGAGTGACCTGGGATCTAGTCGCAGATGGCATGCGAATACAACAAAAGTGTTCAGAAATTATCACTCTGTATTTAAGGTGCCAGCTTTAAATGGGGAAAGGGAACGAAGCAGAATTATATTGGGTGCCTATGAAGTTTTTAAATTTGCCACTTTCTTGTATTATTCTACTCTTGTTTTGGTTTTCTTTCCTTTTGAAGAATAACGTAAAAAGTTTTCCTCTGCAAAGAAGCAAAACATGAAACAATAGATCATTTGTGCTGTTCCTCTCATAGGAGACACACTGAACCACTTGGCCCTGAGAAGGGATCCTTATTGCTCTGCTCTCACAGAGGTCTTTAGAGCCGCTCACCTCGTACAAGCTTGATTCGAGGTAGCAAAGTTAACCCACTGCAAAACCCTTCAGCAGAAACAACTCATCAATGTGTACAACCACATAAGGAAGGACAAGGAGGCAGAAGAGCCACTTGGGCTAGCAACACAGCCCAAGAGACATCCACTGCCCACCCAGAGGCTGAAACTTCCCTTGGGAAGTGTGAGCTCTTGATTTGATGTTCCTCTGGAATCCTGGGTCTCTGCAGTGCTAAGTGTGAGGAAGAAAGAGGAAAGTGAAGAATGAGTGACACTTTATGAACTAGAGAAAAGAGAAAAGGTACACAGCACGAAAGGAAGATAAAATGGAAGGCCTTGCAAGTGTCAACCTCTAGCTATATAACAGAATGTTAGAAGTTGGGTAGTGCCTAGATTTGTCATCAAATGCTGGTTGCTCATTCTAGATGCAGAAGGCAAGAGTGAGCTGGGTTTTGTTTCTTATTTATTTGCTTGATTTGCCGTTTTGTTTTGTTTTGTTTTGTTTTATATAAGTCTCACATAGCCCATGCTGGCCTTGAACTTACTACGTATCTGAGGCTAGCCACTGAACATCTGATTCTCCTGCCTCTGCCTTCTGAGTGCTGAGATTGACGGCATGTACCGCCATACCTGATTTTATTCTGTGCTGTGACTCAAATCTAGGGCTTCAAGAGGGTTTTATGAGTACTGTGCCAAGAGCTGTATTCACAGCATCTGCAAGACTGGTGTGTTTTTTACAGTGTGAGCACATATGTAGAGGTATATATGTGTGTGTGTGTGTGTGTGTGTGTGTTGCTAAACAGTGGCTAGAAAAGAATGTTGGGTGAACTCTTTATTACTTTCTGCCTTATTTCTTTGAGACAGGACCCTTCACTGAGCCTAGAGATAGGTCCAGTCAGTCTTCTACCTCTGCCTCCCATACCTTTTTTCATGTGGATACTGGAGATTCAACCCCAGGTCCTAGTGCTTCTGCTACAATTATTTTCCCCTACTGAGTCATCGTCCCAGGCTTGAAAGGGTGGTTGGAAAAGAGATCTACATTCAAGTCTGTGGACACTGCAGAAGATGGTTTCTCTCCAGAAATCATCTATTTAGTGGGAGCTCTAAATTAAACAAGCCTGGCCTTCCCCCACACAAGAGAGAATCTGCCAGCGAACACAACTGCTGAGCTTGAATTGTAGCTTCCATACTCACATGAGCCAATTCCTTCAAACTGATCTCATTCTCCACATGCGCACTGCACGCCCTGTGGGCTCTGCTTCTCTAGAGAACTAGCAAGAGTAGGTTCTGACCATCTGTGTACAAAGAGATGTGTTTGAAGCTGTTCAACAGAACAAGAAGGAGCTGGCACCAGTCAAACTTGTGGCCCTGGGTGTCTGGATCCTGACCTCAGTCTTTGGTTCATCAGTAGCTCCTTCTAGCGCACTTTGCTGACTCTTGTGTGTAACTGACTTCATTCCAATGTGTTTTATGCTCCATTATGTGTCATCATAATTCTTATAAGGGGAAAAATTAAGAAATCTCAACAAATGGCTTCCTACCAAATAAGGAAGTTAAATGGGTTCAAATCCCATCACCCACATGACAGCTCACAACTGTCTGTAACTCCAAGATCTGACACTGTCACATAGACATGCACATAAAATAAAGATAAATAAAGTTTTAAAGGAGTTACATAAGCTATATTTTGACTTTCAACAGTCAAGGAGCATAGAGATCACATTAATCTGAAAAAATATGATGATGATGAGATATAGAAGTCCCAGTGTGTACATAAGGAAAGAAAGCATTTTTGTAATAAAGCAGTGAGTCTTGAGATCAAGCTAAAGGCTTAAACATCAAACCACAAAGGTGTAATTTATAGCAAAAAAAAATCTTCATTATAAAAGAAGCATTGGTTATGCATGCTATCCCAGCACTTGAGACAATGAGGCAGGGAAGTTGTGCTTGGTAAGACTGTGAGTACTAGGTTAGTGTGGACTATAGATTGAGACTCTGTCTCAAAATAATAATGATAAAATTAAAATAGAAATTCTAAATTAAAAAGTTGAGTAGCAGTAAAGAAAATGAGTGTTGCTTGATCATCCCCACCTGAGGTTTGTAAGTACTCTGTAACCAAAATATTTCCTAATAGAAGAAAATTAAAGTGTCTGAGGGTGATGTTATGAGTAACAAAAACATGATGCTACGTAGTCTCCACACACACCTCTCATTCTGAAGGGCTTTTCTGTGTTAACAAAAATTCTTGCACTATTTTGTGATTGTCAGTAAGAGAAGCAAAGGACATTTTTAGCTGTATCAGGGATTTCAGAAGAGCACAAAAAAAAAAAAATTGAGGAACAAATACTGAACTAAGAATGTCACCACAATGCTAGAGTAAGAATGGAAGGACTCCACCCTGTCTTCCCACACAAGACCCTGGCCAAAGCAAAAACCAAACCATGAAAGAACACGCGGAGCAAGTTCAAAGATTTCAGGAGAAAACAGTTATCTTATGACCCATTCGCCCCAAACAGAAGGTGTCCTTCAGCCTCCTGTGCTTGTCTATGTCGCCTCTCACACAAATAAGACCCTGAAGTAATGGAGGCGAGTAACATACTGTGACTGCTCAGTAAATGGGACACGCGTACAATGCACTGGCTCATCCCTTCTGTTGAACTTCCTCTAAAGTCTGGAAGGGATGAAGGAGGAGTGGGAACTGTATGAGGAGTTTTTTTTTTTCTATGATTACATTGCTTTCCTTTCATTTTGTTATTCTGCTAATGGCAAAAGAAAGAAGAAAAAGGAAGAAGAAAGCAAGCAAGCATATTGAGGTTTGGGAACTATTTAGATAGCATCTTTTTCAATTTGTCATGAAAATCTACTTTGAAAAAGCATGAAGTGGACCTGTAAAACCAGCATATGCATTTTTTCCCCGATTTCGTTCTCTGGAAACAAAACTATGTAAGGATTCCTTCAGAGCATAAGATGTTCTTGTGGCTGAGCCGGAGGGCTTCGGAGCTGAGGAAACATAACCACAGGAAAAGTGGTTGGCTTGTTCCACAGTTGTTGCTTTCAGTGTAACCCCAAACTAGGAGGTGAAACAATTCAAGAGGTCACACATCTTTTATCACTGGGTACCCACCCTCAGAAGTACACTTCCTGTGCCCTTTGTGGTACACAGTTGCTGTGATTTAACAGCTCGGACTTTGTGAACAAAAGTTGATTCAATAGCAAAGGTAGAAAATGTGGAACTTCCATGGGTCCTTGAGAACTATTAGAACTCATGAAGTAATTCTCTCCTCTGAACACATCTGACTTCTTAGAGCTACTTGGAAGGTGATTCATGTCCATTAGTCTTAGCAGGAATGAACAACAGGAAGAGGCTTCTGAAACTGATAAACTGGTAGCAGCTCACGATAGAAATATTACTTGATGAACGTTTCTTAAAAAAAAAAAAAAAGAAATATTACTGTAACAGGAAGGAAGCCCTTTCCAATAAGAAACATGAGCTGATAGAAATCTACATGTGATTAAAAACTGTTTTGAGGGCTTAAAAAAATCCAAGGTCTTGAATATCTCTATTAACTTAATAAAGTTTAACAATTTTTTTAATTTATTTATTTACTATCTCTACAGTGTTCTTCATGCATGTACGCCTGCATGCCAGAAGAGGGCACCAGATCTCATTACAGATGATTGTGAGCCTCCATGTGGTTGCTGGGAATTGAACTCCAGAGCTTGGGAAAAGCCCCCGATTCATTCATTCATTTATTATGAATACAATGTTCTGCCTGCATTTACGCCAGAAGATGGCACCAGATCTCATTATAGATGGTTGTGAGCCACCATGTGGTTACTGGGAATTGAACTCAGGACCTCTGGAAGGGCAGCCAGCGCTCTTAACCTCTGAGCCATCTCTCCAGCCCCCAAAGTTTAACAATTTTAAAATGGTAATGGTAATAAAGTCTTGTAAGGAAAAACATCAGTCTTTGCCTCAACTAACATTTTCATCTTTTACCCTAAAGCAACCACTCACACCTTTTCAACCTTTTGTTCACCTCCAGCTGTTTTGTTCTTTCTTTCTTTCTTTCTTTTTTTTTTCCTTCTTGAAATAGGATTTCTACTTGGCTGTCCTGGAACTCATTCTGTAGAGCAGGTTGGCCTCAAACTCAGAGATCCACTTGCCTCTGCCTCCCAAGTGCTGGGAATTAAAGTGTACACCACCACCACACAGCTTACCTCTACTGTTAAAAGAAAACTTATTTTTATTTGATATGAATGATCATGTTGCCTGCACGTATGTAAGTGGAAACCAGAAGAGGGTGTGATATCACTGGTAACTGAAGCTACACACAGTTGTGAACGACTATGTGGTGCTGGGACCAATCCTGAGTGTTCTAGAAGAGCACCAAGTCGGCACTCTTAACCATTCGGACATCTCTCTTGTCCCTATCTCCACATTTTATGTTAAACTTAAATTCATATTTCTCTGCAGATAATTACAATTTTTTTGTTTGTGTTTCTTTGCTTTTTTTTTTCCTCTCATATTTGGAGACTCCAACATGCCTAGTGACCCGTGACTGTCTACTTGCATGCAGAGACACTAAAACACTGACAGGAAGATTCTGGAGACAGATAGGGAACAAAAAGAGCTAGCTACTTTTTGGTGGGGTCACCAAAGCATCTAGAGTAAAGCAGATTTCTTTAGAACTATTTATTTTTCTGCAGAAACGAACCCATTAGTCTTCTGCCCAGAGGAGCCCAGTTTCCTCTGAGGAAAGGGATGAGAGTCCACAGTTCCTGACAACTTTTAGAAAATCCCTTATTTTCTCATTTCTGCCTCTGCTGGGTTTTTTTTTCTTTTTCTGTTCTTTTCTTTCTTTCTTTCTTTCTTTCTTTCTTTCTTATAAATTTTATTGTCCTGTGTTCACTGTACGTAATGATGGGCTTCGTACGATGTTCACAAGCCAAGTGCTGTGGCCACATTCATTCCCCACTATTCTTTTTCCCTCTCACTCTGCCCTTTCATTCTCCTAGTCTTCTCTCCTTTCATGTCATATTCATGTGTGTGTGTGATTTTATACAATGATAAAATCAAAGACCCACAAATGAGAGAAATATGAAACACTGTTTCTAAATCTGGCTTATTTCACAAACATGATTCTCTCCAGTTGGAGCCATTATCCTCCTATATACAACCTAATTGTGTCCTCCTGGTGGCTGCAAACTCCATTCTGTACAGACAGCTTATCAATCCATTCATGTGCTCACAAATATCAAGCCAGATTGGATAACTTGGCTATTAAGAATCTTTTTTATGGTTAATTAGAAATGTTTTAATTAAATTTTTATTTCTTATATTAATTACAGTTTATTTACTTTGTATCCCAGCTGTAGCCCCCTTCCTCATTCCCTCTCAATGCCACCATTCCTCCCTCATCTCCCTGTCCCTCTCTAAGTCCACTGATAGGGGAGGTCCTCATCCCCTTCCATCTGACCCTAGTTTATCAGGTCTCATCAGGACTGTCTGCAATGTCCTCCTCTGTGGCCTAGCAAGGCTGCTCCTCCCTGGGGAGTGGGGGGAGGTCAAACAGCCAGCCACTGAGTCCATGTCAGGGACAGCCTCTGTTCCCCTTACTAGGGTACCCACTTGGATACTGAGCTGCCATGGGCTACGTCTGAGCAGGGGTTCTAGGTTATATCCATGTATAGTCCTTGGTTGGAGAATCACTCAGGAAAGACCCCTGTGCCCAGATATATTTGGTCCTTGTGGAGCTCTTGTCCTCTCCAGGTCTTACTAACTCCCCCTTCTTTCATATGATTCCTAAAAAGGACATTTGTTCAACCATGTTC
>CM053753.1:74607294-74624496 GCA_028658305.1 Pachyuromys duprasi | reverse complement strand
GGACAGGAAGTAAGAGAAAACAAGTAACAGGACAGGAGCCTACCATAGAGGGCCTCTGAAAGACTCTACCTAGCAGTATATCAAAGCAGATGCTGAGACTCATAACCAAACTTTGGACAGACTGCAGGGCTATTGCAAATATTGAAGCACAGAAATGCAAATCACTCTCTGTGTTTACTGTCACGGGAGTAAAATGCTTTCTTTCCCTGCTTACAAGCATGTTTCAG
This sequence comes from Pachyuromys duprasi, assembly GCA_028658305.1. Lineage (NCBI taxonomy): Eukaryota > Metazoa > Chordata > Mammalia > Rodentia > Muridae > Pachyuromys > Pachyuromys duprasi. Next base: position 74,624,269 of record CM053753.1, on the reverse strand, counting down.
TCGAATTTCTTCTCATGTCTATTTCCTTGTTTGTTCACTTATTCCCATATGAATAAGATGTCGTGTAATTCTTTGGTGTTCATAATTCTACATAGTCACATTTAAATTCTCTTCATTTTCTTCCTTTGTGTTCTTAAGATGTGTCTATTTTATCTTAGCTGTTTTTTAAACTTCTATACCTACCTGGAATAGCTACCATGTATTACTTTCTAAAGTACTGTGTCTTAAGTATGTCTCTGCTACACATTATCTCCTGGTCTTTATATTTCCATTTGAATTATTTTAACAGATAATGTGATGCTTTTATTGGCATACTATAACAGATATATTTGTTGTCGATCTATTATTTTATATTATGTGTTATAAATTTATGTTTTAAAGTTCCCCGGTTTGGTTTGGTTTACATTTCTACATTATATTATACTTTTATTTACTATCTTAGTTCTCTGTGTCTTTAGACAGTACCTATGGGCTCCGTCTAAATTATAAGTAATTATCATATTTCCATTTCCTCCTCTGTAATTCCAACCAAAAGAAGCCAACTCACGTTATCATGTTCTTTATCTTTTTAAATACTTTTGTTTTATTTTTATTTTATGTGAATGAGTGTTCGTCTGCACGTGTGTATATGTACCTGTGTAGGCCAGAAGAAGGCATCAGATCCCCTGAAATAGGAGTTGCGCTTGGTTGTGGGTGGTTGGGCATGGAACCAGGATTCCCTGCAAGCGTAGCAAGTGCTCTTAAGGCTGAACCACTTCTCCATCCTCACGTAATCTTTCATTAGTCAAGAAATTTGGTATTCTCTCTTATCCATATTTTGGCCTCCCCAAAATTTAAAAATCTGTGCGCTATTTAACTAAATAGTTTCAATTGCTTATTTTATTGTGGGTGCGCGCAAGCATGTGCGTGGGCGGATGAGCACGGCGCTCAGGGAGAATGATCTGTGGGACTCAGTTCTCTCCTTCCACCATGGGGATTGAACTCAGGCTGTCAATCTCCTCACAGGTGCCTTATCCACGGAGCCATCTCAGCAGCCCAAAGGAGAAGTACGTTTTGAAAATTTCGGTTAGACACTGATGATTTCTGAACTCTTCGGTATGCTTATCTATGAAGTAAATACATGCACTGTTGTGGTGATTTGCAGTGGGAATAATTTAATTGCGCACAAAAGTGGAGACTCTGAAATGATAAAAATGTTTGCTTGTCTCGCTGAAGTTTCAAACAAACCCTGCGCTGTACAGAAATTAAACACTGGACACTCCTATTTGAATGAATGGCTTTCTACATTTTTTTTTCAAGGGCATCTACTATTTGAAAGTCAAACTATCGTTGTTCATTCTTATTTAAAAAAGCACACATTTGCTCAGGAAATCGGGCAACTGCAGATTATGAAACTATGGGAATTCTGGCAGGAACCCCAGAATCGGTCTACAACGTTCTTATAACTGTAGCCCATAACAAGTGCAGAAGCTCCTGGCAATTGTAAGAAACACGGAAGGTGGTCGAGCCATACAAGACTGCTCGAGGTGCCAACAGCTCCTCTGGAATGCTTCTCGAGAGGAGCGCAGGTTTCAAAGGCTCACACCTTGTTTTATTCTGCCTCCTCCTTTTCTTGAGTATTCTTCATCTCTCTGTGTGCTCCTCCTACTCTGCTTCTTCCTCTTCCTTTCACTCTCCCTCCTCCTTCCTCGGTTTTCTTCTTCAGTTTTTCCTCCCCACCGCCTTCCTTCCAAAATCGAGAATTTACATTTCTTGAGCAAAGCCGCGCCACCTATTGGTTCTTAGAAGAAAGTCATGATTATGCGCGGTAAGACCCTGGAGACACTGCACATGTCAATGAAAATAATTACCTGGCTTTTACTACCGAGAGCACCTTGTTATTTAATGGGCTCCACCGTTTGTAAAGTATTAATTGCATTCCAAACTGATCAAACGTGTTGACTCGGAGCATGTTCGGCATTACCGCCTTCTCTTCCCTTCACAAACAGCAGCTGTAAAGTCTTCACCCTGCCGCAGGTGCACCTCCCAGCCTTTCAGTTTCTCTCTTCCCTGTTCCATTTACACGAGCTGTTTCTCGGCTTTCTCCCTCTGACTTCGCCCTGATTCAGCCTGTGGCTTCCTTTCTCATTAGATTGCACTCACGTCCTTGGGCAGTGCATCCTCTTCCAGCTTTTCAATAATTGTCTTTACATAAATACGCTTCTAGGTTGAGCTTTCCTCGTGAGCCGTGGATTCCCATCTCTGGATAATAGCATGGGTTGCTTGCAGGCATTTTCATCTCAGTTAGACCTTCCCCTCGATTGTATTAATGGCACCTAACATGGTCTACGTCTGTTGATATTTAACAAACCTCACATTTAATGGCGTATCACAGCAACCACAGCATCGTGCTTAAAGACGCTGTGGATCAATGATTCTGGGGTCTCAGAGATACCTTGGCTCTGCTCGCTTGCTGGGACTCAGGTGAAAAGCCTGCCTTTGGCTGTGAACAATAGGACCCATTCATTACTAAAATGAGGAAAAGTGGGTCCTTGTCCATTGCAGCCTATATTTTTAACTATCTATCAACTACCTATCTATCTATCTGCCTATCTGTGTGCATTGATATTTTGCCTGAACATATGTCTGTGTGAGGGTGTTGAATCCCCTGAATTACAGTTACAGACACCCATATGGCTGCTGGGAAATGAACCCAGGTCCTCTGAAAAATCTGCTCGTGCTCTTAACTGATGAGCCATCTCTACAGTCTCTCTCTCTCTATATATATATATATATTTTTTTTAAGTACTCCTTCATGTTGAGTAGCGTAAAAGAAAAACTGCACTTTATAGAATGAAAACTACCTTGAACACAAACTGCTAAATTGTATTGTACTAATGAAAATATTTTAAAGGATATTTGTTGGTCACCATTTGGTGGGGTCCTGGAGCTCAGCTACTGGATGGAGAACGGGGTTCTGTTTCTTTCAGGAGCAGCTAGAAGGCTTTAGGGTGCAGCCTGAGGGCGCTAAGCCGGGGTGTGGAAAGGGTTTTTCACAGAGTGTTGCAGTTTAGCTCTTTTAGCATGAGCTCGCCGGTGGCAATGGAAACTCAGGCAGTCCAAAGCCTATGGCGATACCAAAGTGTTAAAGCTCTTGGACAAGCTGCAGTGCTGGGCACGGCAGACGTCCCGCCAAGGCCCATGCCTGGTCAGCTTGCAGCCGAGACACAGACCTGGTGCGGTCCAGGCCCTGTAGAACAAGGACCCCGCAGAGGATAAAGGATGAATCTCAGAGGGTCTTGAAGTGAGAAAGCGCATACCTTCATGTGAAATCAAGTGCAATATAAACCCTGGGCAGAGGGAAAGATTTCAAAGGTGAATGTGCTTTATTCTCTGGGGTCAGTGGGTCAGGCATATTTCATGGTCCTATCACAAAAGGGATACAGTGCTTAATCATTCTGTGGGGAGCCGGGATCGCCAAGCACAATTGAAGGTCACTGCTAGGCTAAAATCCTTAGCAGGATGGGATGTTTCTGGGAATTCCTAGATACTTGCTAGAGCACTTTCCTTACCTGCAAAGTGTCTAACCTGTCATCTGCCCTGAGGGATATGTTCCTTACAAGACCTGGGGTCACTCAGGTCAGGGAAGACTTTTAGAACCCAGCGGATAAAAGGGAGTAGTCTAAGCACAAATAAATGGCTGACTTCTGACTTATCCAGCCCAGCCCCACAGATATTTATTTATTGGTTGTTTTGTTGTTGTTTTTCTTTTTTGTTTAGTTCTGGTTTGAGACTAAGTTTCTTTGTGTAATCCCTGGAGCTCACTCTGCAGACCAGGCTGGCCTCAAATTCATAGAGATCTGCCTGCCTCTGCCTCCTGAGTACTGGGATTAAAGGCATATATCACCACTGCCCAGCAAGGATATTTATTGAACCAATTATTTTTAAAAGTAAAGCTACAATATAGCTTCAAGAATTTGATAAATTGAGTAGCATTCACATATTATACTTGTGGTTAGAAGGATGTACATCCTGGATGGAACAGATCATGGAAAGGGCTTCCAGCCTTGCCCAGTAGAAAAATGGAAATGACCTTAGACCTGAACATGGAAAGATTGCCCTGAAGACTGACTTATGTTTGTTTCACACTGTGTGGTGGTGGCACACACCTTTAATCCCAGTACTCAGTAGGCAGAGTAGATCTCTTAAGTTTCAGGCCAGTCTAGTCTACAGAGTGAGCTCTTGGGCAGCCAGGGCTAGAGAAACCCTGTCTTGAAAAAACAAAAGTATGTACATGTGTGTTGTTGCTTAGTAATAAAGTGAACTTTAACTTGAGGCCTCACCATTTCATAAGCAAATTATCTATGACCGGGAAGTGAGGCACCTGTCATCCTACAGCCAGCTTTGTGGTAAATTGTTGAGAATATGTCAGGTTAGGTCGTGCCAATTTTTATGTTAAAACGTGTTTCTGAAATATGAAAGAGATACCAGACACTGCGAGTAAAAGACTGTGTAAAATACCAGTTGAAGGAGTTTGACTTCTAGACTTGAACCAGGAACACGGCTGAGAAGCTGGAATGTGGTTTAACTACCTTGCTGTGCTGGCAAGCCTCAGTGTGGGCTTGGCTTAAAACCACCAGTAGGAACTGGCCTATGAAGTTCTATTGTGACTGTGACTCAGGGAACATAGGAGGATTAGTCATGCATTTGCAAGTACCTAGTCTCACTAACAAGTATGTTGATTAAGGCTTATTATGCAATTAGAACGTAACAGATTTATTTCTTTGGGAGGAATCAAATTGTAGAATGTGGGCTTTTAAAGACACAGTTAAGATTTGTGGCAGGAACATTAATTTCTAAATGGGCTGTTCTAGATGGACGCTTGGAACTCCACTTTCACGGATTAGGTTTCATCATACAATTTAAGTCTGATGTCAAAATATTCCGCAAAAACAGTTGAAAACAAAGGATTAACAGTGCACTCATAAGTAATGTAAATAAACCTCATCTCACACAGTTTGGTTTTAATGAAATTTACACTGAATGACTACTGTAATGGGAGTAATAATGAAAATAAAAAATGTGTTGAACAAGAAGATGAGACTGTTTCCAGGGCAAAATACTTAAGCGATTTGAACTAGGCATGGAATGATGGATAAGAGGATGAGACAGTCCAAGCAAAGACAGCAACTGCTGGAAGGTCAGAGGCGGTGTAACTGAGAAGATGCTCAGAAAGTCGTCTGAAGACAAAGTGCATAGGAGAAACACACAAGACGCTGAAGAGCAGCAGGAGTCAAATAATGTACTAGTTTCAATGTCAGGCTAATTTAGAATTTTCTTTAGGACTTGCTTTGAATATTCAGTGCAGAAGTGCCAACAGGATCTAAATAAGCAATTCTGAAGTGCCCAGAGTGATTGGAGGCAATGCAACACTCCGGGGAAGTAAGTCCCTTACCCTTGAATATGGGGACCAGTAGAATGCAGAAGTGACCACATATAACTTCAGAGGTTAGATCTGTAGCAGAATTTTAATCCAGCAACATGGCTGCTCTGATTACATCCAAAGACCTTCGAGGTCAGGGGAATGCAGACATACCCTTGGTACATACCTTTAATTCCAAACAAAGAAGGTAAAGTTTGTAGAAGGAGTAGCCATGTTTGAAAGTGATGTCTAGTTGAGGGACAAAGTGACTAATCAGAGAAAGTTCTGACAGAATAAGATAGACCCAACTCTCACAAGAAGAGAGAAAAGAGAGACAAGAGAGAGAAATACAGAGAGAAAAAGACAGGAGGCAGCTTTACCAGGAGAGTTTTACAGAGACAGGATGTAGAGAGAACAAGCTAGACACAGGTGAAGACAGAGGAGGCAGAGAATGAGAAGGAACCAAAAGATTAGAACAGATAGCCAGAGCTACTTTGAGGCCAAGCAGAGCAATTCAGTCAGCAGTGAAGACAGAAGCCAGATTGACTCAGTCATCTTGGAGAGGTGATTTGAACCAGACAGTTGAGTTGAAGCAAACTGCCAGAGTTGAGAAAGAACTAGAAAGGGTGAGCTATTCAGCAGTAAATCTCAGAGGCTGAAAACATTTTAGCTTAAATTAGACTGTATGGAGGCTAGAAGATGTCAGGACTAGGTCTAAATTAGCATATAGAGCCAGTAAATTACCTTCACATATTCCAGAATACAAACATGCTCCTTCCATCTTGTCCCATGGGGGTGTGTTCTCAGCCACCAACAGGCACTGTGACCTACTGTCTAATATGACAGGAACTTTTGAGTTGTCCTGGCCAAGCTCCTCCTTACATACTGAGTTTTGTCATGTTAAATTATAACAAAAGACAGATGAAAAGATGTATCCTATAGAAATAGATTATTTGGTTCAGATCTGGGCATGCCAAAGTATTGCACTCAGCTGACCAGTTATTTGGCTCACAGTGTAGACTTGGTCCTCTCTGTGGGAGTTTCTAGCCTAAAGTGAGGTACTTAAGCCACTGGTCACACTGTCCTGGGAAGGGATAAATGCTGGTTCCTCAGAAGTTATGAGTGACATTATAAAGGATATCTAGTGCACATGCTTGAACTCTCCTATAGATGGCCACTTCCCTTCCCTCTTATCTGCCATGTTGTGAACCTGCCAAAAAAACCCTCAAGAGAGGCCAAAGTGATGGAGCTGCCTAGTCCTCATTTTTAGCATCCAAGATGACAATCTAAACCTTTATTTATGAAATACTCAGCCCCTGGTATTTCATCACAGTAACAGAAATCAGACTATGTAAGTTAGCAGAGCAGTGGTAGCAAGGAAGTTAGAGACTTGTCCCTGTGTATTTATCTCTCTCCCTACATACCTTAGGACCAGCAACAAGTTAGGCATTTATACCACATGGATGTTACCTTCATCCAGTCAACTTAGAAGAGACACCAATGAGAGTTTGAAAGAACAATTCACTTTGAAGAATAACAGAATGTTCTTCAAGTTAGTAACTATTTCTGGTCTTCCAGACATGGCTCCGCAGTAGCTACTGAAGAATTTCAAACACATGCTCAGGGATTTTAAATACCCTCTTTGCCTTGTATCACCTACAAGCCTTGAGTACAATTAATTCAGCCAGAGAACCTTGTGCTTCCCCTTCCCCTCCCCAGTTCTGGGATTAAAACTTAGGGCTTCATGCATGCTAGACCAGCTCTACCACTGAATCATATGCTCAGCTTGACATTTTTAGTTCTTAAAAGGTAACCAGACAGGTGTATTTGAATATCTGTTCTTATGTCTTTTTTCAAAATCTTCACTGAAACATCACCCACAGAAAATTAAAAGTCAATTACTTGATGTTGTAATGTTGAGTTCAATGAATTTTGATAAATGTATAGAGCCTAGTAACCATTGCCACCTCAGCTAACAGCACAGAACACACCTCAATTTCCACCTGCAGCCCATGGCAGCCACTGACCTGCTTTCCTGCACACAGTGTCCCTGGTCCGATTTTCACAGGTGGCATTTGACAGCACATACTCTTGTGTCTGACTTCCTTCTGTTGTCATGGAGCTTCTGATGCCTTGCACATCTGCATTTCTCACTGAGTGCTCCTTTTTGTCGCTGTGTTTTAAATGTCTGTGTAAGTCACAAACTGTTTATTTTTCTGCTAATTTCCATTTGAGTTACTTTTAATTTTGTCTATTTTCACTAAAATTGCTAAGAAAATTAAATGCTAAGTGTATATTTCTCTTGGGTAAAATTCCTAGTCATAAGGAACTATTGCTGTACTGAGAACACCCCTACGTTATTCCAATAAAATAAAGAATACAAATACTTAATTGTCTTATTTTAAAATAAAATTTATTAGCCGAGTCTATATAAGACATGTAGAAGAATTTGTAGATTTTCTCACCCTAAAGAGCCAAATACAATCACATACATTCAACATATTCTAGGATAATATTTAAATATGTATGAGACACTGCTCCTTACAAATTCAATATATCACAAAACAAATAAGGTAGTGCAGTCATATTATTATTTCGACACATAACTATGTACTAAGAAATATGCTGTGACTTTTAAAACAAAAGATAAACGTTGAGGAAGCTCTAATTTGAAAACTAGAACAATTTCTATTGATCTATTTTTTAAAAATATAAAAAATGCCCAAATGTTAGACTAGCTCTATTTGTTGTAATTAAAGAAGAAAAATGTTTTTCATTTGTTCTTAGTCTAAACTACCATATCTAAACATCTGAAATATAAAACTTTTTATAAATATCAGAATCCAGGGATATAAGCTTTTGCTTTCAAAAATCCATGGAATCACAATGTCAGTAAATTATGATCCCACAAAAGCTCACCATTTAGACGTTCCTTATTTAAATAATAATAAGAATGCCATTTACAGCTGTAAACTTTAGGTCATCATTATATAATACAGGAACTGACTTAAGGAAATTTCTAGAACTCCTAAATATCTATCTTTATAAAAATGAGCATTTCTATAATATTTTGGTCTATAGAAAAAGATACATGAAAATTACATTAAAGAAACTTCAAAAATAACAAAGAAAAACATTCCTTAAAATTCTACTTTTTTTTTCTTTGTCTTCTTTTTTTACTGTTCGTGTTTTGGGTTTTTGTTTTCCTGGCTTTTTGGTTTTTCAAGGCAGTGTTTCCCTGCGTAGCCCTGGCCATGCTAGAACTCACTCTAGTAATGGTCTCTAACTCACAGAGATCCACCTGCCTCTGTCTCCCAAGTGCTGGGGTTAAAGGCGTGCACCCCAGATACCTGGTTACCAAGAAGGTCAACCGGACTAAACTAATGAAGATAAAATGTATCCCTAGAAAAATAACTGTAGCAAAAAACTAAAATTTCAAGAAACAAATAAAATGAAGAGTTTCCTGGTATATTTCACAGTGCTTAATTCCCTTATCTTAAGACCTGGAAACACAATGTCAAATTAAATGGTCATAGAGAATGATTCTAAAAAGTACAAATGGATTTTACATCCAACAAATCTGACTTCTTTTACATCCCCACCCATCATTGCCGCCTCACTCCACAGCACTGGAAAAGCTCATAAAGACCTGCCCCGGAGGGGATGCCCGGAGCAGAGAAGGCTGGAACAATAAGGCACACAGGCCTGTCTCCCCCCAACAGCAGCGGCAGCAGCGCAGGAAGAGCACACCCGTGTCCTCCGCGGCCTGCAACAGCACTCCGCCGCATCAGTGCACCCAGTCCTTCGGATGGCGCAACACTTCCAGAATTTCAGCTTCTTTGGAATTCTTTGGGGGTGAATGCATGTACTCCCATCTACACATGTCCAAAACAAGAGCAAGAAAATACAAACAAAAGAATAGTTAAGTGGCATACATAACTAATGAAGACTAAAACCCTAAGAGTAAAAAGAACGCATTGGACCTCCACAACCCTGTGGCTACCCTGCCTTGCACCTTGCCATACTGGTAAAAAAGGGAAAAAATCTGCTACTTAAGAGGTTACATTTCTTAATAAGTCTTAGGTATAACTGGGTTAATATTAAGATCCAAACATCAAAATACATGCTGACTAGAATCTAGGGTTTCACAAAGTCGAGCACCTTGGATGATACATAGTACATATTAGATGAAATTTTTTAATATTTTATTTAGTTATTATTTATACAGTATTTTGCCTGCATATATGCCTGCATGCCAGAAGAGGGCACCAGAACTCATTTTAAATGGTTATGAGCCACCATGTGGTGACTGGGAATTGAACTCAGGACCTTTGGAAGTACAGCCACTTCTCTTAACCTCTGAACCATTTCTCCAGCTCCAATATTTTTTTCTTTATGTTATGTATATGAATGCTTTATATTCATGTACACCTACATGCCAGAGGAAGGCATCAGATCTCAATATAGATGGTTATGAGCCACCATGTGGTTGTTGGGAATTGAACTCAGGACCTCTGGAAGAGCAGCCATGTGCTTTTAACCACTGAGCCATCTCTCCAGCCCAATATTAGATTAATTTTTACAAATGTATCTTTCCAGAAACAAGGCTGTGATCAAAGCCAAGCTCAACCCTCAAGAACTTCCTGCTCCCTGCATTTGCTCTCCTCATGCCCTCATACACAAAGCTGTGACAGTCATTCCATGTGTCGTATTCACCTCACCCGCAATTTCCTTATGAAATCATCAAAATAAAAACAAATGGAGTATTAGGTAACAGGCTGTCAGGGCTGATGTGCAGATCCTGTGGGGCACAGGGAGTTACTATGATGAGTAGTCGCCTTACCGGGCTGTTAGCGGTAAAGACATCAAGATGCTTTCGATCCTGGATCCTGGAGTAAAAAGGCCAAACTTGGTGCCCCGATCATACACCAGATTAAACTCTACATACCTGTCAGAAAGACATCAAATAACAGTGAGGGTGTGTTGAGTAGAGCCTTTCGGAAATCCCTAAGGAACACGGAGCGAGGAGCTGCTCCCCATACCCCTATCAACTGGAGTCAGAATACAGACGCAGCTTACAGCCCAGTGAGCTTTCTCCTCTGGAAAGCATTAAAAAAAAAGGAGCATTCAACCCGCTGAACAATTGGATACAGATTGTGCCCAACACAGAGCAATTACAAATCAAGGTTATGTGTCCCAGAGAAAAAACAGTACAAACACAAATTGAGACCAGGAATGCACAATAATTAAGAAAGAAACGGTATTCATTCCTGGGTAACACAGCTTGGGTCCTCACTGTAGCCCAAGGAATTTCACAGTAACTCACAGCACTAGACTAGAAAGACTGAACTTCTAGCGGTAAGGACTACATACTGCTTAGCAAGGTGCAGTCTACTGACAGTGACTAATAGCCCGGATCTTCCTCCTTCCCTACAGAAGTTCACAGCATCAACAAAGATGGGACCGTTCATTCCTACTCTATTTATAGCCGTCACTATGAAAGCTACTGCTTTGTGGTTCAGTGCTTAGTTTTACTCATTGTGGTTTGTTTGTTTGTTTGTTTTCCTTAATGAAAATACCTTGGTATCAACTAAAGTTATGTTCAGTGTATTGTCCAAATTTTCTACTAACTGTTAGGAAAATAGATTTGAATTCCATTTAGCCTAAACATCTGTTTCTGCCTTTAACATCATAGGATTCAAAAGTCTCTTCAAGTGCTGGAGAGATGGCTCAGCCATTATAGAGTAGGCTCACAACCAAAAGTCTCTTCAAATATAAAACTGCAGTTTCTACTATCCTAAAGAATTCAGAATGATTCATAAAAATGGGTCTCTACAGAGCCTCCTTTCAGTCATTTCCCAACTCACTGAAGAACTACTTTTTTGGTCCAAACTTCCCTCAGACATTCTTATTTAGTATACATGCTGCTATCTTTAAGCACATCAGATAAAGATTTGAATGAAATGTGAGAAACAGAGGTCATCGCTGACCACTGCACGACTTTACTATGATCCTGAGGTTATCTAAAGCCCCAGAGTCTACGGCTATCTTCCAACCCAGAGATAAGGGTGAGAGAGAGCTTCTCTTTGAAGGTTAGTGACATACTAAACCATGAGGAATTAATTTAACACTCACCACATCTCCTAACTCAAAAGACAGCGGACAGGTACTGAGGCACACAGAGCAGACCTCACAGAATGACCTGTCTTCAGATGATGAAAGTAAGAAAAAAAAAACAAAACTATTGTTGGAATAGTGTGGTAAGAGCTTCACTTATGTAGGATTCATAAACCCTTCCAGCTTTGCATACAGAATATGTCCAAGACTGAAACAGAGTTTTATTTAGCAATGCCCTCCCTACTGAACCATAAGCTACTTTCAGCACTGTCTACACTATGCCTACCCTGTAGTCAGGGCTATGCCTAACCTCAAGGGGCCCAAGATAAATCTAGAGAAGGGAGGACAGAATGGGAAGGGTTTCTGACCGACTGGGTGAGGAGCAGGGAGAGAGGGTTACAAACATGTATTGCTTTAAAACGTTCTAAAATAAATCTGAATCCAATCTTACTTCATCAGGTTGTCGCACGGGGACCAGACAGGGCACACAATCATGTAAAAAATAATAATAAACAATCCAGGAAGGTAAATACAAACATTTATCTTTAAACTTGGAATACTTAAGTTGACTTCTTCAAGACCTCTTCAGGGCTCAGTTTCAGGTGCCTGAGAGACTGAACATGAATTAGAAAAGCTCACATGATGACCGTGACTCGTGACACACAATTCAGATGGCCAAGAGAACCTAGTGGGGGCTGAGACAGGGCTGTGTGCAGTTGGTTCACAGGGCACTGTGACTGAACACAGCCATCTCACCACCCATGAACGCAACAAGTTCAATGCAGAGTCAGGGGCCGGGAGGAAGTCGGGGTGAAAAGCACGCATAGGGCGATTTTCACATCTGGGATATCACCAGACCCGCTGTGTAATCTTGGGCAAAGGAATTAATTGGTAAAGATCAGTAAAATAATGCCACGAGTATCACAGGTTTCCTGGAAAAACCAGACACAAACTGCCTCATGCAGGGGCTGTGCACAGTAAGAGGTCCAAAACAAGTAAAGGTCATCATTGAGAATGAATTATTTGTATTAAAATGGCCTTCATGAAATATTTAAGATGAATCCTTTAAAAGCATGATTCCAAATTTATAAGCAGAAAAAAACAAACCTTAACTAATACCCTTAGAAGCTGTCATTAGGACATGAAGAAAATTAAATTCCATAAGTACTTATGATATCAGTGTCTACCACAAGCATATGCATAGGTGAATTAAGTAAATCTTGTGACATTGATTATACAATGTTATTAAATTAATATTTTAATGCTCATCTACTTAAGGAAAAAATAACAGTGTGGACTGATAGGACTAACTATAAAGTATTCGGCAGAAACAATGCAATAGCCACTGTTGTTAGAGGCCATTCACTTCTGTCAGCTGTGCAAAGAGGCCGTTGGTTCTTCCGTCACTCACCGCCCTCTCCTCAGCTGCTGCCACAGCTTATCCTGGGGGGTGAACGAGTCATCGCAGTGCTTTTCCACAATGGGGACATAGGAAGGAACCACCGCTTCGGCACACGTCTTAACCAAGCGGAATGCCTCCTCCTTGGATGGAGAGTTGAGATCATCGAAGAAGATGCCTCCGATGCCCCTCCGCTCTCCACGGTGCACTATAAAGAAGTAGTCATCGCACCTACAACACGCAGCAGAGTAAAGAGTGAAATCATGGACCGGAAGGGAAGATGAGAGACACTGGTAAATCGATAGGGGCTCTCAGGCACAACAGGCCAGCAGAACCTTCATATTCCATACAGCTATGAAACTAGGACTTTAGCCAGCTCTCCCGCAGTGATTACCCACACAGGGCATGCTTGAACTCTGACCTCTGGAGCAATGAGGCAATTCAAAACAAGCCAGTCTAAATGATAAGGCACACTGTGAACTCTAGCAAATAAAATCAGAGTACAGGATAGCTACCATACTTTCCAAGACACAAGATGCCACCCTCTGGGGGCAGTGCTGCTTTCACAAGAGGAAAAGAGTGAGGGTCTCCTCACACTGATACCAGCTTGGGTGCAAGCCTGAACTCTCCTGTTCTAAGTCTTCCTGAACTAAAAGCAGGATGCTGTTAACAACTTTAGGTCTCTTTCAGTAGTAATAAAAGCAGTGACTCTGAAAGATGCACACCTAGGGAAAAGGCCAGCAGAAGGAAATGTTTGCAGACTGCCTTCATGTGTGTTAAAGGTCACACTTCCCAGTCAGCAAAAGAAGCAATCAACCTACTCTTGATGCTTTTGTCCTCTGTCTAATAAGATAAGTGTCCCAAGACTTCACTTACTAATGCTACACATGTAGAATAGTCCTTAACTTGGAAAGAGTTTTCTTGATGATCCTTCTATAAATGAGGCCCACAGGCAAGTCTATTCAAACAGAAGATTACAGAAAACATGGTCTTGATAGCTTACCATTTTTTAAATTTGGGGTAAATGTCTGGCCCATGTTGATCACAAGCTTCCTTCAGAGTGCGATGGAAATGGACAGCATCCTCCTTGTTCAAGTATGTGGGCGTGAGATCACATCCACCCCCAAACCACCAGTGCGTGTTACCTACCAAAGCAAGGCAGCTGAATCAATGGCACCTCGAGACTCAAGCACAACACTGCTGCTACCAGGGAGCTTAACTCAGCAACTTAATTCACTAATGTGAAATAAGTGACAGGCAAAGAACAGCTAACCGAATTTAGCTCTGACAGCCGGTAAAGCTGAGGCTGGCGAGATGTAACAACAGCATGGAAAGAAGGGAAGTGAGTAAGACGGCAGAAGCCAAGTAACAGCTTTTACTGTCTGTATAGTCTCCGCTGTGGGTCTCAATGTTGGCTTAACATTAGGATCACACAGCTCAAATATCTGAGCTAGGTCACTATTTGGAAAGAGCAATTTCTACCTCAGACCATGTAAATTTTATAAAACTACGCAGGAGATTCTGATGGTCCCACTATTAGGAGTCACCCTAAAGCCCTTGACACCTTCCATTTATCCCATAAAGAGAGAAAACGCCAGCTAAGGGATCGGTGTACCATGTAAGAACAACTGTTTGATGTACTCGCTCGTATCTGTAACTTGTTGATAAGCGTTACCAACTTTTATACGTGTATATGTGGGTATATACTGTTTGTGTGCAGGTGAGCATGGCAGAGTGCACATTTACGTGCATTTGGGTAGAGGCCAGAAGCTAATGTCAGATGTCTTCCTCAATCACTTCTCCATCTTCCTTGTTTTGAGACAGGGAACCTTGAGCGTGTCAGTTAGCTAGACTACCTGGCTCCAGATATCCTCCCGTCTACACTCCCCAGCTCCTGGCTTTTTAAATGAGTGTGGAATAGGATACCAACTTGGGTGCTCATGTTCTGTATGTATAAAGAGTACACAAGTTTGTGTACTCACACAAGTGGCAAGTTCTCAATTTCAGAAATAACAAATTTACATTTGCAAAAGCTTTGTGGGGGAAGGGGACTGAAGTTTGGGTTCACTGAAATCATTCTGGGTGGAGGAACCATTAAAGGAGAAAATCAGCATTACCTTGATGTTCCAGGTCCTGTGCCTCCCGCCAAGACTAAGCCCCTATGATATTCCTGAAAAGTCTAGTAAGCTTGTTCTTTCTCACTTTTTGATACCATTTGACTTCTTTAAAATACAGACTTTGCACAACAATATTCTGTACACCTCTCAAGAGGCTTACCATCAGCTTCTTCTACTTCAAAGTATCTGTAGTTGAAATGCATAGTAGGTGCATAAGGATTCTTGGGGTGAATCACAGAGCTCACACCCATAGCAGTAAATGGCAATTGACCTGGAAAGTAAAACAACGTAGTGAGATGCATTCAATCAGCTGGTTTGACCCAAATTACTCCCGTGTGCTTTCTGAACCCATTATCATGAGCTGCTTTGTAACTTGTCTTTTAAGTAATGCTTTTCACAATGAAAGCATGTGAACAGGACATACGCTTCCAATGGCTGTTCCAGAAGAAAGCTGTTTTTAAGTAAAACCGGTGGGAAAACAGTTGGTAGGGAGAGTTATCTGATTTACCATCTTTCCTCTTCAGAGCTTTTCCCCTGGCTCTCATTTGGCTGGCTGCTTCATCAGAAAGATTCCCATGAACGACGGAGATGCTCACCCCAGCCTTCTCAAACACACGGCCATCCTGAAGGACACAGGTGATGCCCCCACCTCCTGTCCAGAGAAACAGAAAAGCGATCATGGGAAACAACTCTCCCATGATCATGGCAGCATGAGGAGCTCACTTCCTCCTCTAGTTTTTTTTTATAGGCAATAAATTGGATAATTAGCTTAGCTTTGTGTCTTATGCTGCTCATACTAGGAAAATGTTGAACCCACCATTTCTTCCATGTTCTCATGCCATTGCATAATAAATCACCAAAGAACTCTTTCTTCAAATATCAGCAAAAAGTATCCGCTTTTTATTCACAAAATAGAAAGCTAGTGTTACAGGCAGGAGTGGGTACATTGAATGGTGTTCTGTTTTTACTGCATACAAGAACAACTCCATATTGCTTCATATTTTTTTTCTCAACCTGCTAATTACCTTTAATTTTTTTTGTTTTTCAAGACAGGGTTTCTCTGGGTAGCCTTCGCTATCCTGGACTCATTTTGTAGACCAGGCTGGCCTCAAACTCACAGAGACCTGGCCTGCCTCTGCCTCACAAAATGCTGGAATTACAGGTGTGCACCACCATGCCTGGTTACCTTTAAATTTTTATATGCAATTTTAAAATTTAGTTATTTGAACTCTTAGGGGTTTGAATTAAGCAAAGTATATATTATTGTTTAAGTATGTGAGTCATTTAACGGGATTTTTTCTTTTTTTATTTATTACAGTTTATTCACTTTGTATCCCAGCTGTAGCCCCTTCCCTCATCCCTTCTCAATCCCACCCTCTCTTCCTCCCTCATTTCTCCCTACGCCCCTCCCCAAGTCCACTGAGAGGGGAGGTCCTCCTCCCCTTCCATCTGACCCTAGCATATCAGATCTTACCAGAACTGACTGCATTGACATCCTCTGTGGCCTGGTAAGGCTGTTCACCACTCAGGGGGAAGTGATCAAAGAGCCAGCCACTGAGTTAATATCAGAGACAGCCCCTGCTCCCCTTACTAAGGAACCCACTTGGAGACTGAGCTGCCATGGGCTACATCTGTGCAGGGTTGGGATTTTTTTTTTTCTTGAAGACTATGGTGTCACCAAAAAGTTATTGTTCTCAAAGATGAACAATGTTTGGGTTGTCTTGTTTCTAAGAGCTGGTAAGGGTGTGCACATGACACAGGATGATCCAGTGGAACCTTGAATGTTCCAAATGAGAAAAACTCAAAAGAAGCAGGACGCTACATCCAAGCTCACACAGCTGGGAAGAGTAGGGGAGTTTTGGTTTTTGTTTTTTCAAGTGCCGACCATATTTCGGACATTCTAAGTTCTCTGCATACAGCGTCGATTATGAGACAGAAAAG
>CM053753.1:74573468-74607194 GCA_028658305.1 Pachyuromys duprasi | reverse complement strand
TATATTACAAGATGGAAAACTACAAAAATCAGAACGTCATTTAATATAGATATGGCAGTATCGTAGCTCAAAATGTGTCAATGATACGCTGCTATAGATCCAGATGGGAAGAATTCAGCAATCCTCAAGTTTAAGATCAAGATGGGGGAGGAAAGGGGGAGGGCCGCTTTATGGAGAACAACATATAATACAATAAGTAACTCGACAAAAATAGGCAGGTATTTGGGAATTCTAAGGAAATGTTTTCCTTCAAGAAACTTGATGATACAGTTTGGTAAGGGCTATTGAAACATCAATCAACTATTTCTTGTGTAACCCCCCAAAAAGAGGTGGGGAGATTCTTGACACGGGAATTCTAGTAAACATGAAAGATCAGTGCTCCTTCTGCATCTATAGGACAAGGAAGAAATGCACCCTGGCCAACAGGTAGCGGGTGCGGGTAAGGGGGCTCTGTTTAAGAACAAACTTCGAATGTGACAGCTCCCATTTGCTGCCTGCAAATATTTCTTAACAAACCTATAGAAAATGCAGTTATAGCTTGCCCTGTCCTGCGTTGTTGGCACATTTGCATCCACATCTTGGAAGTGGAGAGTATGTCTGCTCTGTTAGAACGCTCTCTGCTCTCTCAATGACAGTCTTTTCGGGGGTGTCCCTTCCAAAAGATAACACCCCCGTGAGTACAGGCTGCTTTAAACTATCCCCAATCCTAAGATGCAACTGATGCCCAACCAGAAGACAGGAGGGCCCTCCTCACCTTCCTTCCTCTCCCAGCGGTCCACAGAGAAGTCGGCGACTCCGTCTACCTGTGCCAGCGCCCGACACACCTGGGCCTGGGTCTCCATAATCATCAGCTCCATCTTGGTCTTCATGTCCTCCGGCCTCTTCCGCAGCTCACGCACGTCGGTCACCGGCGAGGTCATGAAGGCGCTGCAGCGGCGGGCAAGCTCGTCATCGTCCCCATCCCGCCGTCCGGGTGAGGAGCTTCGCGCCCCCGAGCTCTTGGGCACCATCTCCGCCCACTGAATGTGCCCGAAGGCGGCGGCTGCCAGTCCTGCCAACCCCGCCAGCGCCGCGGACAGCCCGGTCCCCCGCCGAGACCCGCCTCCAGCCCAGGGGCCATGGCCCAGCCCGCGGCGAGGCTGGGGACCAGCGGTGCCAGGCAGTGGGCAGACGCGCGCGGACGCGCCGCGCGGGCACCAGGCGCGCAGCTGTCCATAGTCGCCCCGCACTACGCGCCAGCAGGGCCTCGCGCCCAGCCGGCCCAGCTGCAAGGCCATCTCTCGCCGGGACTGGGCGGCCCCGGTGCTGCAGACACGCCGGAGCCCCGGGGGTCTTGAGACCGAGTCTAGCTGGAACTGAAACCAGAACCCTGGAGGAGCCGCTGCTAGTGTGGGCCGCAGGAGGCAGGCGGGAGCCGAGGATGCTGGGAACTGTAGTCCAGTCCTATCGCCACCTGCACTCGCCAGACAGCTCAGGGACTGGAAGATAAGACGCCACCCCGCCCACAGAGGTGGATCCTACTGAGAGGACGCCGGCAGCAGACTGTGGAGGTGTTTGGACTGATAAGAGAGGCGTAAGAGAGGAGGTTTAGTCACGTACACCTTCGATTGCCCTGCTCACTCGCCAGCAGTGGGGCCGGAAGGGGCAGAAATACGACACACAGACTACCCTGTCTTAAAATAATCAAACAGGGGTTGCAGAATAGTCCTTGCTGTGGGTCTGCGGGATCTCCTCACACCCCCTCCACCGCTCCCCCCACCCCCAGTGCTAGGCTAAGCCAAACAGATCAGGAAAGACTCCAGAGTAAGGAACGGGCCCCTGAGTTAATCCAAGAAAAACATTCACGCTCCACTTTACTCTCGCAGATCTCTATTCTCCCCCACAGCCCTACACTTTGAAAATATGAGGGCAGAAGCTCCAGGTTTAATAAGTGCTTTGTTCCAAGCCGTATGGTGCCTAGACACATGTCATTGCCAACACATCTTATATTATCAGAATATATTCCCTTTTACTATCCAGGGTGATTTTCATTTCTAAATAATAATCTAGGGTACTGGTTATTTTTCCACAAGCTTTCCACACTGGCTAGAGCAGGAATAGAAGCTCAGTGGGTGTGGTTGCAACCGGTCTGTTCACTCCACTGCTTCTCGTGCCAAAGAACTCAAACTGCCTGGAACAGTGTGCTTGTTCAGGCCTGGCAGCTAAGAGAGTGGCAGGCAAATGACTTCACAGAGAACCTGAAGCTTTCAGAGAAGAAAACTCCTTAACTTTTAGCTGTCATGTGCCCTGCCTGGAGAGCAACTTGGAAGAGAAGGAAAGATAAGAGTTATCTTTTGGAAGGTCGTTTGCGTGCTGGGAACGCCTGTGATGTGCCTAGCTGGGCCTGGTGATGATAAATGAACTCCTTTAATGAAAAGGAATCTTTCTAAGAAATTTCTCTGAAAGAAACGCCTCCAATTATGCTCTCATTCTGCTAATGCAAAGCTAGTCAAAAGTAAGCCAGGCCAGAAATTTTGGAGACTTGCCCAGAAAAATAAGTGGGTCCTGAACAAAGTGTATACTAGCTTCCAGCCTGTTTGGAGGTCTCTTTCCTACCCCCCTTTGGCTTCCAACATAGTCCCCACCTTCAAATTTTAATGTGCAGTGCTTAGTGGAATCCTCAAACTGATTTATATGAGGAAAAAAAAAATCTTCCTAGCTGGGCATAGCAGTGCACACTTTTAATCCCAGCAGGAAGGAGGTAGAGTCAGGCAGATACCTAGACCCTGTCTCAAAAACAAAACAAAACCAACAACAACAACAAAATCATCTTCCTGCGTGTTCAAATTACTCCCAAGTCCTATTTGTTGGTGTATGGCGTAGAAGTAAGATATCCCCTCTCTAAGCATTTTCATGCATCAGAAATGACTCCACAGAGATATCTAGAAAGTTGTAAACAACATCTATGCAGTAGGGATACTCAGGGGTACTTACTAATCAGCATCTAAATTCCGTGCTCTGCAATACAGCATGATTTTATTGTCTACATGACCTTACTAGCCAGGAAATTCTGATCAGCCCTATGCAACTCACTAGACACAGGGATACAACTTGCTTCTCAGAATCCTTATGAATTTGACCCTCCTTCTATTGATATCTAATTTTATGCCTTGATATTAGAGCATTCATTTTCCCTGCTTAGAGACAGTTTAATGAAATCACTTCTTCATTCCTCTGGTATGCACACACACACAATCCTCAAGTATCTTTCCTAAATTATACTATGTTTTACTAATTCTCTGTGATAGCTAAACACACATGAGATGTGTCTTATCAAAGTGACTCTGTCCTGTTGTTTTCAGACAGATACAGAAACCTGGGCTAATTAGTAACAAGGCACTGCCAAATGTGGCCTTGGCCTGCTTCTCATCAACTTAGGAACTCCAGGGAGGTTGTGAGAGGAATTGAATTAACAAGAAAGTAAAGGTTTTGAGATTTTAATATATGACCATAGAATTTAAATTTTGAATTTTTCATCTTCTCATAGATTGTTTTATTGTTGTTTTGTTTTTATCTTAAGAGATCATAAAGGGTTGCCTTAGGGCACAAGAATGCCGCAAGAAGACCAACAGAGTCAACTAAACTAGACCCATGGCAGCTTACAGAGATGGAAGCACCAACCAAAGAGTATGCATGGATTTGACCAAGCACTCCTACCCATATGTAACCAATGGGCATTTTGATCTTCATGTGGGTTTCCCAGTAAATTGAACATGGCATGGACTATGTTGCCTGTTTTTTATTGCTTTGCCCTAGCCAGGCTGCTTTGCCTGATCTTAACATATGATGGGAAGCTCAGTCCTGATTCGACTTGGTGGGTTGGAGATGGCATCAGGGGGTGGGGGAAGCGCCCCTTTTCTGAAGTCAAGTGGAGGGGGAATAGGATGATGAGGGTGGGAGGGAGGGACTGGAATAGGATGTTGAGGTGGGAGGAGGCTATGATTGGGATATAAATATATAAATTAAAAATAAATTTTAAAAAAGAGCTGCCTTAAATCAGTAACAGTGATAGCACATACCTGTTATCCCAACAGGCAGGAGGACACTGTAAGTCTGAGACTAGACTATTACAACAGCCCTCTATATTAAATATGCAGTGAAATTTAGCATGCTTGACTTGACTTGCTTTTTACTTAGTTAAGGTAATTTCAATTGGGTGTTCACAGAGATGTGTAAAGAAACCACACAAATATTCCAAATATATATATATTTGGAGACAGATTCACAGTGCCTGCCCCTTATCTTATATATAAGAGCAAATAATTTAAAGAAAGAATTTGTTCCTTAAGTCTTACAGATGTAGGCTCTGTCCATCTTGGTTCAGATGCCCACTTTGGGAAAGGGATAATATAAGGATATTATAACTTCCAATTACGATTAGTGCTTGGGGAGCCGATGTCAATCTCTAGGAGGAAAAAAAAAACAGTTGAGAAGACAATAGCTCGATGCTTACTTAAAGGGGTGCCGGAGCCGGCAGAGTCAAACAGTTCCTGAGTGCAAAGTGAGGATTGAAATAATTAAAGCAAAGTCACACTACACACGGGAGCAGCTCCACGGGGCTGTCAGTGAGACCGCAGCCTGAGTTTGTTACACAATTCCTTTTTATAGGCAAAGCTAAACAAGTCACATAAATACAAGAAAGAAGTTCGTGGAACTGCCAAACTTGTTTTCTAAAACTACTTCCCTGTAGCAGATATGGTCCAAGGAACTTGGCAAAACTTCTTTTCTCTGTCTCAAGATAAAGGCAAGGGTGAAAACAGGTTTTTCGATGCTTAACAAAGCACCTTGACAAACAGGCAGCTCTCCACAAAGGGGTAGATTAAAACTCAGCCTATGTATGGATATGGCCTAGAACCCCCACTCAGATGTGGCCCATGGTAGCTCATTGCCCAACTGAAGACCCTCGTAAGGGGAACAGGGACTGTTTCAGTCATGAACTCGATGGCTGGCTCTTTGACCCTCCCCCATACACGCCAGGGAGTAACAGCCTGGCTAGATCCTAGAGGAGGACATTGCAGCCAGCCCTGAGGAGATAAGATGATCTGGGGTCGGATGGAAGGGGAGAAGGTCCTCCCCCTATGTGGACTTGGAGGAGGCGGGGAGGAGATGAGAGAGGGATGGGAAGAGTGGGAGGGAATGAGGGAGGGGGCTACACCTGGGATGCAAAGTACCTAACCTGTGATTGATATAAAAATAAATAAATTACATTAAAAAAAAAAACTCAGCCTAAGCAAGCCTGCCAACCCGAGTTTGATCCTTGGAGCCCATACAGTAGAACCAACTTCTGTAAGTTGTCTTCTGACACTTAATAGGTTTTAAAAGAGAGAGAAAGTATTGAAGTTGATTTTGTAGAACCTCACTATGTCTCAAAAGTAAGTCAAAATATGGGTGATTCAGAACCAGCAAGCACAGAGCAGTAGCTTATGGACAGTGAGGGGCAGGAAGCAAGTATTTAATGCATCCAGCTAGTAATATAGGTATTTCTTCTTAGTTAGCCAAAGTACTGAAGGTGTTACATTTGCCAGAGTTTAGGGACTTGCGGCCACCTGACCCTTTAAATATTAGATGCTCTCCGAAGCCATTCTGATGTTGGGAGCTAACACGGAGAGGCTACGTCATTTGGGAAGAACTTGGGGGCAAAGCAGTGGCACAAGTGTGCACATGTGCTCTGCTCTAAGCAGTCAAGAAATGGTGAGCAGCCTTCTTCGTATAACAATGAGAAAGTCAGCATTGTTTGTGTGCACCTACTGTCCCTTCCTTCATGCTTTCGTGGTACTCACAATGGCTTACTCAAAAGCAGATCTGCTCCTGCCATGGCCCCAAATGTTCATCTCACTTGGAGGGATGGATCACTCTCCGAAAATACACACTGAAGAAGTTTTAGCTTAAACCATACTGGCGTCTTTTTAAATTTGGATGTGAAGGATCAGTTCACTTTGTTTTCAGCACCTACCTAGAGTCATCTTTTTATCCCATTCTTGAAAACTAGTTATTAGAAGTGAAGATGAGGGGAAACCACATTTAAAACGCTTTTCTTTTTCTTCCTGCAGGTGGGTTGCTGTATAACTGCAGTTGTGGCCCTCCGAGGAGCTGAAGACTAAGCACAGGTGAACAGCCCACAGGGCAGAAGGCGGCCCACACGAAGCCTGCGTAGAATAAAGAGTTTCAAAATTAGAAATGAGCAACAAAGAACAGTGGAAAGCAGCCTTAGGGCCTCAGTGCAGTGTGTCACCAGAGCAAAGGGGAAGGCTTCACACAGAATCGTGAATCAGTGGGAGTTCTTTTAAATGTTGCTGTCTGAGCCACGGAGAATACTCGTGCCAAATGGAGGAAAGTGCTGGAATCCAGGAAGACGCTGGCTGCCTTTGAGACAGGAGCTTCAGGAAACGGGGAAGCTATTGGCTTTCTCAGTACTGAAGCAGAAATTCAGAACCATGGGATCAGGGCTTCAAATAAATGATTCCTCCTGTAGACCTCACTCTGCATGGTGCTGCAGACGCTCAAGCAGAAGCCAGTGTGGCATTCTCAGTAATAAACAGGAAGTATTGTGTCCTTCCTCGGTCATTAATACTTTTCCAACTCATAAAATCTAAGTGATAGAAAGATCTGACTTATTAACTACCTACTAATTTAAAACACTAGTAACATCCAGAGCTTTTGAGCATAGCTTGAGCCACACTCAGCTTCTTGTTCTTATTGAGTATGCTACGGCCTGGAGCAGGAGTCTCTGATGAGGTTTGCTGAATTGTCACACTTGTTTTTATTCAACTTAAAACATTACACATTTTGGGCTTTCAGTCTTTTGAAATAGTCTAGTAGTGCCCTTTTAAAAACTATCTACGTTTCTTAATCCTTCTTCTCCCTTCTCCTCCCCAATCCCTTCCAACACCCCAGTACCGGGTAGGAGAGAAAGGTTAGTCAGTGGGGCCAGGGGTGTGGAGAGTTCTCTCTAGCTGCTTTCTGCTGATGAGGGCAGTCAGGTTCTTTGTGGAAAACCCAATCTTTGTTTCAGGATATCTCCAACTTCTTTTCAAACTTCATCAACAGCGAGCAGGAGCAGGATTGGGGCTGGGGGGGAGCACCAGAAGCCTCAGCACTCTCTGGGCTCTGGCCCTTATTCTCTCTCCAGAGTCCTCAGAGGTAGATTATCTGCAGCTGGCAAAGGGCCCCTCAGAGCCTGCAGGAGGCAAATAGTTTGTTGCTGTGGAGACTCTAAATCAGTCCCATATCCAAAACCTGGAATCAAAACAGAACCATGTTTACATCCACAAAGTGTGTGTGTGTGTGTGTGTGTGTGCGTGTGCATGTGTGCATTTGCACCACAGCACCCTGTGGAGGTCAGATGACAATTTTCAGCAATTAGTGTTCTCCTTCTACCATGTGGGACCCAAGGACTGGATTCAGGTCATCAGGCTTGATGACAAATACCTTTATGTGCCGAGCAATCTCACTGACTCCTTGTATAAGTTCTTGTGGATGTTAATTTTATGTGTTATAGATGTTGAGCCACATTTCCTAGATATTTTGTCAAATGTGTATGTTCATGTAAGGGCAGCTGCACATGAAGCTGAAATTTGTACTGGTGGATATTCTGGCTTCCAGTATATGTGAGAACCTAAGACAGTCCTTGAAGACTCAAATAGAATAGCGGGTGAGCTCCTTGAGCAAGAAGAGACTTTGCAGATTCTACCAGCAGAACATCTTCTGACAGTCTACCCTACAGATTTGAGATTTGCCAGATTCCAGCATTCTTAAAAGGAACACAAACCTCTTCTACCCACTGACCTTCCTCACTCTCAGTAAATACACACCACTGGTCCTGAAAAACTTTGACTAATACTGATCTTCATCTCATAAAGGAGTGTGTACACGTCATTCTCTGGGTTACTAGTTTCTTCTCTAATTCCATTACATTTGGCCAGAATCTCGGGGGCTCACTTTCTCTCTCCTTTTTTGATGTTTATCCTTGCTAAATAATTCTCTTTTCCGATAATTCATTTTTTAACAAAATGCCACATAGGCGCACTTTATAAAATGCACACATTGCACCCTGAGCATATATCAAGTTGGCTGACAAAGAAACACGACTGAGTGACCACTAAGATCACTGTAATCTACATAGTGATCCATGAGCTAAAGGTAAAACTTAAAAGTTTATGCTTTACACAAAAAGCCCAAGTTGTAGAACTCACATTTGAGCTGTGTAGCTGGGGAACTGGAAACACTCACAGAGATCAGGGGTAACTAGCTATATAACCTGGCAATGCTGGAACAAGCAAGGGATGTCAGCAACTGCTGAAGTCCCCACAAAGAATGACTATGAAGAAAACACGATTTTCAATACAACCAGCAGCTTCTCTACAAAAATGGTAACATTTCATTAAACTGGACTTATTGAAACAGAGGACATTTTTATCATAATTTCTATGAATAATCACCACTTGAAAAAAATATATATAAAGTTGTTCAAATAGCCAGGCAGTGGTGGCACCCACCTTTAATCCTAGCCCTCAGGAAGCAGGCAGATCTCTGAGTTTAAAGCCATCCTGGTCTACAGAGTGAGATCCAGGACAGCCAAGGTTACACAGAGAAACCCTGTCAAGAAAGAAAAGAAAAAGAAGAAAGAGAAAGAAAATTGTCCGAATAAATAAAGTATCCTGTGAGGCAAAAGGCTAGTTTTGCCAAATCTATTCTTTTCATCTTTCTCTAACAATAGCACTCCAGATTTTGATTCGCACACAGCTTCCTCACAACAAATTGCCACCCCCAATCTCTTAAAAGCTCTGACCAAAATACTGGCAGTAGAATGTGAAGCTGTGTGTGTGTGTGTGTGTGTGTGTGTCTGTGTGTGTGGAGATGCAAGGGTGTGAATTAGATCAGCTACTTTGAATCCATTCTACTTTTGAATATGTGGTCTGGGCAAAGAGACAGAGCAGCATTCTGCACCCCCAGGCTGCTGCCTGTTGACAATTGCATCAGAAAGAACAAACTTCGTCACTGTTTCATCCTCTGTCTTTAGGGACTTTGGACTATCGGCGCTTGGCTCCAGCCTGACAAGCGTTGCATATCACTTCCTGTTTGTGAATGAGTAACAATCTCATACAGAAATAGGATGGTCTACACACATGTAACTAAGGAGTTCATGGATTCTCGTCCCTCCAATTTTCATATAAAGAGGACAAGAGGAAAAGATGAGGGTCACAAATCTAAAATGATTCCCGCCGTGAAATACACTGAGCCAGTCCTGCTGAAGATAACGGATGGCAGGGAAGCCCCTGTATCTCTGATGACGACACTCTGTTTCCGGCACAGGGCTGTAACGCCTCCCTCTTGTAAGCTGGAATGTGGACTTCCAGTAATAGAATTGAATTTAGAAGCCGGAGAGATGGGTAAGGGTTCTTAGCCCCAAACCTGAGGAATGATCTGATTTTGGTCCCGGGGACCCAACAAGTGGAAGGAGAACTGACCAGCAAAAGTTGGCTTATGACCTCTGCCAGTGCTCTGATACACCCATGAACATGAGCATACAGACCTTGATAAATTAATTGAGGTAATTTAAATTTTTTATGAAATGTAATTTCCAGGAGTCAGTGAGGGCTAATGACAGTCATCTGGCCGTTCTCACACACTAGTGACAAAGTTGAATAATGAAAGTAATTTTTCCTACTGCACCTGTAGAACATGAATTACAAAGTTTGGGTCTGGTATCGGAGGATTAGAAAGAAGGAAAGAGAAGGGGAAATTATGTAAATATTGTAATGTCAAACAACAAAATTTAAACCTAATATATCAACTAGGAGTGATGTAATAGTCAAGTGTGACCGCTAGAGGGCATCGCATACTGGTAGTTCTCAAAAATTTGACGCTAAACATTCCCTGTTTGTGGATGGGCCTGTGAGTTTGCACTTTTGAAAGGTGCATAAAAGCATGGTTCTGAGGATGAGCCTAAGAGGCAGGCTTTGAAACCTCGCTTTGTCTTTCGTCAACTCGAGAAATCTTTATTGGAGCTTCCTGATCATAGGCTTCCTGATCTATCAGAAAGGTTAGAAATAGAACCTCCCTTAGACCAGTTGTCATCAACACCTTAAAATTTAAGTTAATTTACAACACAAATACAAAACAGTTGTTAATATTGCTTTAATAAAAGTGTCCACTGATTTTCTCTGTGAACCACAGGACACAAGATAATTTTTTTAAACAATGATTCCCTTGTAGTGTAGCCTATGAAAAGTTATTAAAAGATCTATTAAACCTACTGACAGTTCTGATTCTTAGGCCCCAACGATCATGGAATGATGGCAATCAAAGCTGCAGGGTAGTTAATGGGGCAATGTTTCAGAGTTTATACTTTACTCGGAAGTGGGTGGGATCTACTACAAGACGCATTAAGGCAGACGTCAGGTAGCAAGACCGGATTTATACATGATTGCTGTAGAAAAAGAGGAGAAAGTAGAAATGAAGGTGGTGTGGAGTGAAGCAAATGGAGAGCACAGGCCAACATAAGCTTGCCTCTAATCTGAGAAAGAATCTTCAGAAAATCCTACTACTCATATCTGTGACTCTGATCACAATTTGAGCCTTATAAATGTCAAGATAAGATCGCCCCTTTCCTAACCCAAGAAGCAATCTTCAGAAATAATAAAGCTATTCATATATACGGCTCGAATGATAACAACTTGAACCTGATAAATACTTTCTTCTTACTGGGTAAAAATGCAGTCGTGGGAACACAGCAAGCCTAGTCTAAATACTTTTGCTCATAGATTCCCTGGTTTATACACAGTTCATATTATAAAGTAATCCTGCAGGCTTCTTCCTCAGTTTGGGGCATTCAGTCCTACAAAGAGGAGACTGTGTACTTTGCAACCCCAAGGGAAAGCTGAGCTGCTTTTCATAGGTCATGGAGCCGAGAGGGACAAGCATTCCTCAGATAGCCTGGCAGAGCTGTAGCAAATGCAGTGCATTTCCAGGAACCATGGAAGCTTTGAAGTGTCTGACTCAAGAGATACTGAAATACATTTCAGTTCCCCTTATCATCCTGAGCCAGAATGGGCAAGGCTGCCAGAGGGCTGCCTGGACGTGGGGAAGAGAAGAGCAGTCCTGTGGTTTGGACCTATAAATGCCCCTCAAACACTTATGTCTTGAACACTTGCTCCTCCGCTGATGGGTGATGCGTTCAGAGCCTGCGAAACGTTTGAGAGCTGGGGCCTAGCTGGAAGGAGCACACAGTTGAGGATAGCCCCTGAAAGCAAAGGTCATCTGCTGGTTCTGCCATGCTGCTGTTTCCAGGCCTGCTGCCTTGTGAACAACCCTCTCCCACATGGCCAGGCCTCCTCGACCTGCCCCGCCCCGTGACTTCCACACCCAGAGAGTCTCTGAAACAAATGAATCTGCCCTTCTTTAACTTGTCAGGTGTTGTGGTCCCAGTGGTGTGAAATGAACTAATACAGATGATCCATGCCAAAGAAGTAAGGTCACTGCTGTGACTGATCCTGGCCATGTGGCTATGTCTTTGAAACAGGTGTGGGAGGCGAATTAGGAAAAGTTTGGAGGTGTGGACTGGAGAAGCCATTGAATGATGGAAGCAGAATCTGATGGCCATTCTAGTGGGAGCTCAGAAAACCAAAATGCTGAAAGAAATGGAGATGGTAAAGGTGACCATTATAAACTTCCAGATGAGCTAGGTCTCTATTGGGATAAAACTAGGAACTGGTCAGTATTTTGCTGGTGTCCTGACAATTCAAACGAGGCTGAATTCAAAAGTAATGGACTCATTGACTCAGTCTTTGTGTACCAAACAGCACTCTTTCCCTATTTGTCTACTCTTTGTCTCACTGTGGACCATAAGAACAGTGAGCCATAATCATGAATGCCACCCTGTCTAAACATTTCTTCCATCTCACAAATTAGCCTGTTGCTTCTAAACTTGGCTTCACTCAAGCTCTGAAGACAGAGGCAAGATGCAGACAGGTTCTTTACCAGACCTGGAGGCAAACAGTCACCCTCCAGTTCTCCACAGAATCCTTGTCTCTCTCCGATACCTCATCTCAGCCTCTACTGTCTGCCTCTCTCCCAACACTCCGATCTTCCAAAGCCGCACAGAATGGCCCATTCAGTTCTGCTTATGGCCTCCTTGCAGCTCTTCTCCCAGAATCCCCCTGCATGCCAGTTTCAAAGGCCTGTGACCTACATGGCCAGGTTTATCGCAGCAACTATGACGCGCCAAGTTTTCTGTCTTAGTTTCTTTTCTCATTGCAATGACAAAGGCCTGGCAAAAGCAACTGAAAGAGGCAGGTCTTTTGACTTGGGGTTTAAGGAGAGAAAGCACCCACCATGCAGGCATATCAAGGTGTGATCATGAGGCAGATTACTGTGAACCTAAGAAAAATAAGCTCAATTAATTATAAAATGTCGCCCATTGATCTAGATTTATCAGAAGAAAGGGGGAGGGGAAAAGGAAACTGCCCAAAGAAGATTTTAAAACATTTCTCTTTCCCCACCAGGTTTCTTTAACATCACGTTTCTTTTGCATCCCGCCAACATGCCAGCTCTTGCCAAGAAAATTAACAGGAATCAGCCACCCACCCCCTCCATCGTCCTTCTAGCATGTGAACCAATCCCGTGCAGCCTTTTTTCAATTAAAGGATGATACTATGGTTTTGATCCCATAGTTTTGTTTCTATTCTTACCAGGGTGTGGGTCAAACTAAGCTGGAATCAAACCAAACATGAACTCATCTAAAAAAAAAGACAGCCATGTTTTTCTTTTTCTCATCAAATATTTCTCAGCTGAGAAAAACAGTTGCTGGCCCAGGGAAAGTAATCTCAAAAAAGACTGACCACAGCACAGAGCAGCATAAAAGGGTGCATTGGAGTTTGTTTTACTTTCTGCTCCTGTAATTGCTTTTTTTTGTTGGTACTGATGGTGGTGGTCATAATAGTAACCACCTGCACAAGGGGTTGGGAATTAAAAGAGACAGAGAACACGAAGAAGTGACACCAAGACAGTATTCTGATCAAGGCGCCATTTTTATTACAGAGTAAACCACTTATATAGGTTTCCAAGTAAACACATCCAAGCAAAACAGGAAAATTAACCAAGCAAAACAGGAGGTTTAACTGAGCAAAACAGGGGGTTTAACTGAGCAAAACAGGAGGTTTAACTGAGCAAAACAGGAGGTGTCTGCTGAAAACAAGAATAGCGAGCCAGCATGACTTGCACGCAGGTGACCATCTCAGGTCTAATGGAATGGCTACCTCAGGTCATGTGTGTATGTGTGTGTGTGTGTCTATGTACATCTGTGCATGTATAAAACAATAAAATGTCATGTAACAATGTCTAATCTTGTTGTAGTAAATATTTACCATTATTCATGCTGATAACACAGACACTACAGTCTCATTAGTGAGATCACAATTTCTCTTCTCTTGGGATATGAATATGTTGGGTTTCTATGGGTGATATTATGCACATTTTCACTAAGATGAGTATTTAGGTGGACCACAAAGGCATTCATCAAATGATAGTGCAAGTGTGGTCACTATAGTTACTGTAGAGACAAGTTGTCAATGCCATGATTTTGTCTCCATAAAAGGTTACAGTTTTAAACACTAATGTATGCTATGCCCTGGTCATTTTCTTTTCTATGAAATATTTAAGAATTCGCAAGTGTATCCGTTACAATGTGAAATAACAATGCCCCGTGTTTCACTGACCCTATAATAGAAGTGATATTTACTTTCCTAAGAATACATTAAGGTTATATATAGTTAGTGATCTTTTATTCAATCACAAGGCCCTTCATTTTAAAAACTGTAATTTCATATACTTTCACAAGAATGATATTTAATAAAGTTCCAGACTGCAGGGGTTGATTTAGAAAAAAATATATAGGCATACCTACAGAATTAATCTTAAATATATTATTCTAAGTAGGATTATTTGTTATTTATCAAACTTTATATTTTATCCATTATCTTTCCATTTTTCAAAAAAGAAGAGTTCACACCTACTAAATTCATTTTTGTTTTGTACTCTTGAGAGACAAAGTCATGACTTCACGAATATTGAGTAAGTATACTCTATGAACTCTACCCCTAGAAATAATTGTGTTTGAGTGGGTACAGTCCATCATGGCAGGAAAGCCACGGCTACTGCAATAGCTTACTGTTCAGCCTGTCACATCTCAGCAGATCTAAAGCAGAGAGCTTAGGCCACAGACAGGAATGGTCTATAGCCTCCACGCTCAACCTCCAGGCCCTACATCTGCCACCCAGACTCATGTCAAAAACAGTGTAACCTCAGAAAACAGTGTCACCGCAGGGGACCATTATCCTGTGGAGCATATTTCACTCCCAAACCTCACTGTTGGGAGTTGGTCTAGTGCTATGTATTCTGATGCTAATTGCCAGCCCGGAGGTCTGGGTGCTGCCCCTAGACAAGCAGATACTCCTATACCTCAAAATGATGTTTGTAATCTTCCCTAAGAAATTATTCCTGTTTGACCAATAGAAAGTCGACACAGCTGGGCAGGGCCAAAGGAAGGTAGGCGTGGCAAAGTTTCCGGGCTTGGAGACAGGAGGGTCATGGGAGCGGGGAGCAGACAGGTATTGGAGGAAAAGGAAACAGGGAGCCACTATGGTATGAATGGAAGAAAATGGTCCAGATGAGAGAACACGTATTTATGAAATTTTGGATGGGAGGTAGCCCAAATAGAAATTATTAGAGCAGGTATTGTGGGATGGAGGCTGGCAGGTAAAGATAGCCATGCCCCAGGTGAAATGAAGCTATTCTAAAATCTATCAGGTAAATGTGTGTGTGTGTGTGTGTGTGTGTGTGTGTGTGTGTGTGTGTGTGTGTTTTATTGTGGATAATACCACCATAATAATTATAAGGCTGATAATCAACATTATTAGACCATACCTTTAAATTAACCACAATACCTTACATTCCCCTTTTTCATTATAATCAGAATCTATGAAATATAGCTCAAAGATCTCAATACAAAACATGGCACCGCTAGAGAACAACTTAGGGAAGACTCTAACACACTGATGTGGGTGACACTGTTTTAGATAAGATTTCAAAACATGCCAACAAAATCAAAACTAAATTTTAAAAAAATCACAGGAAACCCAATGGCTCCTTCTTCGTGGGAAAGGAAAGGACTAGTACAGTGCAGAGACCGTGGAAGAATCACAGACAAAGTTTGCAAGCTATTCAAAAGGGATTAATACTCAGAATATTAATGAAGAGAGAGAAATAAAAATCTCAAGAGCAAAGGTTGAGAAATCAGATTTTAAAATAAATAGGTGATATAAATATGCATCTCTTTAAAAGGTATTTACAGCCAGGTGGTAGTGATGCGTGCTTTTAATCCCAGCATGTGGGAGGCAGAGGTAGGTGGATTTCTGACTTCCAGGCCAGTCTGAAGTGAGTTTCGGGACAACCAAAGCTACAAAATAAACCAAAAAAGATATTTGGAAGCAGCAAGTAAAAAAAAAAAAAAAATCAACATCATCATTAGTCATTAAAGAATGTACATCAAAGTCACATTATGGTCGTATCTGACTGCACTTATAATAACTGTAAAAAAATGTTGGCAAAAATTCAGAGAAAGGAAGACTGGAAAGATGCCTCAGTGATTAAGAGCACTGTCTGCTCTTCCGAAGGACCCGGGTTCAATTCCCAGCACCCACATGGCAGCTCACAACTACCTATACTGCCAATTCCAAGGGATCTGGCACCCCCACACTAATGCACATAAAATAAACTAAATTAGTTACTTCTTAAAAATCAGAGAAAGGTAAACTCATGTTCTGTTAGAAAAATATTAAAATAAATATACATAGTTGGAAATCAGTACAGCAGTATCTCAAAAAACTGAACTATAGGCCAGTGAATTGGCTCAGTGAGAAAGACACTGGCCACTCAAGCCTGGTTACTTGAGATACATTCCAGGAATCCATAAAAAAGTGGAAGGAGAAAAGAACAACCCCAAAATTGTCTTATGATCCCCATCTACATGCCATGGCATGTGTACCATACATTTACATATATCCACACACAGAATATATATAAATACATTATTTACTTATTTTAAAAAAACTGAAAACAGAGTCACTGTATCATCCAGCTTCCTTACTACTGATATTAATACTATTATATTATATTATTATTATATTATATTAGTTGCAGCACTCGTCAAAATGACAAAAATGGGGTGTTAAGTAACATTCCTCTAGAGATGAACAGATATAGAAAGTGTGGTAAATATATGTATGTATATGTATATATACGTAATGTTCATATTCCATCTTCAAAACCTTAAACCCTGACACTTGCAGGAATAAAGATGAAATTGGAGGAGACTGTTAAATGGAATCAGGCAGGTGTCAAGAAACGCTGTGAGTTCTCACTGTTGTGCAGAGTGGGAAAGTTGTGTCCATAGAGTAGAGCTGGGATGGTGGGCACCAGGAACCGGGAAGGGTAGGAGTAAGCAGTGAGGCACAGAGTTCTTCAGATGGCAGTTCTAGATAACTTACTGTGTAATTTTTTAAGGAACTAGAAGACAGATGTTTGTAGATTCCCAACAAAATAAATGATGTGTTTTTGAGAAGTGAGAACAGCTGATTAGCTGCGTCGTTACACATCATGTAAGTTGCACAGAGATAGCATACTCTGTAAATGTGCAAAGTGACTAAGTCTCACTGGAAAATAAAGACTAGTATTTATGAACAGTAAGGCTATTTAAGTAAAATCTCATACATGTAAGAGTTTATGTTTTCTGATAGTCTTTTTCTTTTTCATTAACTTTTTCAGTTAAGTAATGGGTTTTAACAGGACATTTTCAGATACATACTCTGTTCGTGTTTATCTCCCTTGCCAACTGCCCCCTCCACCCACCTCGTAATATTCCAGTTTCTCCCCACAAGAAGTCCTTCATCATCCTTCGACAACTGAATAAATAAAGAAAATGTAGTACATTTACACAATAGGATTTATTCTGCCAGCCATAAAGAAAAATGAAAGCATAGCACTTGAAGGAATATAGATGGTCCTGGAAATCATTATGTGAAGCAAAATAATCCAAATTTAAAAAGACAAATACTGTATGTTTTCTCGCGTGTATAGAACTGATATTCAACTGTGGGGGGGGGGGTGCACATATAGGTCAAGACACTAGAAAAGAAAACGAGAGGAGAAATATCACAACAGGTGGGTCCTAACAGTCTCAGGACATCTGGCTCTCCCCACTATTTCTTCTCTGGTGACCAATTTTATAATGTTAAAGTCTCCTTGGTTAGCAACTTGTTCAGGGGAGTATAATTCACTGAATGACTGTTATAGGCATCACGAACTATAAAGTGACCTAGGAAGCAGGAAGAGCTAACGCTGAGTCCCCTTTCCTCATGAAATTTATATAATGAAGCCCCTTTGTTCACAGAGAACACAATAAGAACAATGACTGCTCTATGAACGTTATTCTTAATGATAAGGACTCCCTGGTTGAACTAAATGTGGAAGGCAATCCTTGCTTCTTCTTTGGTACAGCTGACAAGGTAGAGGAACACTGAAAACGTAAGAACTCAGGAGGCTCAGATTAAGATTTTCAAAATGTAAAAGGAGTTACATCATTGGGGGGGAGGGAAGCCCTTGTCATGTTTTTAAAACACATTCCAGGGATGAAGATGCAAAGACATTAGATAACCAATTTTTTATCACATACCAATGCAAAGGCCAATGTAAAAATGCAACAGTTTGGAGGAAATTATATTTTCAAAAATATATATTATAGCTAAAGTGCTTACAATGGGCTTCAGTTTCTGTCTTAGTATATTTCTGTAATGCTGGAATATTTTATAATGATTATGCTTTGCCTTTCCAATTAGAAAAAGAAGATGTATATGTCAAACATAAATTAGGGATTGATAACGGGATAACTCCTGTGTTCTGTTATATTCCTTTATCATAGCAAAAATTATTATAAAAGCTCTAAAAATATGAAAAGAAAAAATCTCTGAAGCTCTTTCAAAGTGGTTACAATAGGGTAGAAATAGTA
This sequence comes from Pachyuromys duprasi, assembly GCA_028658305.1. Taxonomy (NCBI): domain Eukaryota; kingdom Metazoa; phylum Chordata; class Mammalia; order Rodentia; family Muridae; genus Pachyuromys; species Pachyuromys duprasi. Next base: position 74,589,094 of record CM053753.1, on the reverse strand, counting down.
TTCATGCATGTCATGTATATATAATATATATGAATATAGATACATAGTATATATGAATATAGATATATATATATTCAGTCACAAAAAGAATAGTAGAATCATGAAATGTTTGTATGGAAGTATCTTAAGGATCATGCATAGATATCCAACTGATCATAAAATCTTTCTGTAAATAAAATCTACAGCTTGTGGATTCATTCTCATATAAATTGTACCATACCACGAGTAATAAACCAAACTTCTTTTGTTATCACTAAACCTATGTTACTCTCACAGTATTCCGATCCTCTGAAAAGTTTCATGAACTGGGTTAGGAGTAATTGAGCTCATGTTCTACTGAGTAATGAGAAGAACCAGTGAACAGTCTTTACAGCTGCTAGGTTCTTTCCTCTTGGCCTGCTTTAATCTTCAGAGTTCAGTGTCTGCAAATGTTTTAGCACTTCTGCTTCCCAAGAACTCTGCCATGGAGATCTTGACAGTGTAGTCATGTCGGGGCAGCATAGTAGTCTCTGGGGGAAAAAAAAGGCCTCCTTTTCTCTCTTCATTCAAAGACCACAAGCAGTGTGATTTCTACCTTACAGAACTTTATTAGCAGCTTTTCAGAGATGCTCTGAAAGCCTTTCTTCTCAAGGAGTGTCCCTGCATAGGCAGCAGGTTAGAGATGCAGTGTGTCAGGTTCCACCAATCACAGTATGCTTTTGAGCCAGCACCTCAGGTGATTCCCATGCAAACTACAGTTTGAGAGACGTGGTCATAAACCACCTCTCTCTCCTTCTGAAATGGGGGTGGATACAAAGGCAGTGTTGCATCACAAAGCAACAGAGACAAGTGATAATCATCCCTTCCTTAAAATGACCTTGGTTGTGAATCTCTGCCCAGCCTTTAAAGCTCCTTCACTTAACAGGACTCCTCCTTTCTCCAGAGGCTGCTCACCCCTCACCACCTCACAGAGATGGACTTTTGGACTTATCCTACTTTCCTTTGTACCCATCCAGACATGATTTAGGTCCAAGTAGAGACCCACCAGATACATGGCACGTTTTACCCTTTACTTACATGGAACCTATACTGTAATTAGCACCCTTTCAACATGCTGCCTAAAATCTCCCCATTATGGAGATTGAGTACAATAGCCCCTGTTCTCAGGAGATGATAATAGATGCCAGAACACATTAAGACTTCAGAGAAATGGAGTGGGAGGAAGCAAACTATCCAGCAGAAGAACCGGAAACGACTATCTCACCTGGTAGCTACAGCTGTTCTCCAGAAAGATGCCTTACTTCTAATTCCACTTCTCTGTCTTCTCACCACTAGGAAGACAAATTTACAACCTATATTTACCAGAGAATCTGCCCTACTCTCCCTAGCTGTCATGATTTTTGATTTTTCAGAACTCTGCCTTATCCCACATTGTCCTGTGAGGCCTCATGGACGAGGTTTGGGGGTCACAGGGTAGACTCACTGTGGAGCCAACATGCTGCCATCAGTTTTTGACAATACATCACTATTCCAGAGTATGCCAGCTTTCTCTAATCATAGTTAGAAAGGTGAGCAAGAACACTGAACAAGGAAGTGATTAGGAAGAAAAGTTGCTCCCACAGATGATTCTTTTTTGGCATCCTTTGACCTGAGTCATTCTTTCATTCGGAAACAGTGCCTTCATTGGTAGGTTAGGTACTATTAATCACAGCTGGAAAAAGCCCTCACCTTCTTTTTAGAAGGGGGCTGAGCTATCAGATTTAAGAAGCACTCTACAACAGTAGGAAGCTCATTTTACGCTTGAGTTCCCATAACGCCGAAATGGCTCCCCAAGACCCCTTTTCTAGCGACGTCGTAGACACTTTGAACCAAGTTGTGGCTTTTCAGCTCCACATCTCCCATGTGTATCTCTCAATGGTTAGTATGGATTCTTGAGCAGCTGTGTGGGAAGATTTTGCTCTAATCTGGGTGACAATGGAGTTGTTATCCTTTATAAATATTTGTAGCTATATTGTAAAATGGAAACTCGGTGGTTAGGATGTTGATGTTCTGCACTCTGTTGATTTAGAACTGTAAATCATGGACTACAAAGAGGAGAAAAACAACCTTTCCAGTGGGTCCCCAATGTTAAGTGGACACCAAACGTTGGTGGGAGGCAGAATCAACAGGTTTATGCCAATATGTGGTTTTGTTTTTAATGTAGACATGTTGAGATTAATGAAACTTTCACTGCACCTCTGTCATAAATCTAGTAATAAATGAAAGTGTTAGCAACAAGGCTAAGCTTCCTTAACTTCCAGTGTTCTCATATTATCATCTCTCTCCTAGGCCTTCCGTTTCATAGTTGACCAGAAAATGCCTAGTTTTGCCAAGTTCTTTGAAAGAGAGGCTGATACAAGAAGGAACAATGCACAGGAATTACTAAAATGGCTATGGAAACATGAGGGTAAGCTATGCCCTCCAATCCATGAGGTAACTATAATTTTGCTGTGATCATTTCAGCATGGTCTTGTCTAGGTCTAGGAAATAATTGTTTGCTATCTTGATTAGTTTTATTCATGTTCTTAGATGGCCTGCTTTGTAGCTGAGCTCCAGGGTAGGCTGTGTCAATACCCATTGGGGTAAAATATAGTCACTGAATGCTTGTTTCACTTTTCTCAATGAACTATGCAAAGGGTGATCTCTGCATCAGCAGCTCTAGCTCCACCTTAGGATCCTGAGAAATTCAAATTCATGGACTGCAGTCCATGCCCAAGATATCTGTGAGTGGGACCTCAGAGTTGCATCTTAAGTTCCTCATTAGGTCCTGACTTGATCCAAATGTTGTGTAGATGGTAAAACTATAAACTCTCTTCTTCCCAGACCCACTAACATCCTCTTTTGTGTCACTAATTTATCCACAGGTTCAGGTATTTATTATCTGTCTTATCACCTCCACCTCATTTCTCAGGAAAGACACTCAAAAGAAATGGTCTGAAACTCAGGAACATTGCATCCCTGATTACCTAGAAGGTTGCTATTGTTTATAACTGAAGCTTATAAAGAGAAATATCTGCTAATAAGAAAATGGCACTGTTACCATAGAATTCCAAAGCTAACAGAATAACTGACTATATACATACACACACACACACACATACACACACCTATATATATATGGTATTTCCCCTCCATGTCCTTGGTGTGTAACACATTAAAATTATCTCTGCAGGTAAAATCTATGATTCTGAAGCTCTCTTTACAAATCCTACCAATTAAATCAGTGTGTTTGGCAGTGAGACACCCAGACTTAGCTGATGCCAAGGCGCTCTAGATTGTGGAAACTATTGGATTATGCAGGTCTCACCATTATGTGTAAAGTAGGATGTAATGCTGTACAGAGGAAGGAAACTAACAACTCTGTTTCTCTCCAACAGATGCCTGATATGAAGGAAATAACCAGCCCTATAGCAGGCATAAGACTGGCTCAGGAGATGGAAGAAACATTAGAGCAGCTCCTGAAACAACTGAAGGATAAAATTCCTACAGTCTATGAAGAGTATGTAAGTAGTTCACAGAGTCTCACACTGTCATTTCTCACTTTTGGCTAGCAATTTGCCTATGGGATGAACAGATAGAAGTACAGTCCACATTGCGTGTTTGTGAGTTTATCCCCGAAGAAGGGCAGAAACGTATTTCGAAGAGTAACTGTGCCGTGGACAATTATACGAAATAATGGCCAGCTGCCAGCTTATCATCTTCATTCAGAAATGCCTAAGCTCATCGATCTGAAATACTTAGAGCGCTCACTACCCGAAACTGTTGGCATCTACCCACAGTTGGTTTTACTTGATTTGTTTTTTAAATAAGTTACAGGGAGACTGCCACTGGCAGCTGGGAGGCGCCATTTGAGATATTATGCTACAGTCCTGATGAAATCTTCCTGGCTAGCCAAAAGTGAGAAGACTCCTTTCTCCTCACAGTGGAACTCACTCACCAAGCCCATGGCATCTCAGGAAGTCAAACTGAAGGAAACACCATAGCACAGAAATTCTCCACCCCCATTAGACAATGCACTCACCAAGGGTCTCTAAGGAGATGCAAATAGCTAGGCCTGAACATCTTTGTTTTTAAGATGGGCTCTGGGTATCTAATTAGAGTTTCCATGTGGTTCAAGTAAAAGGGACTGAAAAGCATGACAATAGAACCTTATTCCTTCAACCATCTATACCCCTGAGGAAAAACTCTGGCACTCCAGAGTGGGTGACTGTATTCACCCAGAGGTTTTGAATGTCTGTGATCAGCTTTCTTGGCCCTTCAATCTGCATATAAATTGCCTGCTTGTTCTCAGTGCTCAAACAGTGATTCAGTAGGTTTGTGAGAGAACTCGAGGTCCTGTGTATGTATCCGTGCTGCTTTAGACTGTGGGTCACATGCTACAATTAGGGTAAATTGCCTCACATTGAAGACATGGTCCTTAATGAATGCCCTCCCCTGCTTTTATGTCTGCAGCTAAGCCTTTTGTCAGAGTTGATAACAATACAGGGAAGACATCAAAATTATCTGAAATTTCAAGCTCGTTATCAGGAAAGGCTGAAACAAAAGCAAGCCCAAACTGAAAATCTTCTTACCTCATCAGGTGAAGGGGTTTAACTTCAGCGGGTAAAGAAGCAAGGGGAGATCAAAACGTCGACGATTTTCTTTTCCTAACGTTCACTGTTTGGATAAAAAAATAAATCTGTTTTGCATTAATAAACATGACTTAAGAGTATAATGTCTGAGAAAGGGTTAGTTCCACAAATTCGGGACTGACCAAAGCATCCTGAGGGGTAGCTATTGAGTACATTAAATGTGTTTGGTTTATTTCTTCCTTCGCTTATGGTTCTCAAACATTCGGTAACAATCAAGGTTAGAGGAATTCAAGTACAAGTGAATGTGGAGAAACTACATGGCAAAACTTTATTTTATTTTACGTATATGAACGTTTTGCCTGCATCTCTATCTCTGCACATGTAGAGCATGCAGTACTTGTAGGGCCCACAAAAGGGAGTCAGAAGAGTAGCCAGCGCTCTTAACATCTGAGCTGTCTCTCCAGCCCTTGCCAAAAAGTTTACAAATCTCCATATTCTGCCCTCATGTGTGTATGCATTTTGAATTTGAGAAGATTGGAATTTTTTGTTGTTTTGAGAGGGTTTTTTTTTCTTCAAATTAAATGCAATTTGAAAACATTTGAGTTGTTCATGTAGAAAGGTTAACCCTCCCCTGAACAATGTACAGCAGATGGTTCAATGCCATCTGGTCCCTTTTTTGTAAGCAGAGATAGATATGGGTGGAATTAAGCAGAGGCAATCAACTCATTACAGTCCAGTGCATAGCTTCCCCTACTTCCTTACAGTGGACCACCTAGCAGCGACTGGAGAAAGGACTTTCAGGAGCAAACAAGTACAATGTAACCTTGGGTCAGAGTTCCTATGGCTAATGTGGAGGCTACTGCAGAAGTCGGAGGCCTTACAGTATGTGTTTTGGCTCCAAACCTTGTAACTTCTGCAGTCATGGGTTTAAGTTTTTACTTTTCCGTTTCGTTGGGTCTCTCTGTGTAGCCTTGGCTGCCCTGATCTCGCTTTCTAGACCAGGTTGGCCTCGGACACAGTCCCACCTGCCTCCCCAGCGCTGAGATTAAAGGAGTGAACCACCAATGCCCAGCTGATTTTTACTTCTTTATTGACTGAGTTTAATAACACATAAAACAAGGTTAATCTTCTTGTGAAGTACTATCGAGTAAATGAGTATTTATAAAACATGTAGAACAGCACATGTCCAGATATATTTATGTAATATTAACACATTTTAAATACAAAGAAAGCTGATAAGAAAAAAATTGCAATAAGAAAACAGGATAGGAGTTAGAAAGATGGCTCAACGGTTAAGAGCATTAGCTGCTCTTCCAAAGGACCTGGGTTCAATTCCCAGCACCCGCATGGTCTACAGCTGGGATGGTTGTAGACTCTGCGTGGGGGTGGAAACTACTACTACTGTTTTGCTAAAGGGTCATGGTATCAAACTGCCTCCTAAATATTTATATTTATGCCCAAATAGTGCTGTTTTCTGCCTTGGTCACAGAAACTTCTGTTTGCAGCGGGCAGTAGTTAATGAAGACATTCCTATTATGTTCAAGGTGCTGAGATGTGATCAAAAAGTGTTCAGCTCTAATTGGTCCATTTCTATCCCACGCGCACACACAAGGTTCAGAGTCCTCAAGGTGGCTCAGGCAGAGGTGACCTAACTTCTATCACCAAGATCCACATGTTGGGAGGAGATAATGGACTCCCATAAGTTGTCCTCCACCTGCTGCCTCTACACCAATGCACAAACATGTACACACACAAGAACACACATGCACATGGGTGCATAAATGTTTAAAAATCTAAAATAAAGGTATTTCATCACCTATAAAGTTACTGCTACCGTGAGGACAAGGAGGCAGGTAAGAAATGCTGGCAGCTGTGATCCAGCTTGTAGCTCCATTTGTACCTGTTCTAGATTGCTAGAACCAGGGGGTGGAGATCCACTATGCCCAGGGAGATAGACGGACAGGATAACAGCTAGGAACTAGGGGTGCAAGTAGATTGTGGAACCCAGCAGAGAACTAAGAAAGCCCGCCTTGTCTCATCCAACCTTGGAGGTAACTGAAAGAGAAAAGTTGGGTTGTGAGGACACATATGAGCAAAAATACAACACAAAGACACATCTACCATTGAGCCTTACATCTTCAGTCGGGGGTGGAGACTACAGGTGCTGTATGTGGGCCTGGGATAGGAGAAAAAGCAGAGCAAAGCAAGACAGCAAAGAGGTGGTGGTGGCAGACCAGCCATTAAGTACCTGACCCAGATAATGTCATAGGATGAAGGTACTGACATAGGACCTTGTCAGGACCCTGAGAGTCCCTATGGCAGGCCAGTTGAATTGCCTGCACAACTTAACAGTACTAGTCCTTTAGGGCCTGGGGATAAGGCTGGGTCCAGGTGCTGCTTGCCCATGGAGCACTAAGCAGTGGGCTCCTGAAAAAGTTCTAAGGAATGGACTGCCTTCGATCAGGTCCACATGCCAGTTTTGTGACAAACACTGCCCACTTGATGGCTTTAAAAACAGGAACAGTAATGTGACTGCTTTACTAAGCAACAAAGTGCTGGCCTGATGTGTTTGGTGTTTTCAGGTAATCAAGGCATGTGGAATTTACAGTTGCTTATTCACAGACCCAAAGAGGCTAAGCAACAAGGAGAGCTCATGTGGAGATGTGTGGCTCTCCCTGGGAAGGGGAGATGGAATAGGTGGGCTGGGGGCAGGTGAAGATAGGAACTGAAAGGATCAGGTGGAGGGGGTTGAAGGGACAGAGCACAAGGAGAGAAAACTGGACTTGGGGATCCTTTGGGGGTTGAGGTAGAAACCTAGCGCAGTGGAGACTTCCTGGAATCTACATGGGTGACCCTAGCTGAGAAGCCTAGTAGTGGGGAATATGGAGCCTTAAGTCCACCCAGGCACAAAACTTTCAACCTACAGTTTGTCCTGTCTGCAAGATGTACTGGAGAAAAGGTGGCACAGAACTTGTGACAATGGCCAACCAATGACTAGTCCAACTTGAGACCCGTGCCACAAGAGGCAGGCCAGGAATGAGAGGGTGGATAGTCCAGAGACCTGGGAGAGAACCAAACACAACTGGAAAAAATAAGTCAGTAAAGTGATTCTTGATGATGTTCTGTTATACTCATAAACAGGAGCCTAGCATAGCCATCATCAGAGAGGCCCCATCCAGCAATTGGAGGAAAGACCCACAGCCAAACATTAGGCTCAGGAAATCCTATAGAAGAGAGAAAGAAAGGATTGTAGGAGTCAGAGGGGTCAAGGACACAGCCCACAGAATCAACTAACCAGGGCTCGTGGGGGCTAACAGAGACTGAAGTAGCAATCATGGAGCCTGCCTGAGTCTGACCTACGTCCTCTGGATATTGTGTATCTTGGTGTTCCTACGGGACTCCTAATGGGTGTGTCTTATTGATTGTGATAGTAGGTTAAATAATACCACTGTAATAATTACAGGGCTAATAATAATAAGTATTATTAGCCCGATACAATTAACTGCAACAACTATCGAATACTTCAAAAACAAGTCTCTTTCCCACAACTCCCGGAAACCATCATGGTCATCATTCCTTGTGCATGCCATGTCAGTAGATGAGTTTCTATGTCTGTTGCCTCTCTTCTCTTCCTCCTCTCCTCCCTATACCCCATGAGTCCCACTCCTCATGGTCCTCTTCCTCCTCTGCCCCCAAGAGAAGAAAATAAGTAAATAAATAAATTTTAAAGCTGATATATAAAGGAAATCTCTCTACTTTTCGGGAGAAAAGAAAACCTTTTGCTTCTGCTAATATGAAGTTAGTAAAATATAACTTTTGAACATTAGACAAGTCACAAAAGTTGATCCTGAGCAAATGATGTACTATTTGCTGGAAGCTATTCCAGCCTTTCCCATACTAGCCTCACTGTGCAAAAGCCATCTCCTTCACTGCACAATGCAATGCTCAACTGAGTCCTTAAATAGTCTGACTAGTGTGAGTTGTATCATCTCCCTGGGGCTTCAGCTTGTCTCCTGCATTCATTGCTTTTCACTGTGACAAAATACCTGCCAGAAGCAACTTAGAGAAGGAAGAATTTGTGCTGACTCACAGTTTCAGGGTAGGGAGGAATGGCAATGGTCATGGGGACAGAAGAGGCTTCTGTCCATGGGATCTGGTTCACAAATCTACTAGGACTAGAAAACTTGGGCCAGAACAAGGCCGACCTATAATCCTCACCTACACAGCCTGCTCAGCTAACTAGATCACAAGTCAAAAAAGTTCTCTGACCTCCCACACTATAATCAGCTGGGAGCTAACTGTTCAAACATATAAGGCTGTGAGGGGGACTGTGGTAGTTTGAATGAAAATGGCCTCAAAGGCTCACAGAGAGTGACATAATAGAAGGTGTGGTCTTGTTGGAGTAGGTGTGTCACTGGAAGTGGGCATTGAGGTCTCAGAAGTTCAAGCTTATGCCTAGTGGATCGTTGACTTCCTGTCGCCTGCTTATCCAGATGTGGAACTCTCAGCTCCTTTTCCGGAACCATGTCTACCTGCGTAATATCATGCTTCCCGCCATGATGATAATGGACTAAGCCTGTGAAACTGTAAGCCAGCCCCAATTAGATATTTTGCTTTGTAAGACTTGCCCTTGTCATGGTGTCTCTCACAGCAATGAAACCCTAAGTGAGACAGGGACATTTCACAGTCAAACCATCATAATCTCCAAGTAGGACACCCATATTTAAGTCCCATTCAGGTACTTGGTGGACTGATCTACTCTCTTGGAAAATATACATGTAAGATATTTTATCTTCATCTTTTTACATTGAGAAGCCAAGAATCCATTCTCCTTGTTTTCTGCAAATATCTATATTTGCCCTTTGTGTTTTTGTCTATTTACCATGAAAAGTGTTTTTAGAACTAAATAGGTTGAATGAATCCAGATGGAGAGAAAAGCCAACAAAAAATTCTCTCTTCCCTCAAACTTACTGAACTGGCTGATGAATGCAAATGGGGCCCAAGATGAGGATATGAGGGAGTTGTATGAGTCTCACAAAGCTGAAAACTTGAGTTCACCCAGAAGGATTCTTAGAGCAAACAGATAAAGAGCCTAAAGTCAAAACATAGGACAACAGGTAGTCTTAAAGAAAAAAAAGTGAAAAAGGAAAGAAGAAACCTTGTGGGTTTTGTTGATACCGAGGCAGGGCAGAAGATGGCAGTAAAAAGGAGAGTAGTTCAGCGAGCTTCGGACATTCATTGTCCAATCAACAGAGAATGTAAATATAAGGAGCAATGAATGCTAACGTCTACGTAGTTAGTATCTCGCTATCATTGAAGCAGGAGCTTCAGAAAGTCTGGTTGGACAGCACCTAAACTGACATTATAAAAAAAAAAAAAAAAAACAGAACAAGTAGTAGTAAGGGTGGGAAGTTATGGTACTATCATTTATTTGAGGTTGATGGTCAGTACTTTTTGTTTGTTTTGCCGAAAGTAGTGAGATGATACAGAAAAATGAAAAACTCTCATCCTAACCAGAATCCAGGCAGTTTTTATATACGTTATATTTGAAATATGAGATGTGTATCACCGACTCAGGTATTAGTTGACAGTCTTTGAGAAGCAGCTGCATATTCAGTGCCCTAACTGCATCAAAGGATTATCACCTAAGGGATAAGGAACATGGTAAAAAGTAGGTGATAAGGCTGAGTTCAGAGAAGTCACTGGGAATATAGCCTGAGAAGATTTATTTTGTCTCCTGCCCCTTCTTTCTCTTCTTCTCTCCCTTATTTCCTCCCTCCCTCATCTGTCCTTTTCTTTTTCCCTCTTCCTCCTTCTGATTTCTGGCGGCCATGAGGGGGCAGCTTCATTTTAGTTCCTGCTAGACAACCACAGACCATGATCCCTGAAACCCAGAGCCAAAACAAACTTTCCCTTCCCTTCCACTGTTTTCTCAGGCACTACTGCAAGCAATGAACGTTCTGAGTAGTACAAGACCTAACCTCAATTGCAACTGAAAGTTAGAAGGTCAATACTGTGGATCAGCCTGAACCCAGCATCATTCATTTTCTTTTTATCAGCCCTTTCTCTGTGTTAGTTCATATCAGCCTATGTGCACGGAGGGCCACGGCAGTCACGCTCACATGGTATGTTAGGAAACTGAAGTTTGAGTGGATTTAGAGTAGAACAAGTCTAGATTTGTCTGCATTTTTTTTTTTTAACACTAGTATGCTTGTTGGTCTGCCCTTCACCAGGCTTAAAGTTGACACTAATGCAATGTCAATAGTATTTACTAAACACATCTATCTGTCTGGGAACTTCAGAGTTAAAGAGAAGCTATCAGTGTCCCCCCATGCCCAGGAGCAGCAATCCCTTTGAGCCATGAGACCCTGCCTTCAAATGTATTACCTCACCTTACGCGATGCTGCAGGACCATGAAAATGACTGTCAAGCAGAAACCAGATCATTCCTAATAATCAGTGGGAAGTACTGGATCCTTCTTAGAGGTCTTAATAGTTCTGCCAATATAAAAGAACTAAGTTATAGTAAATTATGTGTGAAAATAGATAAAATATTATTCAGCTAGTATGTTTTCTTTGTTCTTTTGAGAATGACTTGAGTCTTGTCTTCTTGTTTGTAGAGAGCTGTGTATGCCACGCCTTAAAGATGGCGCCGGTTTCCACCTTCCACCATCCCGAGGGCGAGTGCTCTTGTGGTAAACAACTCCTTATTTGGCTGTGCTGTGCCTGATGATCCGCCTTCTCTTACGTGTACCTATCCGCACTTCCCACGTGGCTACCCGGGGTTGGCTGGCTCAGGGGTACTTATTCCTGGGACGGGCTGTCCTTGGGAAAAAAGAGGAAGAAGAGGAAGAAGAAGAACAAGAGAAATAAGAAGATTGTTCAAAATTCCTGAATAAACTGCTTGAAGAAGAGCTCGTGTGCCGTGTCTTTCCTTGCTGGTCGAGGTGGACGCGACACTTGTTCTTTTTCTTAATCATTTTTAAAAAATTTATCAATTTACATCTCAATCTTAGTCCCTTCCCTCCTCTCCTCTCAGTCCATCCCCTCCGTACTTCCCTCCTCATCTCCCCACTGCCCTGCCCCTCGGAAAAGGGAAGCCCCCCCACCCCCACAAACCCACTCTAGCACATCTAGTCACATCAGAACAATGTACTTCCTCTTTCACCGTGTCCTGACAAAGCAGCCCAGCCAGAGGGATGTGATTGAAAAGGATGCAACAAAGACCATGCCAGAGATAGTCCCTGGTCTCCTTTCTAGGGGACCTACATAGAGGCTAAGCTACCCACTGGATCTCTATGTGTGAAGAGCCTAGGTCTAGTCCACGCATATCCTTGGTTGGTGAGTCTCCACAAGCCCCCGGGCCGAGGTTAGTTGAGATTGTTGGTCTTTTTGTGGAGCTCCTGTGCCCTCAGGTCCTTCTATTCCGCCACACACACACACACACACACTCTTCTCTACAAGGCTCCCTATGCTCATTGTTTAGCTGTGAGTCTCATTTTCTGTTTCCATGAGTTGCAAGGCAGAGCCTCTCAGAGGCTCTATGTGAGGCTCCTATCTGCAAACATAGTAGAGCCCAAGGAATCTAATCTTACACTTGATCCACTTTTAGAAATGAGTATGACAATAGTGTCAGGGTTTGGCTCGCCCCCATTGAGTTGATCTCGGGTTGGGCAGGCATTAGTTGACTTCCCCCAATCTCTGTTCTATCTTTATCCCTGCATATCTTGTAGGCAGGGTGAACTCTGGGTGGAAGTTTTTATGGGTGGGTTGGTGTTCCCCTCCTTCCCCAGGGATGTCCTGTCTGGTTAGAGAGTGGCCTCTCTAGTCTCCATGACCCCCACCATTGGGGGTCTCAGCTAGGAGAAGTATCATAGTCACTGGAAGTGGTTGGAGAGGAAGAACAGGATAAGAGAGGGAACACTGAGGGAAATTAGGGCAGGGATCAGATATGAGGAAGGGCAGGAGGGCAGAGGGCTTACAGAGAGAGGGAAGAAACATGGGTGGGTGCATCTCTGAGACTAGCTGGAGACCTGCAGTAGGGTGGGCCCCTGGAAGGATATGGGGGTAACTCTAGCCTTCTTGTTCTTGCTGTCTATGCTATGGCCTGGAGCAGGCTTCTATGCTGGGGTTTGCTGAATTGTCACACTCATTTCTATAAGTGGATCACTTTGTAAGATTCCTTGGGCTTTGATTCTCTGAAATATTCTGATAGGTCCTTTGGTGTGGCCTTTTAATTTTAATTTCTTTCCTTTTGACTTTTAAACCTGTCTCTTCTCTATGCTATCTTCAACTAACAAACAAATAGCATAGCTACATGCACTACCCACTGAGCATGAATTGAGCAGCAAAACAACAGACAAACACTAGAAGCTTACTTTAAAAGTAAGATGATTAATCAATGAACTTTGTGCATACTCTCATTTCCATAGTGACCTGTGGACTGATGAGTTAGCATACAGTTTGCATCCTTCACAGTAAGCTCATTGTATTGTACACAGTAAGAACAATGGGGTAACACATTTGAATAGTGTTCTTAGGGGACTGGTGACATTTAAATAAAAGCAGAGCAACAACTACAGTTTGTACCCAAGAAAACAATGACAGATGGCATTTATTTTTCAGTTATCTAGAGTCACAATTACTCAAGTGACCATTATGGAGGCCCCTCAAACGGGGGAAAAGGGTTCCCACGAGAATCAGTTGCCCCATTGTAAGAACCCTATCACCTTCATTAATTGGAATTGTAGAGCTAGCTAACACATGTAGCTTAATAGCTATGAACAATTGGCACATAAAAAATTCACATTAGAACATGTGAACACACAGTGTGACTTCTGTTAGAGACAGGCTTCCCTTCCTACAACCCATTACTTCTTGTAGGTTTAGATTTTTCACCAAACCTACTTTATTATGGGTTCTTGAGTACCTTTACCTCTCTTCTAACCAACCCCCACCCCTCAACCTTAGGTAGATTAGTAGGGAAAGGGCTGTAGTCCTCTTTTGTCTACTTCCTGCTGATCAGGGTCTATGGGTCATTAGGGGATTACCAGACTCAGTCATCAAGATACCAGCAAGTCCAGTCCAAAGGCCAACACGAAGCAGCAACACAAAGTCAGCAAAAGCCGCAAGACCCAGTTGGGTTGCCTGGAGAAGTTCTCTAGAAAGTTTCTCACGGTGAAGTCAAGTGTGGGGAATGTGAATACCAGTACAGCAATGCTGATCCAAAAAGCGATGCCTCACTTCTATATATGTCCTCTCCTCAGAGTCCACCCGAGGATGCTCTCAGCTAGCCAAAGTGATGCCCCTCACACATGAGGGGTCACAGCAAAATATCACATGCTCTCTCCCAAGCCAACCTGGGCAAAACATCACATGACAAAGTTCAGTCTTCAAAGAAACCAGAAATTTCCATTTTAATTTCTTCTTCCATTAACAACAGGTTTCAATGGGGGCAAATGCTCTCCTCTCTGACATTGTTAACCACACCCTCGGTTGAACCTTCTGATCAAATATTGGCTCGTGAGATGTGGAGGAATCCGTGTTGTGCCAGTTCTGGGTTTGACCCTCAGAGGTATGGCTCTGCTTCCCTCTGGCCTTTTCTCCCCTATCTGGGATAAAGACAAAAGAGAAGGAATTAAATCAGCTACTGTGAACCCAGAAATGAAATTTGCATTGAATAAGGGTAATGAGAACCCTGGACTGTTTTATCTGTGCAGTTATATCAAAAAGAACAACATTCAATCTTGTAGTCACTGTGTTTCGGGGACTGTTTGGTTACAGGCACTTAGCAATAGCTAACAAGTACAAAGGACTCTTTCCTGTTTGGGGATAAGCAGCCTAGAAAGACAGAATACTTACACACATAACAGTAAACAGTGGCCTGTCTCCCTTCCAGCTCGCAATTAAAGATAACAAATGGGAAAATGATGAACAAACCATCCCTTCCTATGGGAAGAAGCTGGAAGGCCTTGCTAAAGATGATGAGTGGTGCAGCAAAGCCACCGAGGCTGTGTTGCAGAAAGTCTGCCCCTTGCAGTATGGCTATGGTGTCTCCCTGTTGTCGCTGCTATACGCAAAGGCTACATATTTCCATCCTGACCACCAAATATGTTGGAGGAAGGACTCCAACAGAATACAGAAGCTGAATTTCCAAGAACAGCTGAGGCCCAGGGACAGTCATCTGGCATTCATTGTATGGTTTTTGTGAGGAAAGCAAATTTAGGGTGATAGTACCTCTTCAGGGATATACATGGAAATCGCCTACACTGTTTACTGACACTGCTTTAAACGTGCATCAGAAAGTCTGGCTCTTCCATAGGAGTCCAATTTAAAAAAACAAAAAAACAAGCGAATAAACAAGCAAGGCTCTGCAGTAGTGCAGCAATAGCCACAGCCATTGTGTAATGCTTGTGTGTAACCATTAGAGGGCATATATCTACTAGTTCTCAAATCTAACAAAATATATAAAATATATATGTATATATATTGAACTGCAGTGAAATTCAGAGTAAGACACAGACCTTTATATATTTTTCTTTTTTATTTTTATTAATTACAGTTTATTCACTTTGTATCCCCCCCAGTACCTCCCTCCCTCCTCCCTTCCCAATCCCACCCTCTCTCTTCCCCACCCATGTCCCTCTCCCAGTCTACTGAAAAGGGAGGTCCTCCTCCCCTTCCCTCTGATCCTAGTCTATAAGGTCTCATCAGGAGTGGCTGCATTGTCTTCCTCTGTGGCCTGGCGAGGCTACTCCCCGCTTGGGGAGCGGTGATCAAAGAGCAGGCCAATCAGTTCATGTCAAAGACAGTCCCTGTCCCCATTACTATGGAGGCCACTTGGATACTGAACTGCCATGGACTACCTCTGTGCAGGAGTTCCAGGCCATCTCCATGAGTGGTCCTTGGCTGGAGTATCAGTTTCAGAAAAGACCCCTGTGCCCAGACTTATAGGATCTGTTGCTGTCCTTGTAGAGCTTCTGTCCTCTCCAGGTCTTACTATTCCCACTTCTTTCATAAGATTCCCTGCACTCTACCC
>CM053753.1:74529258-74573368 GCA_028658305.1 Pachyuromys duprasi | reverse complement strand
CGCTTTGGAAATCAATCTGTTACTTTCTCAGACAATTAGAAATAGTGCTTCCTCAAGATCCAGCTAAACCACTGCTAGGCATATATCCAAAAGATGCTCAAGTATACAGCAAGGACATCTGCTCAACCATGTTTGTAGCAGGTTTATTTGTAATAGCCAGAAGCTAGAAACAGCCCCGATGCCCCTCAGTTGAGGAATAGATACAGAAATTGTGGTACATGTAAACAATGGAATATTACTCATTGATATTTTTTTTAAACAAGAGAATAGCCTCAGGTTTTGGAGGGGCAGGTGAATCTACAATTTAGTTTACTGCATAAAAACATGATTCTGAAGTTGCAGTCATGCTGCATTCATGCAGCCTAAATATCACCCTGAATGTGGCTTTGCAATTTGTCAACTTAGGCAATTTGAGGTCAGCCTGGTCTACAAAGTGAGTCCTGGACTGCCAGGGTTATGCAGAGAAATCCTGTCTCAAAAAACTGAAAAAAAAAAACCCCAAAAAACCAAAGCTATGTAATAAGATTCATGTATGAGAAATTAAAGACAGTTATTGTCCACCAACAGAAATCCTAGTGTTAAGAAGCCAATAAATGAAAATTTTAAAAACATAAAGTCAAAAACTTCAATAACAGACTAAATCAAGCAGAAAAAATAATTTTCTGAGCCTCAGGATAGGTCTTTAGCAGGCATGCAGTCAGACAAACAACAAAGAAGAAAGGAAAACAAAGCAGGAAAGAAAATAAATAAGGAAAAATGAAGGATGTCTACCAGACCTCTGAGAACCCACTGAAAATATTGAATTGCAGAGGAAGAGAAGACACAGAACTTATTAGAATATTCTATCCTTTCCCAGTCTTGGGAAAAATCCTTATAGCCAGGCTTAGGAAGTTCAAAGAACCCATCTGACACAAAGATTATTTTTGTGACATATTATAATCATATTGTCCACAATCTAATCATTACTATGTCAATGACACTGTGTGTCTGTGTCAAAAGATCACACGTGCCCCATGAATGTGTGTGTAAGTATGTGTTAATCAAAAAACAGTAAGTAAAGCTGGGGAGATGGGCAAAGTGCTTCTGGCACAGGCCTGACATGCTGAGTTCTGATCCCCATTACACACAATATCGCCAGCATCTGTGGACCAAACATTGTCCTGCTGAGAGATGGGGGGCAGAAAGCCTGCGGCAGCTGGTAGAGCAGGCACCCTGGCATATGCAGCAGTGGAGAAGAGAGTTCCCATCTCAAGCAAGGAAGAAGGGGAGGACTGGCAACTGAGGCTGTCCTCCACTGGTGTGCCATCTATCACACATGCATGCCAAAACTCACATACTACGTACACATATATATTCATACGTCATGAATAATTGTAATAAAATTTTAAGTGGGATAGAAAAATGTCACTGTAAATCTGCCATATTTGCACAACAAATATGTGTGCATTCTGTGTGTGTGTGTGTGTATGTGTGGTTTTTAGATAGAAAAACCTTTGGTAATACCTAATTCAAAGAACAAAACTGTATTTTAAAATACACATTCAGTTTTCTGTTGTGGCCCAGATTGTATAGTAGAATCATGGACTGTTTACGTGGAAAGATCTCTAAAACTACTCAAATTACTTCAGTAACGAATCTATAAATTTCACATTTACTAACTTGTAGGTTGGATATTATAAACTTGTCAACATTGTCCACAAAATGCTGATCTCCTAAAAGAATCACAAGGTTTGAGGAGGAAGAACTGGGGTCATGTATCACCTAAGCAAAGGCTAGACATGGGTGTAGGGGGCTGGGGATGACTCAGTGGTTAAGAGCACTTACTGCTCTTGCCGAGGACCTCACTTCTGTTCCCAGTACCTACATGGTGCTCACAGCCATTGTGGCTAGAGTTTCATGGGATCCAATGGTCCTTTATGACCTTCTGATCTTCGAGGGCTAAGCACACACATGGTGCACATACATATATGTATGTATGTATGTATGTATGTATGCAAGCAAACACTCACGCAGTGAAACAAAAATAACTGTATCATTAAGAACAACGGTAGACAATCTGCACAGGTGCCATATTCTTGGCTGTCAGTTCTAGAGCCTAGCTATTCAAAAATGCCCTCTCCACGATGCTGCCATGGAGGAGGGCCTTCCTCTCCTTCCTTACACAAAGATTCCCGACTAAGCCAATGTGTGCCCTACACAACATTTATGAAAGCTTTTCAGGAATTTTCTTAAAACCTTTTTTTCTCCTGAAAGTGTGTCCCTGGACAAGCAGTACCTGGTAGCAGGTTAGAAATGCAACTCCTCAGGCTCCACCAATCACCATTTGGCTTTTGAATAAAAGTCCCAAATGATTCTTGTTCGAACTCTAGTTGGAGAGGCACCTGTCTTAAACAACCTCTTCCTTCTAGGAGTAATCTCAGACTGGATTGGAGACAAAGGCAGTGTTGGGCTAGGAAACAAAA
The DNA here is from genome assembly GCA_028658305.1 of Pachyuromys duprasi. NCBI lineage: Eukaryota > Metazoa > Chordata > Mammalia > Rodentia > Muridae > Pachyuromys > Pachyuromys duprasi. The sequence goes on along the minus strand of CM053753.1, from coordinate 74,570,906 downwards.
ATGATAGAGAAAAGACAGTTTTGTAATCATTCCTTTTTTTAAGACTACCTGGTTTGATTTCGTCCAAATTTGAAAGTTTGGCTCCTTCCCTTAACGTGAGTTCTCCCACGAAGAGAGGGAGTTCTCCCTCTTCTGCCTTCACCAGCCTTCAGGGATGGAATTTGGGGCAACTACTCTTTCTGCAAATCTGTCTCACACATCAAGATCTTTGCTGCTTACCTCTCAGAGTAGCTTAGATAACAGACTAGCACCTACCTAGACAGCTTCCATTTATTTCCATTCAGTTCAAGCAGACAAGGGGGTTAGATAAAAGTCAAGATCCTTCCAGATATATAAGAATTTTATTTATTTTTGCTTGCATGTATGTCTGCGTGAGACTGTTGGGTTCCCTAGAACTGGAGTTACAGTCAGTTGTGAGCTGCCATGTGGGTGCTGGGAATTGAACCCAGGTCCTTTGGAAGAGCAGCCAGTGCTCTTAGCTGTTGAGCCATCTCTTCAGTCCCTGAATTTTAAGCTTTATTTGCATGTCAAATACATTTTCATCTAATCAACAGTGACTCAGGACATTTCTACAAGCACCCCATTATCGGCCACTAAGAATAGTGAAATAGGTACATGCAGAGCCACAAAGAGACCTTTGAAGTAAAGAATAAGGGAAGAGCTTAAAAGATGCCAATTGGGAAATTAAGAAACTACTGCCTTATCTCGTAGCTACAGCTGTGTGTGCTTATTGCAGCTGCAGGTGGAAATGTCTTTTTTCTAGCTCCACTTCTCTATCTTCTGCTGCTTACAAGGCCAACTTAAATTGCCAGTTTATCGACAAAATCTGTACGACTCCTCTAGCTGGATTACAGTATGTCAAAACTTGACCATACCCCACCATAAATTCAATTATGTACTATGAGGGAGAGGGATGTTGCATTTCCCATAAACAGATGTGTCCTCAACCTGCTTCCTAGATCCCATGTATATAAGCACGCCATGCCATCATTTCAAATAAACTGAGAAATGAAAGATAATTTACATTACCCTTCAGGAAGTATACCTGCATTCTCAAGCAGAAAATGAGAAGGACTGACCACTGGGAAAAGAAGATGACAAAGCCTTGCATCCCCTTCTAACATCTTTTCTCCGTTCAGCTTAGTTTCTTTGCCCAGATACAATATCCTTGTTGGTAGATTAGCAGCTGTAGTCTCAGGTGGCTGTGATTTCATCTTGTTTTTCGAGGGGTGGGTTGTGCCCCCTCCTCTTAGTATTTGAGAGGCTTTCCAGTGCTGTGGGTAACACGTCTTACAGCTGACTTTCCCTATTGCTGAAATGGCGTGTAATAAAGTGGAGCCCATTTCTGAATTGTCTTTAGGTCTTATAAACCGAATTGCCAGTATCCAGATGAATATCAGTGATGTTTGTGTTTTCTTGGTGAGTAAGGCTCTTGGGCAACTATGAGGGGAGGAACTTTGCTTTGATCTGGGTGATGATACACTTGCTAACTTCATATCTTGCCATATGACATTAGGTGAAATAGCAGTTCAATAGTGAGGCTTTGCTGGCATAGAACTGTGATAGCAAACTACAGGCTATGAGAGGAAGAATCAGTTCTTTGGTTGGGTTCCCAAACAATAGCCAAGGATGGAAGAATAAACCCTTTTATACCTAAGTGCAATTTCATACTCACCATCAATATGTTAGTATTAGTACAATAAAATCTCTTCACTTTTTAATAAGTCTGTGCTAGGCTTCTGTCATGGATACATACAGCTAATGAGTGAAACTGATAGTGTGCACATTAACAGGGTCTGATCCAGAGAAAAGATTGTGGAAAGATTAGGGACTAGTCCAGGTGGCTGCTCTTTGGGGCAGCCTGAGTTCAGGAAGAATGAAATTTCTGGAATTCAAAGGACAAACAAGCTGCCCAGCAATACTAAAAACCATTAGATGATCACAGAGACAGAAAACTATTTTCATGAGATTCTTACCTGAAAATTCAACTTTTCTTTTCTCCATTCCCTTCCCCCAAATTCTCACCTCCATCCCAGGCTTACAATTTTTACGATGAGGTGGCAATGACTGCTTTGGGAGCATACATTCAAGACAAGGCTTCGGTGAAATGGTACAGGGCCAAGACTATCCTGAGACACATCGCAGTAAGAGGCAGTAAGGTCTGCATTACGAATGACCAGGTGACTGTAATTCCACTATGGTAATTTCTACTGGAGCTTCTTACTAGATCTAAAATAAACTTGCTCACCTCTTCAACTTCCTAGTTAGGTTATTCATGTTCTTAGTAACTGAACATCAGTCGATATCTTTGGGGATGAAATTTGGCTGATTAACACCTGTTTAGCTTTTCAAAATGGACCAGCCTCTTGGATCTCTGTATTGGCAGCACCAGCTCCATATGAGGATGGGGTAAGAAATGCCGATCTGTGACCGTTGCCTTGGCTCAAGGACCCTGATTGTAAGTGGGGCCAGGCAGCTGTGTCTTATCAATCTCCTCAGATAATCTTAATGTTCTATAGAGCTTAGAGGCAGGGCTCTCATGAGCTCTCCCCAGAGCTGGTAGCAACTTTTTTCAGTTCACAGAAAATCCAGGTGGACCCTCAATGATGATATGGTTGTCTCATCAATGTCTTGAACTACGTTGTACTCAGTAAATGCTGACACTCTAAAGAAACTGTCTAATCTTATGTTAAGACTGTTGTATCCTAGCTTGATAGTGATGGTGCCATACAAACCTTCAGTACCAGCATTCAGAGGGCAGAACCAACCAGATCTCTGTAAGTCTGAGGCCAGTCTGGCCTACAGTGCAACTTCCAGGACAGCCAGGTGAATGCAACCATTCATCTGTAATGTTTTAGGTGCATTTTAATAAAGGAAGTACATATCTGCTACATATTAAAATCTAACCACCATTATAGAGTTTCAAAGCCAATGGGATAATTATTAACCTGTGCTATTTTCCCTCAGTACCCTTGCTATGCACCAACTGAATTTGAAGGGTCATTTATTTATTTATTATGTATACAATGTTGTATCTGTACATAAATCTTCATGCCAGGAAAGGACACCAGATCTCATTATAGATGGTTATAAGCCACCATATTGCTGGGAATTGAACTCAGGACCTCTGGAAAAGCAGTCAGTGCTCTTAACCTCTGAGCCATCTCTCCAGCATGTCAAGGGTCTTTTTACAGTCCTGAATCCCATATCAGTTAATCAACATGACTGCAGGTGAGCCAGGTGTCAATTGTTAATACTCTCAGCCGACTCCATTAATCTACACAAAGTTTGAAAGTCATCTCAGTCACAAACCTATTCCTCATCTTACCCAGAAATTACCTGAGGTAGGAAACTGACTGCCTGTTCATTTCCAACAGAGGCCTAACATAGACTACCAGGACTGCATCCAGGGTTTGGAGGCGATCCTAAATATGGAAAAAGAAATAATACAGATCCTGCAAGATCTTCACACCCAAGCCTATAACGCTGGAGATAATGATGTAAGTAGCTGTCTGGTACTAAGACCCTTTGGGATTCCTTCCTAACAGTTGGTGAGCAATCAGGCTCAAAGCAGACCTTCCCTCTCACTAAACCCATAGCACCTCAGGAAGTCAAAGTGAAGAAACTGCTGTAGCATGGAAGTTCTCCACAGCAGTTAGACAGTGGGGCCAAGGAGATGCAAACGGCCGAGCCTTGAGCCACAGCACTTACATCTAAGTCTTCGAAAATGGGCTCTGGGTATCTAGTCAATCTCCATGTGATGAAAGTAAAAACAGGATTGAAAAGCCTGACAGTTTTTCCTTAAGGTGGTCTGTAATTCTGTCATTCACACAGCAAGTGGGTACTTAATGGCTACCCAGAGGTCTTAAATGTCTGGGACCTTCAGTATGCATATGAATCACCTGGTCCATTTGAAGATGCAGGTATTGATTTAATGGGTCCAATAGAGCTTAGAGGTGTTTTTCTGCTATGGTCTGGGGCACTGCTGGTTCGTAGGCTAAGATGTGGGTTAACTGCCTCTCAATGAAGATCTGGTCTTTAATGAGCGTCCTTTTCTATTTTATTTATGTAGACATTAAGCTTTGTGAGACAGTTAATGACTAACCAGAAACATAACGAAAAACTTATGGCAAAGGAAATTGCTAAGCTGAAAAAAAGTGAGAAAGCTCAGCAGGAGGAGACGGAGGAAAAGGAAACTCGTCTGTAAGCCCACCCCGGAAGCTGCTGAGGAGGAGCACCCTTTCTATTACAGATCTGAGAGTCAGTAGTCTAAAGTCTGTCGCTTTCACTTGCTGGAGGGAATGCTTTCCTCCTCATCTTCCCAGTTCTCATGGGTGAAGATGGTCTGTTTTGCACTGTAATTATGTATAAAGAGGTTACTGTACACGGGTTTCCTGAGGGTTATGTAGTACACTGTGCATTTTAAAAGGCATCTCCCACACTGTCCCATGGTTCCCAAATACTCAGTGACAGTCAAGACGGGGTAAATTCTGGAGAGGCTGGAATAAGAGATGTGGAGGGTGGATATGATGAGACTATGTCTTATTTGAAATTCTCAAAGAATATTAAAAAAATGGGCAAATTCAAGTACAAGGGTAATACAGTGGTAACACTAAATCTGAATGTTTCTGCTCTCATTTGTGTATGTATTTTAAGCTTGGAAAGTGGGGGTTTCTTCACGTTAAATGATGTTTTTAAAGGGGGGTTTATGCCAAAAGGATGATCTTTACCTTAAGGGCATTAAGCAAACGGCTAATGCTGCCAGCTGCTTTCTCAAGGCAGTGGTAGATGTGGCTGAGGTTATACAGAGGTAACTAACTCACTATAGCCTAGTTCATGACTTCCTCCATAGTGAGACAGCCAGCAGCTACGGCAATAACTATTCTCAGGCGCAAACAATAAAGAGGCAAACTTGGGCCAGACTTCTCAGGGCTGATGTGAGTATCGCAGGATAGGCCTCTCAGGGCTGATGGGGTTAGCGCCACCTGAGAATGTTAGGACCAATGAAAATGATGGTGCGCACAGCAGATTTTATACGAGGGAGTTTTATTGGATGGAGAAGAGAGAAAGAAAAGGAGAGAGCAAGACATTATAGGGGGAAGGGTGGAGGGCGCCCTGACAGAGAAAGGGGAGAAGGCAAGAGAGGAGAGTGAAAGAGAGACAAAATGGCAGGTTGAACCTTTTAAGGAGCAACTGAACCACGCCTTCCAGGTGTGGCTACCTGGCGGGTGACACATGATGACATCATAGGTTACTAGGCAACCCAGAAGCAGGCTGCCCAAATACTATCAGAGAACAAATAGGAGCCTCTTTAGGATTGAGACCCAGCTCCAAAGCTTACTAGTCATGCATGGGCCTTACATCTTAATTGCCTCAGTGTCATAAGGTATAAATTAACAGTAAGTTTCATTATAAATAATGAAAAGTACTTAGAACAGCACCTATCCAGGTTATTTATCCTTTTTCTATACTACTACTTACAAGCACAGAGGAAGCTGATCTCTAAGAAACATTTCTGGAAAGAAAACCAGCACGGGGAAAACTGGGGGACTATCATAAAAAAAAGGTAAATTTTGTTCGAACATAAAGTCATGGGTATAAGAATCAGCCATAAATGTCTTCCAAAAAGTGAAAATGTTCAATAAAACTGCCAATTAAGCACTCAAAATATCATGCCAAAGGAGTAATATATGTTTAAAATGTAGGCAAATAATCACATGAAAATAAATCTACTTAGACATTCAGAAATTGAAAGAAAAAAAATCCATAGTAAAATGTTGCTCACTGGTCATCAAAGCACCCCAGGAAAGGTCACAAGTGCCAACACAACTGACAGAATGGAAATGTCTTTCTTTCTCACCAAAACTAGACTGAAAAGGAAAAACAAAATTTTTTTCTGAACGTAGATGGTAAAAAGTAACAATGAGTCAGAATAAATCAAAATAGTCAACAGTTCACAAGGAAGTGTGCCATTGTTCTAAAGGCATGGGCTTTGCATGTAGGTTCCTGCAGATAGCAGCCAACATTACAGAGAACTTTCATTGTCAATAATTGCCATGGGGAAGGGTGTGCTCCCAGCAATGGCATCCTGTGGTGAGCTTTGCATATTTTCCAATCACATGTTTTTTTTTTTTGTTTTGTTTTTTGTTTTTTTTCTAATCCTCCTTCTACTCTGTCGCGGTGAACTTCCATCAGCCGTAGTGATTACTGGTTTTCACTAGTTTGTACAACACTCGTGACTAAAGTCCTTATCTTTATACTTACTGGTGTCTATTGACTCTCACAACTTTTATTGTTATAGACATCTGCATTAATTTAAAAATCAAGAGTAAGAGCCAGGTGTGCTGGCATCGACCTGTGATGCCAGCTCAGAGGATGAAGCAGGAGGATCTGCGGTTTTAGATTAGCTTGGGCTAAATACTAAGACCCTCAAAATAAGAGGCAGGAGAAAGACCTCTCTCCCTCTCTCTCTCCCCAGTATTTTTCTAAAACATCTTAATCAGCCACAGCATTTAAAAAGGTTATTTTTGTCACAGGGCCTCATGCATGCACCCCAGGGCGGCCTCCAACTTGCATAGCCAAGAGTGAGCTTGAACTGATTCTCCTGCTGGTATAGTGCTGGTAGAGCAAGCAGGCTTATGCAATTGCTGCCAGTTTTCTGCAGTGCTGAGTACAGAAAACGGAGCCTTGTCGGTGCTGGGCAAGCACTCTGCCAACTGAGCCACAGCCCCAGGGCCAGCAGCACTGTGGCTGCCTTTAGTGTGAGAGAGGACTCACTGGTTTTTGTTTTTTGTTTTTTTTTGGGGGGGGGGTAGGGGGGATCCTTTTCATCCCTGGCCTCTATTTCAGACAGGGTACCTGCTGCACAAACCAAAACTTCTCCAGACACCGTGAAACACCCCCTTAAAAAGGTATAATTTCCCTGTTTGAAAAACAAAACCTCAACTGTGAAATAAATCTGCATTCAAAAGAAGACTAACATGGGCTGTAGAGATAATGGAGTTGATCCCTCTTCCAGTAGCCTGCTGCATTTCTAAAGTCTGCAGTGCCTCAGGTGATACACAGCTCTGGGGAGAGATGAGATGAACACAAAAGATAGTTTATAAAAGAAACAGCAAAGCTTAAGCTGGAACACGGAGCAAGGCCCGCCTCCACCCCCAGCCAGGCTCCAAAAGACAAAAGAAGGCTTCACAGTCCCTGCAAAGTCAAACAAGAGCAAACCACAGCTCTCGTTGAGAGAGACAGTTTATTCTAGAAACAAATGTGAGCCGCCGTGGGCCAGAGATACAGATTTAGGTTATTCCAAGTCTTGTGTTTGAACTGAGTAACAGTTTCATGGAACACCATTTTCGATAACAGCACAGAGAAAGTCATTGTCGAGACACTTTGCAAGTGCATTGGTGGCTGCATCAAATAGGCTGGTTGAAACATTTTTTATTGATTTATTATTTATTAAAATTTATTCACTTTGTATCCTGGCTATAGCCCCTCCCTCATCTCCAGCCAGTCCCATCCTCTCTCCCTCTTCTCTCCCTGCCCCTCCACTAGTCCACTGACAGGTGAGGTGCTCCTCCCCTTCTATCTAACCTAGCCTATCAGGTCTCATCAGGACTGACTGCATCCTCTTCCTCTGTGGCCTGGCAAGGCTGCCCCCACCCTGCAGGGGGAGGTGATCAAAGAGCCAGCACTGAGTCCATTTCAGAGACAGCCCTTTATAGATCCCAGATGCTAGAACATCTTTTTTAAAACCAGGATCCTCTGGAAGAACAGTCAGTGCTCTTAACTTCTGAGCCATCCCTCCAGCCCCCCTAGAATGTTTAATGTTTAGTGAAAACTAGTTGTCTGTGCACTCCAATAGGATTTAGCTACATCACAAGGATGTTAGGTCACATACATAGAGGTAGGCAAGAAGTAACATCTCTAGCTATACTCCTCACAGCTCCACTTGAGAGGTTCAAAAACTTGGAGTTAATTCTTGGGACTGGGGCAAAGTCACCAGAACACAGTTCTTTCAGAGCAGGGGTGCAGCAATCCCCCACCCAGATTAACCTCGAGATATGACGAGGGTCACATAGCCCCTAAGGAAGCCTATGGAATGTATTAACTCCCCCTTGCTGCAGCCTAACCTAACAGGGCAATACCTTGCCCGGGGGAGGGTGGGTCAGGTGTCCCCCAGGTAGCCAGTCCTGATCATTTGCAGTTTTGGCACCTGAAAACAAACCAATCATTTTAAGGTCAACTCCCCTAGAGACCTTTTCATCCAATCCGATAGTGCCAAGACTTACACTTCCCTACTTTCGTTTTTGCTCCCTTAAAAATCCTGTTCCCTCAGAGTTGGGGGGTCGCTTGATCTTGCAGAGGGCAGCCACCCAGCTTTGTAATAAAGTTTGTAATAAAGGCCCTCGTGTGTTTTGCGTCGGACTCAAAGCCTGTTGGTCATTTGGGGACTCTCTATCTGGGTATTTCACACTATTTGTCCTAACTGGGGGAGCTAGGGAATGAAGAAAGGACAAACAGACAGATACATGAACACAGACAAAAAAGCCAGCATCTCTGAGGGGAGGCCTCAAAACCCAAAAGCTTAGCTTGTTATATACAGGTGAAGAAGGCAGGTTTAGCTTATCTTGGTAGGTAGCAACAGTCTTCAATCTGTAAACACTCAGGGTGAGAAAGCTATGTGGGCCATTTTCCAAACACACTGTCAACATTTACACTCAGATTCAAAGGAAGGCTTTGCTGTCACTCTGAATCTCACCAAGGAAAGGTTTTGCCCCTCTCATGGGCCTGAAACATTGAGGTCCTGGACATGGCCATTACCAAGTCAGCAATATACATTAACTCAGGACTGCATTGCTTCCCACATTTGGGGAAGCTAAAAAGGCCCACGAAAATTTGACTCTGGAGCTGCAACAGTCCAACTCTCCTCAGCCATTGAACTTTTAGGTATCAATAAGCCCTCTGGAATGTGGGTGCAGCTCCCCTCCCCCAGCCCATGGGAAATTCAGTTAACAAACCACAGATGTCTCAGCCATCACTTCAGGTCTGAAGTGAGAAACCTGAGTCATCACTACTGACAGACAGACACTGGAGGCCTCTGTGCTTCCCTCCCTCACAGACTGGGGCAGGATGGAGGACATGCTGAGAGAGGCTTCTAGATCAAGTCTGTCTTAGTCAGTAGAAGGCCAGATACCTTTACATCTTTAAACCCCTTACCATTCTCCTTGTCAAGAAGCACTGGGGATACAGCAGAAGAGAGAGGACTTGAACTCTGGCTCACAGAAGCAAATACATTTGGTTGAGAGGGTGGACCATGAGCTCATGCTAGGACAGTAGGTGCTAATCTGATGAATAAGCTTCATTCTTGTGCCAAGCATAAAGGCAGGTTTATTGGGTGCAGTGTTTACTGTTCCAGCATAAAGGCAGGTTTATTGGGTGCAAGGTTCACTGGTCCAAAGGAACAAGGCCAGGGAAGTTGACATGAGGAGGGAGACAAAAAGGAAGGGGAATAAAAAGAGAGAAAGTGTGAGTGCATGCAGGGAGAGAGAAAACACAGAGGGAGAAGAAACCAAAATGTCTGGATTATATAGGGAACCCCAGCAACTAGGCTGAAAGTTCAAGGTAGAGGGCAAAGTATGCCAGCCATGACCTATTACAGGTAAGGACTGAAGGATGTTGGGAGAACTTGGAGGCCAACTCCGCTTTGATATGTTAAAAACACACCTCAGTTGCTTTTCTTTGTTCTGAAACTCAATGGTCAAGAAGACTATAAAACGCCCTAACATAAAAATACATCAATGATAATGGCACTTACAGAGGTACTGAATCAAATGGACCTAATGGATGTCTACAGAACTTTTCACCCAAACCCAAAAGAGTATACCTTCTTTTCAGCACCTCACGGAACCTTCTCAAAAATTGCCCATATAGTAGGGCACAAAGCAAGCCTCAACAGATACAAAAAGATCGAAATAATCCCTTGTGTCCTATCAGACCAACATGGCCTAAACAACAACAGAAATAACAAAAAGCCTACATACACATGGAAACTAAACAACTCTCTACTCAATGACAACTTGGTCAGGGAAGAAATGAAAAAAGAAATTAGAGACTTCCTAGAATTCAGTGAAAATGAAGGCACAACTTAACCAAACTTATGGGACACAATGAAAGCAGTGCTAAGAGGAAAGTTCATAGCACTAAGTACCTCCAGAAAGAAGTTTGAGACATCTCATACAAGCAACTTAATGTACACCATAAATCCCTAGAAAAAAAAGCAGACACACCCAAGAGGAGTAAATGATTGGAAATAATCAAACTCAGAGCTGAAATCAATGAATTAGAAACAAAAAACAATTCAAAGAGTCAATGAAATCAAGAGCTGGTTTTTTGAGAAAAAAACAAGATACGACTAATAACATAAAGTACCTTGGTGTGACTCTAACCAAGCAAGTGAAAGACCCGTTTGTAAAAAAACTTCAAGTCTCTGAAGAAAGAAATTGAAGAAGCTACCAGAAGATCAAAGATCTCCCATGCTCATGGATAGATAGGATTAACATAGTGAAGTTGGCCATCCTGCAAAAGCATCCTACGATTCAATGCAATTCTCATCAAAATACCGACACAATTCTTTACGCACCTTGAAAGAAAAATTCTCAATTTCATATGGGAAAAATAAAAATCCCTGAATTGCTAAAACAATCCTGTACAACAACAGATTGTCTGGAGATATCTCCATCCCTGATCTCAAGCTGTATTACAGAGCAATAGTAATAAAAACTGCTTGGTATTGGCATAGAAACAGAAAGGTGGATCAATGGAACCGAATAGAAGACCCAGAAATAAACCGACACACCTACAGATACTCGGTTTTTGACAAAGATGCCAAAACCGTACAATGGAAAAAAGAAAGCACCTTCAACAAATGGTGCTTGTCTAACTGGCTGTCTACAGGGGAAAAATGCAAATAGATCCATATTATCACCCTGCGCAAAACTAAAGTCCAAGAGGATCAAAGACCTCAATATAAAACCAAAGATTCTAAATCGATTAGAAGAAAAAGAGGGGAAGAGCCTTGAACTCTTTGTAGAGGAGACAACTTCCTGAACAGAACACCAACAGCACAGCTCTAAGATCAACAATCAATAAATGGAACCTCATGGCACTGAAAAGCTTCTGTAAAGCAAAGGACACTGTCGTCAGAACAAAACAACAGCCTATAGACTGGGAAAGGATCTTCACCATCCCTATATTTGACAGAGGGCTAAAATCCAGAATATATAAAGAATTTAAGAGGTTAAAAAGTAACAAATCAAGTAATCCAATTAAAAAATGGGGTACAGAGCTAAACAGAAAATTCTCAATAGAAGACTATTGAATGACAGAGAAACACTTAAAGAAATGTTCAACGTCCTTAGTCATCAGGGAAATGCAAATTAAAACAACCATGAGAACCCATCAGAATGGCTAAGATCAAAAACTCAAGTGACAATACATGCTGGAGAGAAATGTAAACTTGTACAACCACTTTGGAAATCAATCTGTCTCTTTCTCAGATAATTAGGAATAGCACTACCTCAAGATCCAGCTATACCACTCCTAGGCATATATCCAAAATATGCCCACATACACAACAAGGACGTTTACTCAACCATGTTCATAGCAGCTTTGCTGGTAGTAGAATCTGGAAATAACCCAGATGTCCCTCAACAGAGGATTGGATACAGAAATGTTGGTACATCTACACAATGGAATACTACTCAGCAATTAAAAACAAGGAAATCATGAAATTTAGGGGCAAATGGTGAGATCTAGAAAATATCATTCTGAGTGAGGTATCCCAGAAGGAGAAATACACTTATGGTACATACTCACTTATTTAGACCTATAAGATATGATAAACATACTGAAATCTATACACCTAAAGAAGATAAACAAAAAAGAGGACACGGGGTAAGGTGATCAATCCTTACTTAGAAAGACAAATGGGATGTATGAGAAAACAAGTAACAGAAGAGGGTCCTACCACAGAGGGCCCCTGAAAGACTCTACCTAGCAGTGTATCAAAGCAGAAACTGAGACTCATAACCAAACCTTCGGCAGATGGCAGGGAATCATATGAAAGAAGGGGGAGTTAATATGATCTGGAGAGGATAGGAGCTCCAAAAAGACTAAATATATCTGGGCACAGGGGACCTATATGAGACTGTTTTTCCAACCAAGGACCATGGGTGGATATAACCTAGAACCTCTGCTTGCCTGTAGCCCATGGTAGCTCAGTATTCAAGTGGGTACCCTAGTAAGGGGAATAGGGACTATTCCTGACATGAACTCAATGGCAGACTCTTTGACCTCCCCACCCAGCAAGGGAGGAGCAGCCCTCCTAGGCCACAGAGTACTTTGTAGCCAGTCCTGAAGAGACCTGATAAACCAGGGCCAGATGAAAAGGGAGGAGGTCCTCCCCTATCAGTGGACTTGGAAAAGGGCAGGGAGTAGATGAGGCAGGGAGGGTGGGATTGGGAGGGAATGAGGGAGTGGGTTTCACTTGGGATACAGAGTTAATAAAATGTAATTAATAATAAAAAATTAAAATTAAAAAAATTGCATTAATGTGACTTTGAAGACTAGGTAACTAGAAGTGAACAGAACTACCATATTTTTCTGTTAGGAGACACATGCTTGAGTCCAGCCACCTCAGGAACAACCTCCATCTTGCTGGTACGGTCAAAACTGAGATCATGTTCCCAGGCCCCTGAACCAATTCCTATCCTTCTTCAGGTGATTCATGTTTGTCTTTAAAGAGGGAAGTTGCCGATTATATAACCTACGCACACAAGTCATAAATGTATTGCATGTTATGACTTTATTGACTATGTGCAGCTTGTCCACTCCTTTATTCCTTTATCATTCTGAATTCTGGGTCAGAAGTCCAGGAGGTTACCTAACTACAAAGAGTAAGTAGAGGACCCTGAAACCAAGTGAAGCAGACCAGGCCCAGTTACCAACGTTCCTTGCTCAATCCTTTCTATCAAAATATGAGCTGGCAATGCTACAGCCCACCCCACTCCCCCTTGCTTTGGGGTTCCATCCTTTCCATCCTTCAAAAATGCTGTACAATTTCTCTTTAAGGTCAAAGTTCAGCTCTGGAGTCTGTTCTGCGGCCCTGATTGATCAGTAGTAGCCTGAGTACAGTAAGATGTTGTTATCTGATTAAATACGTAATAAGATGAATGTTTACAGACACAGCTCTGGGGTCTGTGCCGTTGTCCCTGACTGGTCAGTTTTTGCTGCCTAACTCAAATAGTTTGCTTTGCGGGACTCTTGTGACTGTTCAGGTTATTTTTGGTTTTCTGGACCACAACACTGGAAGTATATAACCACTATATTTTACTGAGGAGAAAAAAATCGCAACAGAGAAATACAAAAACATAAAAAGAATTGTGGCAGTGGATGAAAACTAATCCATATTGCTAGACAAAAATAAAAGCCAAGAATGGTATTTTCAGCAAGAATGTACTTATACAGCATTATGAGGTTTTGGAGGTCAGGTTTATAAGTCATTTGATAATCAACATCCATTTGTGACTTTAAAAGTTTTAAGTGAAAACAAAACAGACACGGTCATGTAAACCTGTAATCCCAGCACTTTAGAGCCGAAGATGGAGGACATGGAGTTCCAGGCCAGCCTGGAATCTGTAGTAAAATGACAAGATTGAATGCAGGCATGGGGATGGGGGAGCGGTTCTTGGTAATCTCTAAGTAGATGAAACTCAAGCCTGCTAAAGGGTGTTTATAAAAAACAGACACTAGACGGGTGGTGGTGATTTTAGCCGAAGTACTTCAGAGGTAGAGGCAGGCAGATCTCTGAGTTCCAGACCAGCCTGGTCTACAGAGTAAGTTCTAGGACAGCTGCAGCTACAAAAGAGAAATCCTGTAAAAAAAAAGGGGGGGGGAGCAAACAACAGGTGTAGTAAAATCTCAGAGATAATTTTATTGCAGTCTAAAACAAGATCAAAGTTTGTGCTATTACTGTTTCATTGGCGTAACTTGCCAACTTATTAAAACTGAAAAAAAAGTCCCTAAAACATTTATTTACTTTGTGTCAGTTGCTCAGTACTGAATATTTCTACTTCTCTTCCCAAAAATGATTTCATAAAATAATGAACATTCATAAAGCAGTTATCTTCTATAACATTAAGAGAAGAAAGCATCCTTAGTAAGCTATAATCTAGATAAACCCAAAGCAACAGCTATTGGCAGAATGAGGGAAGGAAGTAAGAGTCGTCTGGGTGTGGAGTAAAACAGATAAATTATCTGTTGCAAATGAGATAACTGTACGAATAAATATTCACTATCAAACACGCAGGTACCCAGGTACCAGGAGTTAGGCAAATCCTGACAGACAGAGATGGCAAGGGGGCACAGAGAGATAATAAATATAGCAGACTTCCCGATTCTTTCTCACCTAAGAAAAAGGCCTGCATTTTGTCCTGCCAGTTGACCTATCCCACAAATTCAAGACCAGAACAGAATTTATTAAAGTTGTGGCCCTAGCACCTTCCCTTTCTTTTTTAGACTGAACAACCCTAAATTAGGGGAAGAAGAGCTCAGCCCCAGCCCAAGCCCTCGCCCTCAGGGGGAAAGCAGATTTCCATCTTCTCAGTCTCCCACTGCTTTAATTCTTTCTCTCTGTGTGCTTTGCTGTGCACATGGGTGTCTGCACCTTTAATCAAAGCTTTTCTTCACCAATTGACTGTGCCTGATGAGTCTGAAACATTCTCTGTTGATACCTGCTATGCTGTGATTTCTTTCCCCCCTGCCTTTAACTCTTTAGTGAGTAGAGGAAACTAAATCCGGGGCACTAGATTGCCACCCACCACAGCTTCATACTTCATTGTGACTTCGTTGTAGTCGATCTTTGTTCTAGTAGCTCTCTGTCATTCCTTCATATCTCCACACTTTCACTAAGAATAATATTTCATCCTCACAATGGTGGCTCATTGGGGAGACAGAGGCAGGTGGATCTCTGTGAGTTCAAGGCCTACATAATGTGAATTGCAGGACAGCAAAGGCTACACACACGCACACACACACACACACACACACACACACACACACACACACCCCTGTCTCAATTTAAAAAAAAAAAAGAAAGAAAGAAAAGAAAAGGAAAAAAAAGAATAATATTTTTCTTTGGATGTAACCTGCAACTTTATACTAGTAAATGAAATATTCCTAGCAGGTAAACCAATACACAGGCATATTTTGTCATATTGCTTTCCGTTTACTATCTATGCACCATCATTAAATACAGGAGAACTCAGCACTCAGATTAGCACCAAGAGTATGTTCTGTATCCATCATCTGAGTCTGCAAAAATACCACCGATTGGATGGTTGAACAACAGAAAGGTATTTTCCTACAGTTTTGGAGGCTGAAGGCCTAAGATCAAGGTATGGGCAGGATTTCTCCTGAGGCCTCTCTCCTTGGCTTGCTTATGTCTGCCTTTTCATTTCCTGGTTCTCTGTGTACACACGATTCTAGTGTCTCTCATTGCATGTAAATATCCAGCTTTTGTTAGGACTCCAGTGAGACTGGATTGTGTAATCACCTTTTGTAAAGACCCTTTCCCAAATGCCACTTTTTAACACTGGGTGTTAAAATTCCAGCATGTGAGTTTGGAGGAACATAAGACAGCAAGGAGTACTATTATGGGAAAAAAATTATCTGGAGGAAGGAAGGATGTGAGAAGCCCCAAGCTGATTCACTGGTGCTCAGAGTAGAATTCAACTACTGCTGTCCGAACAAAGGGCATTCTGTGGGTATCGTGCAAAATTCTAATTTTAAAATCAGTCACTTGAATAAAAATATCATAACTATAATCTTACTAAACAACACTCCATAATGAGAGTTATGCAAATGCAATTGTCATATCTGCACTTTACTTTGTAACCTTTCCTTCAGCTTTGTCCTAGATCTTTTGATTCTCTGGGGCATGCTTCAATAAGCCCTGATGTGCATAATAATCCTCTGAGTCTTTTAACATGAAAAAATATAAGCCTGAAACCTTGACACTTGAAGGACTGTTTAGATAGGTTTAAAATCTTTGGTTCAAGCTCCCTAAAGTTTCAGACAGAAGGTACCTGTTTCTGTTGGTGTTGACTCTGGCAATGTCAACTTGGCTTTCCTTTGGTACAGAATGACACAGTGTTCTTGCCTGGATGCCTAGTTGTGACCAGTGCAAGCAAGATGATCTAGTTTCTTATTAATAGAACTAGCTGATGTATTAATAGACACAGCTACTGGCTCCTGCTATTAATCTCAATGCTGGCCATTCTAGGACAATTTATTCAGATTTTGGATGGGCTGTTCAACAGTCTTACTTCATGAACACATTCTAAATGTGTTCTCCCTGAATTGGAGGCCAGGCTCATCTACATAGTGAGTTCCAGGATGGCCATAACACTTGCAGTGTTTGTTTGTTCCCCATTGTTTTGGTTTTCCTCAGATTGAAGGAACTACCATTATTCATAATTTGGAGTTTTTCCCCCTTCAACTTCAACCCTTCACTTATTCTGTTTTGCAAGTATTTTTGTTTCTCTTTTTTCATTTTTCTCACTTTTCCCATGAGAACAGAATGCACATCCCACATAGCTTCCTGTGGGTTCCCATTTCCCCCTGTGGACCTTATAATTTAGTCTCTGCTTGTGCAATGATTGTTTTCTCCATCTCTCCCGTAACTTTTACAAGCAACCATTTCACATCCTGTTTTTTATGACCATTGTCTCCTTTTAATGGGCCATCCTAGTGGGTTTTGGCCATGTCCTCTGAGGCCCTGTTTATATTTTCATTGTGTCCCTTTCCTAGGTCCAATTATATCATTAGCTTATTTATCTTTTATTTGTGTTGGAATATTATGTTACACCCATCCTCTGCTTTGGAGAAATATTTCTCTAGTGAGTGTTAGCTGGCAGGGGGGTTTTTCTTTTGTTTCGTTGATTTTATTTCTTTTCTTTTGTTTTGTTTTCTTTAAGCTTAGGATTCTTTTCACCTTATTCTTCTCTAATATACCTTTCTTCGTATGCCCTAATTATGCAATTATTTTGCCGATAATATTGAAATGGGATAGGGCTTTTCTTAATTAGGCTATGCAAGAGGCCATCACTTTCCCCGGTTCTCAGCTCCGTTGTAGAGCACATGCCACTTTTCATGCCAAGCCTTACCTCAGTTTCAGACCTTGTTCACAAAAGCTCTGTTCAGCAGTTCTGCACCGCTTCAGTTCTTTCCAGCCCTCAATGAAGATTCACCAACAGATCCTGTTCCCCACATGTACACAAACATGCCTTTCTCTTAAAGCTGCTGTTTTCTTGGGTGTGTCCCCTCGCCAGCATCCTCTTACCCCCAAATTCCCTATACCTTGTCTGTCTGCCTTTCTTTTCTGTTGCACTTCCACTCCTCAGTTACAGCAGTTCTCGCTGGGGATGGGTCTCATTTTTCTGGGAGTAAATATTTACTATTAATAGAATAGTGGGAGTGGATATTTACTATTAATAGAGTATGCGAGTAAATATTTAATATTAATAGTGAGAGTAAATATTTATTCTTGATTTCCAACATCAGCTCTTTCCACACCCCTAATGTGTAGAATGAGTACATTCTGAGATGTACTCAAAACCCTTTTGTGCCGTTCTGCACCCAAACTGCCTCATTTACTTACACACACTCACAGATACGGGGGGGGGGGAGGTAGGGGCAGAGACAAAGACTGAGACAAAGACAGAGAGAGTTACCACCCAGAATATCCACAGGAAAGGAAAAAAGGGAAAAGAAAACCTTGTATAACAAGAACCATAAAGCCCAGGCATTAAAATGTATTATTCATTAGTGTGGGGGATCTCTCTCAAAGACACAGACAAAACTATCCTATGTTTCCTGCAGAAATAGTTCTGGAGGTGGCAGTAGACAATGCTCCTGGAATGAGTTGTGACCGTAAATGAAAAGAGGTCAGGCTTAGGGAAAAACGTGGAGACTAGAAGAAGGCAGGTGAGTCTGTGCTTCCAGAAAAGTAATACTGCATAAGAAAGCCATGATGTCTTAACAGGGCTTCTTTTCCTGGCTCCTACAGGAAACTCCTTAAAAAGCTAACCCATACACTTCTAAATCAAATAGCAACTATAAATAGAGAAGGGGGAATGGAAGAAAGACAAGGAGATGATGAGGTAGAGGAAAAAGGAGAATAATTGGCGGCCAGTGTGCAGGTGTTATTGTTAGATAGAGGAGGGAAACCGAGCATTTTGTTTCTTCTCTTTCTATTTCCATATTTATAATTATATCTGAGGTAGGCCTGTGTGGCTTAGCTATTTGCAAGAATTTCCTGTAAGAACCAGGAAAATAATTCTTGCTTAAAAAGGATGGCTTTCCATATGCAATCTCTTCCTTAACTGAACCACAAAATCAACTGGGTTTTTTTTTTCTTCCTAGTCTCCATGTTTTACAAGGGGAGAATTTTTGTGCAATTGATACAAACTATAAGCATATATCTTCACTTTAGCCTTTCCTCTGTATGTATAGTACATTCTGTTGTAGACTTTTTATATTCCTCTACAACTGAAAAGGAAGCATTTAAAACTTGGGAAATAGTATGAGTAAAGATGCTGCCGTCCACTCTAGGGACAGAACTGAGCCTGGTTAAGAGGGAAACCACTCCCTCTTTAGACTGAACTTTTCTATTATCAAAATATTGTTAGGTCATAGCATGAAGGCTTTCTGGTGCTCACAGATATTGTTGATATGATAATCATTGTGCTTATTTTAATCCTAAAATATACAAGAGCAACAATTATACTTATTTGTGCCTCCGCTCAGTTTTCTATAATGTAACATTATAGGTAGAAAGTAAGTCCCTTTAAAATAGCAGAGGGATAGCTTGATATACATGATAAACTAAAATGGCTGAATGCTGTTCTTCGCACTAAATCAATTCAATTAATCAAGTATTTATTGGGCTTCTCCTTCTTCTTCTTCTTCTTCTTCTTCTTCTTCTTCTTCTTCTTCTTCTTCTTCTTCTTGAGATTGTGACTCTCCATGTAACCCTGGCTGTCCTGGAATTCACTGTGTAGACCGGGCTGGACTTGAACCCACAGAGTTCTGCCTGCTTCTGCCTCTCTAGTGCTGTGACTAAAGGTGTGTGCCAATATGCCAGACAAGTTTCATGTCAGCATCAAGGACATGTAAGAATCAAAGATGAATGGGTCTTGTCTTCAGGATATACATGATCTAGTGAGAAGCATGTGTGCCAAGTGGAACTCAGCATGGCAATTGCAAGATTTAGCCGGTATGTTTGCATTGTTCTTTCTTCTTACTGTTATATGAGCACACTAACTTCAGAAGATGTATGTATCATCATATTTTAGTCAATATTTGAATTTTTATCAACTGTGAAGAACATAGTTTTCAAGTGTACAAATTGACGTTTTAAAGTAAAATGTCATATTATTCTTTTAAATAAATCCAATAAAATGTAAATGCATAGTGATGTGCTATCAATCTTATGTTATAGAAAAATACAAAACTGATCTTTGGTTTTACTGAGAGTGGAGTACATATGAAGCTACCTCTTGTTTCTGACAAAATGTGTAGAAAATTTTCATAAAAGCCCAGAACTTCTCATATCCTTAAGTTCAAGAGGAACTATTCATATTCCCTCTTGCAGAAACTCATTTTTTTTTTACAGATAGAATAGTGCCTATGCCAATAAAAGGTATAAAGGGGGCAGTTACATCGCACAGTTGAAGAACAATGGCAGGATCTAGGTAGAGCTGCTGATGGCTTGAGCTGTGGTTACCACTGAAACACTGCTGCTAATAAGAGTCAAAGTTTGCAGGAAGGCAGTCTAAATATGCCACTATCATTTCAGTAGGCCATATTGTTGGCTATGTTCCCTACTATAACTTTTACCACCCGTGTCACAGGAATTTATCCGTAAACTTGTTTGGTGGTGGTTATTGATACTAATTGTTCATCAGCCTGCCATAGTCACATCCTGTGTTAACTTGCTCATCATTGCTTTCAACAGCATGAGCAATGTAGTCTCCACTGACAATAAGAGAGATCACTTTGTAGATGTGATATGATGGAAGCTGGTCCAGGATACTTAGCCAATCCAATGGCATCACTTTCTGTGGTACCCACAGGAGTCGTGGGTGAGCTCTACTGCCTCAGAAATTAAGAAGAGATTCTTGAGGAAAAACAGATGACTTTGAAAGAATCAATGACCAAAGAGGTCAGAATTAGGTAGAAGGTCTTCACTGACTAGTAAGTCTAAGGTCCTGGGGAGCCTGTGCAGTCATTTTAGAGCTGTCCAGCAATTTCTTTCTAGAAAAAGAGGTATAGCTCTAAAATGCTGAATAGGTAGGGGCAATTACAGTTGAACTTATACTATGTATATAAAGAGCTTTAAACAGGATATGGAAATAAGTTAGCAGAAAATAAATATCAATTGTATATAATACAAAGATAAAATATATGAGCAAAATCTTTAGAGTTGGAATTTTTATTCTAAGTTAAATTTTTCTACAACTTATAAATAGTTGATCAAAACAAAAGTTATTTAGACTCCTAAGCACAATAATTAAATATAAAAACAATTAACTGGAAATAACTTTCTTAGCTGGTCATGGTAGTGCACACCTTTAATTTCAGCACTCAGGAGACAGAGGCAGGCAATCTCTTTGAGTTCAAGACCAGCCTGATCTACAGAGCAATTTTCAGGATAGCCAGGGCTACACAGAGAAACCCTGTCTCAAAACAAACAACAATAACAACAACAAAATAACTTTCTTGAAATAAATGAGACCAGTTTTAAAAAATTATTTAATGTGCCAGTACAAGAATATTACTGATTGCCAAAATAAAGTAGTTCATCAGCAATTTCTCTAAACAATGGATAAAGAAAATTTTGTTATGACAATTATTTGGGCTGTTTCTGAACACCTATGCCCAATTTTGTTTTATTAACAAAATGAACCTTTTGTTATTATTTTGTTTGGGGGAGGATATTATTGTTGTTGCTATTATTTCTCTGTGTAACAGCCCTAGCTGTCCTGGAACTCTCTCTGCAGCCCAGGCTGGCTTTAAATTCACAGAGATCCACCTACATATGCCTTCAAGTGCTGGGCTTAAAGGTATGCAGCATGACTGCCCAGCCAAAATGAACTTAAAAAAAAAAAGATTTATTTATTAATTTATTTTGTATACAGTATTCTGCCTGCATGCCAGGAGAGGGCATCAGATCTCATTATAGATGATTATGAGCCACCATGTGGTTGCTGGGAATTAAACTCAGGACCTCTGGAAGGGCAGCCGACAGAACCACTGTGAGCCATCTCTCCTCCCCCCAAAAATGAACTTTTTAACAACTGAGTTTGGTCTTATCTAATTCTGTGGTAAGGGGGAAAAAATCAAACCTGAAAGAATTAATTATTTATTCTTCAAAATAATTCCTTTTGTTATCATTAGCACTGATGATTTCTTCAGGAGCAGTGCTCACTCCTAAGCAATGTACTACAGCAAGGTTCTAGAAGAATTAAGGTTAAGACATCAGCCATACATTGTTGAAAGGATATTTGTAAAAGAAAATGTCAGCCGAAAAAAATCAATATCATCACCTAGGAATTATCGTTAACAATTTTAAGAAGAATCACAAATGGAAGTAGAGGATATGTGAGCTATCTGAATCTGAACCTTACATAGAAATAGAAATAGCGAGAGAGAGAGAGAGAGAGAGAGAGAGAGAGAGAGAGAGAGAGAGAGGATAGATAGATAGATAGATAGATAGATAGATAGATAGATAGATAGATGATAGGTAGGTAGGTAGAGATATGTGTCCATATAAAAATCTGAACAGTGATTCGGGTAATAATTTTATGGTGTTAAGACTACCAATATAGGAGAGAAGTAAAGTATAGCAACTATTAACCAGATCTAAGAAATCTAGGTTTCAAAGTCAACTACTTTTAAAAGTTACCAGAAAGGAAATGTACCAGTGTTATACCACCAGAAACATTTATTGACTCTTGGTGTTATTGCTCTTAGTCTAGGATTACTGTGAGCTCGCTGGGTATGGTTGTGCAAGCCTGTAATCTCAGTATTCTGAAGTTAGAGGCTGGAGGACCATGAGTTTGAGGCCAGCCTGGACTACAAAGAACAATCCTTTTCAAAAATATAAGAGGTGGGAATATGCTAGAGTGGCAGAGAACTTGCCTAGCAGGCTCAGAGAAGAGAGAAAATGGAAAGGGAGGGAAAAGAAGGGGAGGGGAGAGAAAGAGAAGAGGAAATAGAAAAAGAAAAAAAAAAGGAAAAGAAAGAGGGAGGTAGAGAGGAGGAAGTAAAGCAAAACTCTTAGTTGTCACTTATAAAAATACCCGACATCAAATTCACCAAGAAACCAATAAATAAGGAGAAACTCTCAAAGGTTTAACCTTCCCTTTCCTATATAAGCCATCTTAAAGTAACCAAATAGTGTAGCTGAGGAGATGGCTCATTAGGTAAGAGAGCTCTCTGCTCAGGAACGAGGGCCTCAAGTCAAACTCAAAGCACCAACATTTCTTACAATCCCAAGCATACTTGTAACCCAAAGTCCTCTTCTAGCCTCCTAACAGGCATGTGCACACACTCTCAGACACAGATGTACATAAATGCCATACTCAAACACCACCAATACACACAAATGAATAAAGGAAAGTTTCAACTTCAGGAAATATTCCATATGATAAATAGTGAGGGAACAATACGTTGTAAACATTTTCATTTAGTAAATTCTTTAAAAAACAAGAACAAGAGGCTGGAGAGATGGTTAAGAGCTCTGTCTGCTCTTCCAGAGTTCGATTCCCAGCAACCACATGGTGGCTTGCAACCACCTATACCCTCTACTGCCCTCTTCTGGCATGCAGTTGTACATGCATGTAGAGCATTCAAAATTAAAACAATAAAAAAGGTAGGGCTGAGGGTGTAGTTGAGTGGTAGAGCATTAGACTAGCATGAGTGGGACCCTATGGTTCATCCTTAGCATCTCAAAACTCTGAGGAGTTTGATGATGACATGGGCTTTGGTCTTTTTGACTAAACCTCTTGTTCATGACCAATAAAAAAGCTGAACCTGTTAAAAAAATCAAAAATAATATAATAAAAGCAATAGCAGCAGGGCAGTGGTGATACACCTTTAATCCCAGCATTTAGGAGGCGGAGGCAGCCATATTTCTGAGCGGCAGGCCAGAGTAAATTCCAAAAAATCCAGGGCCACACAGAGAATCCCTGTTTCAAAAAACCAAAAGAAATAGGAGAGAGAGAATTATTTCTAATAAATGCTTTGGATTCCTTAGTATCTGAATCAGGGCAGATGAGTGCCAATCTGTTCATTTACTTATTTGTTTGTTTGTTTGTTTTTGTTGCCTTGTCTCACGCTCTTTCACAGAATTCACGATGAGGCGCATCACACTGATGCCCATCCCATTGTCCTTAGATGTCAGAATTCCCAGATTCATTCTGTAGACACCCTTGTGGTGCTTCAGTCTTTTCTGAGAGCAGGGATGCCTGGGTTTCTGTTCCCCTCCAGAAAAGAGCAGTGCCGGTGGTGACTTAAAAATCCTTTCTGCCTTGTTTTCTAGCCAAAAATTACTGAGCAGAAATTACTGGCATACATGAAGGGCACTTAGCATACTATTGCTTTATAAGCATGAAGTAATGGCCAAAGCATAGTACTCTTTAAATGCCATTTTCTGCCTGCGGTTAATATTGGCAATGGCCATCACTTCCTCAGTACATGCTTCTAAGTGCTTCACATCAGTGTGCTTGTGTTTCTTGGATCACCCTGAGTATTTCTGATGTCTTTCCCATGGTAACTTGTTAAAGGAAGTTCTGTTGTTAGTCCCACCTGCAGGTACTCTACCAAAGAATCTTCCCCAGGAATCTTCACTCAAACTTACCACCCTATTTCAGTGGTAATAATTTTGTTTGGTTGGTTGATTGGGTTGCTTTTTTTTGTGTGGGGGGGTGGTTTTCAAGACAGGGTTTCTCTGTGTAGCCTTGGCTGACCTGGACTTGCTTTGTAGACCAGGCTGGCCTCTAACTCACAGAGATCCACCACCCGACTCCACTAGGTAACAACTTTGTGTAAGAATCTTCTTTTTAAAATTTTTATTACATTTTATTTGTTTATTTGGGAGGGACACACTCATGTCATGGCACACATGTGGAGGTTAGGAGGAGAATTCTCGTGGGTGTTGGTTTTCTCTTTCTAGGACACAGGCCCTAGGGATGGAACTAAGACCATTAGGCTGCTCTGACACAGGTACATTCTCTGAACCATATAGCTGATCCTGTTACGAGACAGTGATTTGAGTCAAAAACATGGTGGGCAATTTGTTGATCATTGATCTCTATGATCTAGCTATACCTGTGGTTCACAGGAGATAGTTTATAAGAAAGATATCTGAGTTCATGTTGTCGGCAGTTGAAGGTGTTCCTTTCGGAGACAGGTGGGCAGGGAGTTGTGCCCAAGACCTCACTTTCAGAGTCTGGTAGCTATTGTGATGTTCAACATTCCTTGGCTAGTGGATGCTTCTTGTCAAGCTCTACCTTTGTACTCACGTCTTTTCTCCTCATTTCTTTTCTTCTATCTTTGACATAGTTAGGATTTTAATTCCTGTGAAGAGACACCATGACCACGGCAACTCTCATAAAGAAAGCATTTAATTGGGGCTGGCTTACAGTTAAAGAGGTTTAGTGCACTATCATCATGTCAGGAAAAATGGTGGCATGCAGGCAGACATGGTGCTAGAGAAGGAACTGAGAGCTCTACATCTTGAGGTACAGGCAGCAGAAAGAGACTGTGTGTCACACTAGGCATGTCTTGAGCATAGGAAACCTCAGAGTCTGCCCCTACCATGACACACTTCCTCCAACAAGGCCACACCTCCTAATAGTGTCATTCTCTATGGCCAAGCATGCAAACACATGAGTCTATGGGGGCCATACCTACTCAAGCCTATTAAAATCTTATATAAGAATACTCTTATTTAATTCAGTTCAACTCCAGGCATACTGCAGAAGTTTTGGTTTGGAGGGAGGGTCAATATACAAACCCAACATATTATCCGCAAGACTTCCTTTGTAATCAACCTAGACTCTTATGCTCCACTTGCTTCTCTTAATCTATTACACTTCTGTCAAACAATTTCTCTGTGGGTGGTACCATTCTCAGCATTCGAAACTAGTATCAACCAATTGTTATGAACTGGTTTAGTTTCTCTGCTGGCATTTTCCCCGTGTGTGGAAGTCTGCCAGTCCCACCTTCTGCCATTGGCTCATGTTCTGAGCATAGTAGCCAAGTCTTGGCCCAAGACCCTGCTGTGGCTGCCTGGTCTGAAGTCTATGTGGTCTCTTACTTGGAATAGATTGCCATCTCCTGAGAAGCACTGAGGGATGAGATTCAGATAAGAGAGAGAAAAGAAAAAAAAATGTACGGTTTGTGGTCACAATATATTTTTACAAAATGAGAGCAGCCAAATTTCCCAAGGAAAGAAGAATGTAAAACATGAGGAATTGGGCTGGTAGCTAAAGCCAGATGCAATAACTAGCAATTGTCCTCAGCAGAGTTTCAGGGAAACGTTCTTTGCTTAAAGAGAAGGGTTTTCTTGGCCTTGCCCCCCACCATGCCTTCTACATCACTACCTCTTTTTCTCCTCTACTCAGATCCAGGAAGACCTCTAACTTGTAATTGAGGAGCTTTGTTAGACTGATATGTTTAATTCTAACTTTTATTTTGATTTAAAATGCTTTGATGTGCCTCAATCCCGGCACTAGGAAGGCAGAGGCAGGTGGATCTCTGAGTTTGAGGCCAGCCTGGTCTACAGAGCAAGTTTCAGGACAGCCAGAGCTACACAGAGAAACCCTTTCTCAAAAAACAAACAAAACAAAACAAAAAAATAAATTAAATTAAAAAATATTCCTTGATGACTTGTAACAGTAAAATGAGTGAACATTTTAGCATATCAGTTTTCTTTCTAGCCGAGTAGAGTGACTTCTGTAACAGTTTATTCACACTTTACTCGGAAGAGGCATTCTTCGGCCTCAGGGACCTACTGATAGCGTCCCTTCATGGCATTTATAGCCTCAACGCATCAGTAAGGTGGCACCTCCATGCTGCAGGAACTACATTAAAGTGATGGAGCTTTCCAGCTTGCAGGAAGGATTATCTGCCACAAGTAACAAAGACATCACCAGGGTAAAAGAGGAAATCAATATATTTGGTGCAATCAATGTATTTTCATATAAAAAGACTATTGTCCTCATGGGAAGAAACAAAAACTGAAATAAATCTTTATGGTTTCTGTGCCAGAAAGGAAAAAGTATAAACTTTTTTTTTTTAAGCGGAGTATGGTGGTATATTCCTATAATAACATTCAGGAAGGATTGTCATAAGTTTGTGGCTAGCCTGGGTTACACAGTCAGCTCCAAGCCAAACTGCACGAAAATAAAATTTTTGTCTCAAGAATATTTTGTATACATCCTTTTATATAATTCCACCTCACATAAACCAGCATAATTTGTTATGAACATAATTTGAGTGAATAAAATTAGACCATACCTGAATTTTCACTGTTTCTAAATACAAATAAAAGATGGGCACATTTTGAAAATAATACCAAAGCAAGGGCACTCAAACAAACACATGTATCATATGCTAGTTTGGTTTCAGATACTTCTCATTTTAGCAATAACTTTGAAATCATATTTTCACAAGTATTTCCAGTACTTTTTCTTGGCTTTAGAAATTTTTTTTAAATTAATCAAAACTTTATTAGCAGGGTGTGAATTTTGTTTTAAAGTCTGGAGATAGTTCTAGTTGGTTGTTAAGTAATCACATTATTTGATAAGAACAGAGTGGTTTGATCCTGGAAACTGTCAGGTACCTGTTTGGCTGCAGTCGTGTATGATATTTGTAAGTTTTCAATGTCTAATTCTCTAATTTCTTTTAAAATTTACAAAATGCTTTCAAGATAAGAGGTCAAATGTAATACATCTCTGTGGTGCCTGACTAAATTCTAAACTCAGCAGAAAGAACAAGATTTCATAATGCTGAAAGTCTGGGTTCCTGATTCCTAGATCAAAAGAAAGAACATCCCTCTACTTGTGGTTACTAGCTTCTCTCTCTCTCTCTCTCTCTCTCTCTCTCTCTCTCTCTCTCTCTCTCTCTCTCTCTCTCTCTCTCTGACATTTGCTAGTGGCCTGAAGATCTTCCTGGGATCACATTCACCCCCTCCATCAACTACACCTGCTTCCTTACCCACACAACTTTGGATCCTTTTTTTTCCCCCATCAAGACCAATTTCAGATACTCAAATATTCTTGGATGTGTGTCTTCCATTGGAGTATGGACAACTTATCACAGGCTGTGTGGAACTCACTCTGTAGACCAGGCTGGCCTCAAACTCAGAGATCTATCTACCTCTGTCCCCCAAGTGCTGGGATTAAAGGTGTGTGCCACTACCACATGGCTCAAGCTTCTTCCCTAGTAGCTAACAATTGCCAATGGCTAGACATGAAATTTCATGTTTAACCCCCATCTCTATGATGGGATCTGTTCTGGCTTGGGCTTGCACGGGTTTTGTGCATGCTGTTACAACCATTGTATACCATGTTCTTGAGTCATAGAACATGGAGTAATCAAGTTGGTACTGGCCTGTAAGTCTCATCCTTACTCTCTAGCTTTTGCAGTTCTAGAAGGTGCTATGCACACAACTAGAGGAGAAAAGTAATCATCAATCATACTGAGCTGTGAACACTTTGAGGTATAATAATGGCTGGCCTAGTATGACATGCCTATGGAATAATAGTGGCAAGAATAGCGGGAGAGTAACCAACCACTTTATTGTTGGACATAAGTCCTAATCCATAAAACAAAGCACCTACCTGCCACTGTTATTGGGTCAAAAACCTATGACTAGACAGGGAATAGGCCCTAGGGGAGAGCTCACTTACTACTCTTATTTTGCTAAGTTAGCATAGTATTAAAACTTATCATTATACCCACAAACCAATGCATCTCACAGTCCTCCTCTGAGAAGTTCTTGTTTTCAGTAGCCTGTTTTCTTAAGATATTTCAGTCCTCCCTCTAAGAACTTGAACATGTTAACAGCACTCTCATTTTCATCAATTGCAACACTTCACAAGTAAATAGAAATCAAGTCCAGGGAACAATAAATAGCCCCAAGGAGTCTTCAACTCTGCCAGTGGCTTTCACCAAATCATATTATTTTGTTGGATCAGGTTCCTCTCCTAGAAAGTGCAAGGAGGTTGCTCAGAAGTTCTTAACCCCTTTTCAGATGTAATACATGTAACAGACTAGTATATAAACAAGAAAGATTTCCTGAGGAGACAAAGACTTTTAGAGAAGGAAGAAAAAAAAGAAAGAAAAAGAAAGGAAAGAAAGGAGGGAGGGAGGAAGGAAGGAGTAACAATTTAAAAATCTGTTTGATTGCTTTACTTTAATATATTGTAAAAGGGCTTGGCATACTCTCATGAGCCAAAGCAAAGGACAGCAGATAAATTATTCACCTGTCCGTTAGGGCAAGGAGCATAATGTTTTGCAATGTTTATAATAGCTTATAGCGTGTGATGTGGCTTCCCTAAAAACTCACACCCATCTCCGGTGCCTAGTGTATCTCTCTCAGGGTAACTCCTCCTGTTCATGCCTGCGTGGCAAACAAACATTTCTTTTGAAAGCTTAAATAATAGTTTTCTCTGTGTGTGTGTGTGTATGTATGTGTTTCTCAGCTCTTTCTCTTGTGGACACAGCCGCTGTAATGCTTCAACAAACATGGGTGGTCAAGGCTTTCCCTGGAACACTGATTTCATTTCCTGTGCACATAAAGATGGTCATGGGATTCCTGCATTACACAGTAGATGTAGTTTTGACTTTTTTGAGAAAACTCCATTCTGGTTTCCACAGTGGCTGTCCTAACTTGTTTTTTCACTAACAGTGTGCCAACATCCCCTTTGTTCTAGTAGTTGCCTATACGTGTCACTGTTTATCTGTGTGTGTGCGGTTTCTTTTCTGTTCTGGAGCAGCAGTGGTTAGATAGGATTGCCTGCATCTCAGGCTGCTGATCTTGCCTCCACCTCCAGAGTGCTGGGATTCTTGTGGAAAAGTAGAAGGAAAGAGAAAAGGACCTTCACAAGAAGACCAACAGAGCCAACTAACCAGGGCCCAGAGGGGCTTGCTGCGACTGAAGCATCAACCACAGACCAAGCAGGAGCTGGACCTAGAACCCCTGTATAGATGGGCAGCTTAGGCCTCATGTGGGTCCTCTAGTAAGGGAAGTGGGGACTACATCAGACACAGACTCACTTGCAAGCTTTTTTTATCACTTCCCCCTGAAGGGACTGCCTTGCCAGGCCACAGAGAAAGAGGACATGCTCAGTCCTGATGCAATTTAATGAGCTGTGTGGATGCAAAATGGAGCTTCCCTGGGGTAGTGGGGGAGAAAAGGAGAATGGGACTGGGAAGGGACTACAACAAGGATGTAAACAAAAACAATACACTTTCTCAAAAACTCCATAAGAAGACCAAGAGAGTCAATTTAAACAGGGCCCAGAGGGACCTATGGAGTCTGAAGCACCAACCAAGGACAATGCACGAACTGGACCTAGGTCCTCTACATATATGTATGTATTGTATCTGATGGACAGCTCTGGCTTCACATGGGGCCTCTAGTAAGGGGAGTGGAGAATATCTTTGACATAGACTATATTGCCTGCTTTTGATCACTTCCCCCTGTTGGAATTTCCTTACCAGGCACAGGGGAAGATCAATTCAGCCCTCATTCAACTAGATGAGCTTGGGTGTGTGGGTAGGGGAGCCTCCCCAATTCTGAGGAATAGTTGCATTAGGGAGGATGGAACTGGGAGGGAAGGAGGGAGGGGCCTATGACCAAGATGTAAATTGAATAAACAGATTAATTAATTTAAAAAGAAAAAAAAAGGCAACGCCTTTCTACAGAGCCCAGATAAAACTGTGGATCCTGTCTTCAGTTTTCCAATTAGGTTTACAGGTGTGGACCAACCACCATGTCCAGTCAATAAAAAGGAGCTTAAAGACACATGGCCTTCAGGAAATACTCATTTTATCCTCTCTTAAAACTACAGTTGGCTTCTTTGAACTTGCTTACTGCTCAGTCGGAGTTATCATTCTGTAATATACTGAAGAGAAAATCATGAGCAAGATTAAAGAATCATCACAAACATGCATACCTTTATAGCACCCATGAGGCCAAGAAATGGAACATCATGGTGACAGAGATGTGCACTTCCTTTTGTTCCCCTAAAAAGCCTCATCTAATGTAACCTCTCCTGGCTCTATCTGCTTTTGCCTGACTTTATGCTGCATATGGAATCCTCAAATATGTATAGTTTTCTACCTGTTTCATTCACTTACTAAACTGTTGTAAAATTTATCCTGACTTGCGTGAAGCAGTTTATTCACTCACCCTGAAGATTCTCCATTGTTTGAATGTGACATATTGTATTTATCCTTCCTACACTGGCAAGCATGTGTGCTTCCAGACTGATGGTATTACAGTCCTGTGAAAATTTGTACGTATGTGTAAACATTGCTCTTGCAAGAATATTTCTGTGTTTAACTGCTATGTGCTAAGTGCTTAAACAAGACATTATTTAAGGGACATAAAACATAATAACAAAAGAGCTGGCTATGCATCAGCAGACCACAGAGAAACTGTACATCTAAGTTCACTGCTTCTTGTTCATAACACCTAAAATATGAAACCAACCTTGGTGTCCATCAACAAATAGACAGATAAAGAAAATCTGGTTGATTGGTTAGCAGCTATTTTTAGTAATGAGGGCACCTCGCCCTCATTACTAGAATTAGAAATGAAGGCTATTACATATTACTGGAAACAAGCAAACAAAAAGTAATCCTTCAGTCCCTTGCAGGTAGGATTACATGCTGCTATTAGCTCTCTCCTGAAATTCTAGCATCTCAGAGGTGGGCCAAGAGGATTGGTGAGGTTTTCAGACCAACCTATGATACAGATTGAGAATTTGCCTCAAAAAAAAAAAAATCAATCAACAAAAAAAGTTTTACATCAATATGGACACCTGCATACTGACAATTAAACATAGCTGAAACTAGTTAGCACTAACCGCTTTCCAGTAAAATCAATACATCACCAAGATGTGATGTTCTTTCCTATGAGAAGGATAACCCTTGGGCTTTATATAGGCTCTTCAGATAAGTGTGGTAGACATATTTTTGTGTCTACTTGCTGTTGGCTTCTTCATATTTGCCATTCTCTGTATTACAAAAATTCTCATCATGACTAAGTCATTAATCATTGAGGAAACATGACAAATGGCAGAAGAGTCACCTGTTATATCACTCCCACAGTAAGAGTCTGCAGTTATGTTCACCATGTGTTTAAGACAGATTGCCATGAAAACTCATCACAAGTAATCATTACGGCTTTTCTTTCTCCCAGCTATACACCTATCTCTGGTCTAAAACCCCACATTTCCAAATCGTCCATCTAATGTGACAAAACATTGTTTAATCTCCTGCAGTTTTTGTGTTTGTCCAAGATGTGCCAAAGAAACTAGACCTTAATGTGACCTGTTCATAGGAGCTCACCATTGCATCTGTTACGCAGTTTGTGGGACAGTAAGAATCAGAAAGACACACACGGCACATACTCACTTATGAATAGATACTAGACATATAATATAGGGTAAACTTACAGCAATCTGTACACCTAAAGAAGCTGAGCTAGAAGGAGGACCCTGGGTAAGATGATCAATCCTCACTCAGAAAGGCAAACGGGATGGGCATTGGAAGAAGGAACCAGGACAGAAGCCTACCACAGAGGGCCTCTGAAAGACTCTACTCAGCATTGTATCAAAGCAGATACTCAGACTCATAAACAAACTTTGGGCAGAGTGCAGGGAATCTTAAAAAAGAAGGGGGAGATAGTAAGACCCAGAGAGGACAGGAACTCCACAAGGAGAGCAACAGAACCAAAATATCTGCGCAAAGGGGTCTTTTCTGACACTGATACTCCAACCAAGGACCATGCATGATGATAACCTAGAACTCCTGCACAGATGTGGCCCATGGCAGCTCAGTGTCCAAGTGGGTTTCCTAGTAAGGGGAACAGGGACTGTCTCTGACATGAACTCAGTGGCTGGCTCTTTGAACGCCTCCCCCTTATGGGGGAGAAGCCTTACCAGGACACAGAGGAGGACAATGCAGCCAGTTCTGATGAGACCTGATAAGCTAGGGTCAGATGGAAGGACCTCCCCTATCAGTGAACTTGGAGAAGGGCATAGGAGGAGATGAACGGGTAATAACTTTTCTAAATGAAGGGAATTTGTGTGGCTATAGTTTCCTCCTCCAAACTAGTCTACAGCCCATACTCAGAAATACCTAATAAAAATGTATGTTTACTAAAAGAAAATGTATCCAACATGACCTAAATTATAAATTTATATGTCTGTAAAATATGCATGCACGAGGCTATATAACAGAATGTTAATTTATCACACTAGATGCCAGATAATTTTCCTATGCAACTATCTGTATTTTACTCACTTTATTTAATGGTCATGTAGTTTTCAAAAAGCTACTTTTAAAAATTGTGGTCAGGAATTCATACAAATAAGGTGTTCTTTGAGTTTCTCAAATGGGTAATAAACATGAAATAGGTTACACACTGTTTTCAAAAGATATTAAATATCTTATTAACCAGACAAAAATTAAACTTGTCTTTTTCAGGAACTACCAATGTCAAGCATCTACCTTTAAAGCCATGGGTTTTCATTTGTTTTGTTGTTTTGTTGTGTTTTGGTTTTGGTTTGAGACCACAGCAGGTTTGAGGCACCGTGGCTATTTTATTTAGAGCAATCAGACTTTATACCTTCATCAAAAACAAAAGATAATCACAATTGCCAGGACCAATATAATTGTAGTTGACAAGACACAGTGAAGATCGCAGGCTATACAGGGTACACAAGATTAATCTTTAAGAATAATTTTCCTCTCAAGCTGCATGCCTCACTTGACTGCTAAGGGAGAGTAGATAGAAACACAAAGCAGCCTGAATGCTTTGCTGCCTCAGGGAGTCTATCAGTCTCTCCCAAACTGGAAGGCACGTTGTGCCTCAAGAGCCAAAGACTCTAACCTGGGAAACCTATGATGCTTAAAGCCATGAGTCTTAAAGGATATGCAAATCGCCAAAGCCAGCAAGTGATCTATGATCTACTGAAGATTCTGGCCTCCTCTTCTTCCTCCCTCTGTCCCTCTCTATCTCTCTTCCTCTTTCTCCCTCTTCAGCCCCCGCTACCATAGCTTTGATTCACTATGTAGACCAGGCTGGCCACTACAGTCACAGAAAATCAACCCCACCTCTGCCTCTCAAGTGCTGGGATTAAAGTGTATGTCACAATGCTCTTTTTAAAAATGAGGCACCAATTTGATAGAGCAATCTGTGACAACTACTATAGAGAAGAATATGAGAGGGTCAAGGGCAGTCACTTTTTAGCTGTTAGTGATGGCCTTGGCTGGTGGTTATTCTCTAAACACAAAAGAAAAGGAGGGCTGGCGAGGAAGCTCAGCGGTTAATAGCACTGGATGCTCTTCTAGATGACCTGAGCTGATTCTCAGTACTCACATGGCAGCTCACAACCACCTGCTACTCCAGTTACAGGGGATCTGATGGCAGCAGGCACAATGAGGTACATACATAGACCTGTAAGCAGGCAAATCACCTATGCACATAAAATAAAATATAAAAATTTCAAAAATGTATAAGAAACAATCAAGATACTACCTAGACAGGAAGAGGGTGAGCAGCTTGGTGGCAAGGACGAATGTGGAGGACACTGTGTTAAGCCAAATCCATTCATAGAAGAATGTGCAGCACATGATCTTGTTCATATGTGAAAATTTGAAAACACAAGCTCAAGGAAACTGAGAGTAGAGCGGTGACTGCTGGCGCTGCGGGAGGGCTGAGGCTGGGGGGAGGGTGACCGGATGGCGCAAAGCTCGAGTAATGTTGGAGGGACAAGGTCAAGATATCTATTAACGTATTCACTGCCATCATCTCCAACATGTGGTAAACACCGTCAAGACAATGAAATTAAGTACTCTCACCACGAAAAAGTTAAAGGTCTGCATGGTCTGCAAGGTAACGCGTGATTAGCTTCATTTAGCTGTTCCACAAGTGCTAGCATATTTGATAGCAGTGTGAAGCCTATGCCAGAATTACATAAATCTTTATGTCAGTAAACAATTCTTTAAAGAAAATGATGAGGGGAAAAAAAAGAATGGAAGAGGTTAAAGAAGATAGCAGTGGAAGAGAGAGAAATGAAAAGGATCTGAAGGGTAAGTCAAAGAACTGGAAAAGGGGAAGTTGACGGTAGAGTGGCAGGGGTTGGAGACAGCTCATGAAGTTAAGTACTTGCCTTGTAGGCACAGGGACCTGGGTTTCATTTCTGACCCCATGGGGGGAAAGCGGGGAGTGTTGAGAGAGAAGTAGTCTTTGCCAGGGTCGAGCCATATCTAACACTGAGTGGTCAGCCTTAAAATCATTTATATGTAAGGAACACTAGATGGACTCTGTGAGTTCAAGGCCAGTATGGTTTATGTAGTGAGTTTCAGGTCATCCCGGGATTCATAGAGAAACTCTGCCTCAAAATAATTAATAAGAAGAAAAAAAGAAAAAAAATAAAGACATTTCCAAAATCCCAAGAAGCTAAGTAGAAAAAGTGGCTGCTATAATACTTGCAGTAAATTCAACTGAAATGACGTTGGTAGTCAGATGGGCTGTAGTGTAGCTTCCAGCCCATCATTGGACATCTTTGGCTCCATGCACAAACTTCTCTGTGTCTTAGTCCATAGTTTCTTGTGTCTTTGATTTCTGATCAATAGATTAAGGATTTAGACAATATGCTGCAAAGATCTCAGCACTCAAAGGTTACAAAGAACTTTAACATTAGTGATGTTAATGGTTAATAATGCCTTTGCTAGGAAAACTATGTACTGATTACTTATTGACTTAATTGCTTTCATAAATATAGGGGACAGATCAACAAAAAGTTATGAAATTGGGTAAAAGAAAACAAAAACTATCTATAATTGTCAAGTTCATGGAAGCTATGAAGTGTTATTGTGGTATAATATTTTCATGCCACAAATTGAGATGATCAAAAGGCAGTTGCATGCATTTTACTGATTTTCATGGCAGCAAACACTGTGTCTGATGTATAGTTAAAGCATTTTTCAGGTATAGGTCCTTCACAGGAAGTGTCAGAGTGTGAAGGGAAACAATGAAATCATTATCCAGTCTTTCTTGAAAACTATTAATAGTGTCAAATCACATCAGTTATTCATTATGCTAAGATTAAATAGCTTAATTTTTAAGATTTACTTTTCCAATTTACAGATTTAAAAATTAGAAAACTTAAGATAAAAATTAATTAAATTTAGCTGGCAATGGTGGTTTATGCCTTTAGTCCCAAAACTTGGGAAGCAGAAGCAGGTGGATCTCTGAGTTTAAGGCCAGCTTGGTTGATAGAGTGAGTTCCAGAACAACCAGAGCTACACGAGAATAAATAGACAAATAAAGACATAAATACTAATTTTAAAGTAGCTATCTTTTCCAAATCAGTCAGGATGCATTCAGCTTTAAGTAGTAGAAAATGTCTACATGGTTTTAAAAATACAACCAAGACACATGGAGGACAGTTTACAGGTTTCCTGGAGCAATTCAAAGTTTCAGAGGGCAGAGGCCCCACCCAGCCTTCATTGTTGTTGTTCTTGAGATGCATTGTTTTCAACCTAGATTGGCCTCAAATTTGCTATGTTGTGCAGGCTAGCCTTGAACACTCGACCCTCTTGTCTTCACGTCCTGAATGCTGAAATTACAGACTTGTACCATTATAACCAGAACTTTTGCAGTGCTAAGGATGGAGAACAGAGCTTTGTGTATGCTACACAAGCATTCTTCCAGATGAGCCCCTCCCCCAACCCCCCCCCCACCTCTTTAGCATACTGAACTGGCACCTGACTGCTTGCTGGGCGGCTGTCCCCATGTTCCATAAAACTCATGAAAATACTACAACGCTTAGACCCTAAAATGATCACATGTACAATCCCCATTACACTTAATAGTTCTCCTAAGCATATGTGTCATAATCAATTTTAAAATGTTTAAATGGTGATGTGTGCTGAACCCAACACCACAGGAAGCCTGTGCGGGATAAGCCACAGGCTTTCACAGCTACCTCTAGCCCTTAAAACAGTGTCGGAGGTCACTACACCATTCAGACTTCACAGATGACAAAACTGCAAGTATAAAATGGTAAAATTCTCTCTGCATTTGTGCTGGTAAACTACAGAACAGGGATTCTGAACGTCTGATTCCAAGCCATCGTACATAAAATCACATGGTAAACACTACTAGGAGGAACGAGAAATGATCATCAAAGGAAGGGGCAAGCGAATAAGTCCAGAAATCACATGAGACAAAAATACTTGAATTCTTCCTTTGTAGCTACAAAGCCATGCAGGATATTCAGTTCTACTGAGATGAACTAAAGCTACATTCAGCAGTTACTCAATTTGCATAGGTAGGCACGCTGAGGTTAGGCTGACAGACTGTTTTTGCAATTCTTGGTGAAGCTTACTCTGATCTTCATCATTTTTCACCAGCCCTTCCTGTTGTTGCCCTTGAGTATCTTTCCCACAAAATTAATCATCTTTTTTTGACATGTCTCAGGAAATTTCCTCACATTACCCACATGGCAAAGCATACTCCTTTTGCGAGTAGGATATACTGTGACTTGTGCATGAATGTGTTTGTAAATATGTGTTTCACTTTTTCTGGTGGTTTAGTCTGGGCCCTCAAGCAAATGTCAATCATAGACCTTTTAGAGACAACATAAAAAAATCTTTAAGTGTCAAAGGTAAGTGAAAGAAAAAGGGAAAACTAAGATGGAAGGAGTAATTCCTCGATCTCTAAAACTTAGAATGATAAATTTCCAAGCAAACTAGGAGCTTGCTCACTCAGAGCAAATGTTCCTGGCAAACACTGCTGTCCTGATTGCATCACCACACTCACCTTCTCCCTCCCCAACTGAGAAACTAGGGCACTTGATTGCAAAATCCCTGAACAGTTTCAAGCCCACTGAGACATACTTCTCAGCCCATTCTGGGATATATTCCAAAAGCTTTCTTAGTTACCCAATACATCATCTCTTTTTCACATTCAGTCCTCTCTCTGTCACTTGACACCCATATCCTTCCCGCCTGTGGTGGGTGGGGGTGGCTCTGGAAGGAAGGTGGGGATATTATAGTTTCCCTAAAGACTCCATACCAGAGCCAAAGAAGAAATTATACTAGTAGCTTTCCTCCTTGCTGTCATATATACACTGAAAGGCCCTGACACGCTGGCAGGTGAGACAGGAAACTCAGAGAACCTGCCAGCCTCCCTGTGCCTTCTGCACTGGTGCCACAGGATACAGCATTCTTGATCAAGAAAGCATCCGTTCTAAATGACCAGGCGAAGGTGGTAATTGGCTGAAGCTTCACTAAAGCTCTTTACCCCATTCCAAGCACCCAGAAAGGAGAAGCAAAATGCTTTGGCTTAATTTGCATGAGTATGAACGAAGAAGGGTTATTTAACCCTACGCAATTGTAAATTATTCACCCAACACTTTAATAATCTAATGCTGCATTTGGGAGTTATATTTGAGACAGAAAAAAAAAATGATGAAAAAAAATAAAGATTTGAAAATAAATTATTTAATGAACTCCAAACGTATGAGACAGGAATTTATATCACTTATAAAAGCTATAAATTATTTAAAAGAAAGTGGAAGGACTTGGAGAAGTACTGCCCTGGCTTTTCATTCTGACTCCCCATACACAAGCTGAGTGATAGTGACCAAGGTAGTTAAACAATCAACTTCATCATTGAAATGTAGGGTTTAGGTATTTATCCCTGCACATCTTTAGGGTAAATTTTGGGTCGAAGTATTTGTGGGTAAGTTGGTGTTCCCCTCCCTCTGCTGGGAGTCCTGTTTAGTTAGAAGGTGGCCTCTTCAGTATCTATGATCCCTGCTCCTAGGAGTCTCAGCTAGAGTCACCCCCATGTCCTCCCAGAAACCTACTCTGTCTTAGATCTCCAGCTTGTCATAGAGATGGCTTTGCCCACAGTTTCTCTTCTCTCTATAGGCCCTCTGTCCTTTCATCCCTGCTCACGCCAGGTCTGGTCTCCATCATCATTTCTCTCTGTGAACCTTCTCCTACCTGTTTCCCTCTTCAACCACTTCTGTTATCTTTCTATTTCCACTTATGAGTGAGATTTGACAATCTTTCCTTGGGTTCTCTTTGTTACTTATCTTCTTTGGGTCTGTGAATTACAGTATGTTTTTTTCTGTACTATATAGCTAAAATCCACATACCATGTGTGTCTTTCTGGGCCTGGGTTTTCTCACTCAGGATGAGCTTTTCTAGTTCCGTTCATTTGCCTGTAAATTTCATGATTTTCTTGTTTTTAGTAGCTGAGTGTCCATGTTAAGGACATGATAGCTACCTAGTTTATCTAGAATAAAGGTCTAGAATAAAAGTCTAGAATAAAGGTAATCTATCAGTACAAAAAAATTGTAAGTTTTTTTGTGTGTTGTCTTTTCAACAAACCCACAAATGCTTTGAACTATTATAATATCATTACTACTTTCAACAAGTTTATGATCCAATTTGGAATTCATGCTGTGTCACATGAAACAATGCAAGAGGTCTTATTTAAGAATTGGGCTGGGGGTGTAGATTGGTGGTAACACGTTCTTCTTAGTGTATTAGTTTTCTGTTGCTGTGATAAAATACGATGACCAAGGTGACTTCTTCAAGAAAGTGTTTATTGTGTCTTAGGGTTCCAGAGGGATAAGAGTCCATCACGGTGGGAAGGCAAGGCTGCAAACAGTAGGCATGCTGGCAGGAGCAGGGTCTTTAACTGCAGGCCAAGGAAGTGCAAACCGGAAGTAGCTTGAAGTTTTAAACTCTCAAAGCCAACTCCTTGTGAAGCATTTTCTGCATCAAGGCTGCACTTCCCCATAACCTCTCCAAATATCACCACCAACTGGAGGTCAGATGTTCAATTACCTAAGCCCAGGGGGAACATTTTTTATTCCAAAGACCACACCTTGCAACATAAAGCCCTGAGTTTGACCAGTAGGACTAAAATAGAATCAGGGGCCATGAAGAAAGAGGGAGCAGAAAGCTTGTAAGAACTAAAGGTTGGGGAAGGACTGGAGTGAAACAGGGTTTTCTGGACACACGGGACAGCTGCACTCATGAACTCACAGCCCCTGTGGTTACCTTCACCTTGTATGTTGAGTTGGACATGAAGTGAAAGCATTAGCTGGGCAAGGCAAAGCAAGGTTCATTCATAATGACATTTACTGACCATGGGAAAGCTGAATCACTGTGCCTAAAGCAAGAATACATCCTTAGTCATCGTGAAGCATTTAGAATGTTATAAATAGAAGCAAATACCCCTTCTTGCAATTCATGCAGACAGTTAGAACATATGTCCAAGAGGGAAGTGGCTTTTGTCAGTGAAGGAAATGATTCTCATCTCATGGCATTCAAACTGCGAATGTTCTCCAAACATTTTACATAGAAGAAATGCAACATACCATAAAAGTTCACAGAGAGAAAAAAAGTGGATTTCCTCTGAGTCTTTTGCTTTTTCTACATATTAGAAAAGGATAGGTGGTAAAACAGCAGTGACTTCATAATATTTCTCTTCGCAACTTAAGACTGTCTATAGTCTTTGTTTCAGAACCCCTGCTAAAGAAAAGAATAAACACAACACTAGCTAGATAAGAAACAGTCCGGCATTGGGAAGTTCAAGATGCGGCCTGGGGAATAAAGATAGGAATACTTGCAAGAAAACATAACATTATCTTACTTCACTACTGAGAAACAACCACAAAACTGTACTTCCTTTTAATGTCTTTGCCTCCTGCTTAGGAGTTGAAAACTAATGTAGAATAGTTACTCCCTACAGATCCCTGTCTATCCTCATTTCTCATTAAACTCAACTCTTTTTGATGTCCATATTCACCTACTCCTCAGCCAGCTCTCCCTGCCAGGAAGGGGCTGATTAATTTTAGTATACAGGTAATACCAGATGCAGGTCAGCCTGGAATTTTCCTTCCCCATCAGAAAAGAAGAGGTTCTGGTAAGCTGTCTCTCTGTCTTCAAAGTCCAGCCATTGACCCACAGAATAAATGGCTCTCTGTTGTTGTCAAGTGGGTTTCTGGGAATTTATGCTGAAATATAAGCAAGGACTTAGCAAGTGGTAGAGAACTGAGAGATTCAGTTGATCTTTAAAATAAACCAGAGTTATAGAAATTGAGAGCACATGGAAGGTGCTGAAATTATATAGGTTTAAGATAACATGGAAGGCAGGCAAAAGGTAAAAGAATTAGTGCTGGGTTTTGGTACAAATAAAATTTCATACATTTATAAAGCATAAAAATGGGAACAAAATGTTATTTGATTACCAATGGATGTTTGTCCTGATCGTCTGTAAGTGGTATATCTACACAGAATAGACCAGACAGTTTAAAGAGTTACACAGGACAATTAAGGTGACCCACTCCTCTAGTTGGTCCAAGACTTTCCAATTTGGATACCGGATTGTTCACATCATTTGAATGTCTTCGGTCTATTAACCTTGAGTGGCTGGTTACCCTAAGTTGTGAGTGACTAATAAAGGTTTCGAAATTTCATTTTCCAGGAATATAATAACCTGTAGTTTTTTTCGTGAAAAAAAGAAACAGTTGGAGAGGATGAAATAGAAAATATGATGAACTACTATACTCAAGCTCCAATCGTAGAATTGAAGTTTTCTGTCTTTTTTTTCAGTCTTCATGAAGTCAGGAACAGTACTTCATAAAAAGAAGTAGGGTCGCCAAGCATAGTGGCACACACCTTTAATCCCAGTACTTAGGAGGCAGATCTTGGCAGAGTTCAAGGCCAGCCTGGTCTACAAAGCGAGTTCCAGAACAACCAGGGCTACACAGAGAAAACCTGTCTTGAAAAACCAAAAATATGAACAAAGAGATACGGGGAAAGATCAGTAAAAACTGAGAAGGGAGGATAGAACAAGTAGTAAAGGAGAATTAGTAAAGAGAGGTGTATGTGTGTGTTTCTATAAGAATAAGATGTCAGTTAAGCATGATTTTATCCTCCAGAAGACATTAGCAGATCTTTTGGTTCTTGGAAGCACAGCATCACTGCCAAGTGAGTAGAAAGGACACTGATAAACATAATGCACAGCAACATCAAAGAATGAATTTTCCGGAACCCAAAGTGTCAGTAGTGCCAAGGTTATGAAACTCGGACCCAAATGAAGAGATCAGTAATAGACATCATGAAAGCACAAACAGGAAGAAAATTGGGTTGTACCATCTTATTTTCCCTTAAACCATAGCATTCCAAGATACTGTAAAATAAAACAATTTCAAGCATGCAAATTGTCTT
Source organism: Pachyuromys duprasi (assembly GCA_028658305.1). NCBI lineage: Eukaryota > Metazoa > Chordata > Mammalia > Rodentia > Muridae > Pachyuromys > Pachyuromys duprasi. The sequence goes on along the minus strand of CM053753.1, from coordinate 74,529,284 downwards.
ATTAGCACATAAATATAATGTTAAGA
>CM053753.1:74425953-74528758 GCA_028658305.1 Pachyuromys duprasi | reverse complement strand
GTCTTTCACTTGCTTGGTTAGAGTCACCCCAAGGTACTTTATGTTATTAGTGGCTATTGTGAAGGGTGTTGTTTCCCTAATTTCCTTTTCGGCCCTTTTGTCTTTGGTGTACAGGAGGGCTTCTGATTTTTTTGAGTTGATTTTGTATCCAGCCACTTTACTGAAGGTGTTTATCAGTTGAAGGAGTTCTCTGGTTGAAATTTTGGGGTCACTCATGTATATTATCATATCGTCTGCAAATAGTGATACTTTGACTTCTTCCTTTCCAATTTGTATCCCCTTGATCTCCTTTAGTTGTCTTATTGCTCTAGCTAGAACTGCAAGTACTATGTTGAGGAGATATGGAGACAATGGGCAGCCTTGCCTAGTCCCTGATTTCAGTGGGATTGATTTTAGTTTCTCTCCATTGAGTTTGACGTAAGTTATAGGCTTGCTGTATATTGCTGTTACTATGTTTAGGTATGTGCCTTGTATCCCTAGTCTCTCCAAGACTTTAAACATGAATGGGTGTTGGATTTTGTCAAATGCTTTTTCAAGTGCCAACTTTTTGTGCTAACTTATTATACTAATCCCGAGGACTGCGATTAAATAATCTGACAGAAGAAAATAATGCTTCTCTAAAGTTTCCTGAGATTAGTATGAAAGGCAGTGTCTCAACTCAAAAGCTATAAAAACTACTGTCAAGCTAGGTATGGTGCCTCCTAGCACTCAAAGAGGCAGAGGCAGACAGATCTCTGTGAATTCAAGGCTAGCCTGGTCTGCAAAGTGAGTCCAGGACAGCCAAGGCTACACAGAGAAACAAACAAATTACTGTCAAATAGAATGTGAAACAACAATTAACGAAAACAAAATTCACGTCATGGTCACTACAATCTACTGATTCATTCACTCCACAAAGAGAACATATATTCATGGATTTATTCAGGATGCTTGAAGAAACTGGGTGTAAAGATGGGCATACTACACTGAAGGCACAGAAGCACAATCCTTGAGTAAAGTCAAGCATTGAGTAGCCTCGAGACTATCCCATGGAGACCCATTCTCCTTGAATGTGCCTCATAATAGATAAAATTCCTCTAGACCTTAAAAACTGAATGGTAAAAAATCGATCAGAGAAAGTCAAGATAAGGATGATCCAGGCCAAGCTCACAAAAGTACCCAGAGTACTTCTCCCACATCCTCACTACTGCCTTCTCCTAACTCAGGGTCTAGTTCACAAGTCCCACTCTCTTTCTTCCAGGTCTCAGCATAGATCAGTCAGGCCTAAGAGATGTGGTTCTACTACTCCGAGAAAGAAGACATGAGTCTTCTTAATAAAGTCATGGACTCTATCAATAGCTAACCGTCTAGTAAGTTTTTTTAAGGATCACCCCAGAACTCAAGGACCATGGAGCATCATCATCATCAAGCACATCTTCATCATATTAGCACCTTCACTGATTCCTTTTTTCTTCAACACAAACATGTCATTGCTCTTACTTTATTCTTCTTCCTATGTAGTGTGTAGAGTTAACATCTTCCCCAGAATCACTTTCAAAAACTGACCTTTTCTAAAGAATATGAAAATGTTCCAATTACTTACTCTATCTGAGGAGGTCAAGATAGGCAAATTATTTATGATTTTCCATAAACAGAAAATTTTTTATATTGAGAGGCTGAAGTAAAAGAATCATGAAGTTGGTGCCAGCCTGGGCAATATAGTATAATAATAAGCTCATTATATGTTAAAATAATGCATTTTTAAATAGCTGTCTTCTCTAAAACAAATAGAGGAGGGAGAAGAGGAACATTTATTTATATTTGCAATTCTCTTTGATATAGGCACATGAAGTCTCATATCTGCTCTTTGAGTTAATTCTTTGGTTACCCATACTGTTCTAGTTAAGACATATGAGGAAACTCTAGCCTCACAGAAATGAGTAACTGAAAAAGAAAAGAGTTTATGATTTCCTCTTGTGATAATAGCATTTTCATCTACCTTGCTGCATCAAAACCATGAAAAGGGTAGCTGCAGTATAGGGCCTGCACATGTGATCAAAGACAGGCTGTAACTCACGTGTGGGGATCTGTCATATTTCATATCACATTTTTAAAATCTTTTGTTGATTTTTTATACATGCATTGGTGTGTTGTCTGCAAGTACATCTACATGGGGGTGTTGGATCCTCTGCAACTGGAGTTACAGACAGTTGTGAGATGCCATGTGGGTGCTGGGAATTGAACCCAGGTCCTCTGGAAGAGCAGCCACTGCTCCTAACTGCTGAGCCATCTCTCTAGCCCCCTCCTATCACATTTTACAATCTCCTTCTCTCTTCTGTTTCACACAGGAGAGGGTAAGAGTAAATGAGTTGGGGCGGGGGGGGGGACAGACACCTATACCTCGATTTGTAAATAGAGCAAATCACATTCATGACCTTGACAAGAACACACAATAAATTACTTGCATCCAGAATAGAACCCTGTGGACCTGCAACCCTATCTCATTCACGACCTATGGACATGATGTTCAGGACAAGAACTTCAAGTTGTTCATAGGGAAAATACTATGATTTAGATACTGTGCTAAATGAATGACTTAAGACGACAGTATGGACTTTTGTCTTTAATGTTCCACATTTACATTGAAGTTTGCAACACAATCCTCATCTAAGAAAGAAAACACCATTTCTTTATTGACTTATATTAGGAATAAAATTTAAACAGGAAGCTTTTTAATTTTCTTTGGACAAAGGTATTTTTATTCACTGTTTTATTTCAAAGTCATTTCATAAAAATTGTACTTTTATAAGCACAATCCCAACACTAGCGAGACAAAGGCAGCAGAATCACTGAGTTCAAGGCCAGCCTGGTCCAGGATGGCCAAGGCTACACAGAAAAACAGTGTCATGAAAAACAAAAACAAACAGAAAAACAAATCACACAATCATGCACACAGACCCTGGAATATATTAATTCCCAGTTTTAATGTTAAAGACTTAAAAACAATGCAAATTTTTACCCAAGTCAAATAGTTACTGATGAATCAGAATTCAGGTAATCTCAGACAGCCAGAGTTTCACATATGGCCTGAAGTCTGACTCTTGTTTAACTCCCCTAGTAAAGTAAACATTTTGCTTAAAACTAGTTAGTAGTTTTAAGTTTCTTGTTCCATTTCTTTCATAACATTACATTCTCTCCAAGTGGAAGGCCTTCACCTTCATAGAAAAGGTGAGGCCTGGAGTTTCACCTTTAGTCAGCCTAATGTAGAATCTTAGATAAATTCTTTAAACTTTGACCATCTGTTCTCCCATGAGATGACTGTTAGGGTTGACATGACACTTAATAACTGGGCTACACTCTGAGATCTGTGTTGTTAGGTGATAATATACATGCAGACATCACTGATTATGACGAACTAGCTGGCCAAGACCACAACATAGAAAGACCATATGGTACAGACCCTCGCTCCCGGGTTCTCAACATATACAGTGTGTTACCATAGGAGATGTTGTAGCAAGAGAGCACAATGGTTAGAATTTCTCTTTCTAAACACACTTACACTTAGAAAGGCACGGTAAAAATGTAGTGCCTAGTCCTGGCTAGGGTACAAGCTATGAACGCAATATGCAGGTCTGAAACTTGCTCTGTGTGGTCAAATGACAGAACAATGCATGAAAGCCAAGCTTAAGGCACTATTATGAGTTGCAGCAAACTTTATAAACATCAAACCTATAAAAAATTTCTTAATTATAAATAAATTGCAGTGTATTATTACACTTTAACTTATTTCTCCTTCTTACTTCCATGTAACAACAGTTAGCTTAAAATACAAGCATAGGACTGCTCAACTGTTAACATGTTTGCCTGGCAACCCAGAGGACACAGTGGGTGGAGAAGGGTGACTCCCTGGTGCTCAGCTGCAAACCAGACTAAGCTTACTTGGCAAGCTCAAAGCAGTGCAGACCTGGGCTCAAGAAACAAGGAAGGGGAAGGTTGTCCTTGGCCTCCAAAACACCCCAACCACACTCTTCTTCACCTTTCTCCCCCTCCTCCTTCTTTCTCTTCCACCTCTGAGGAATCACACTGAGGATTACCCCGAATGTGCCACACATCCTAGGGTAAACCCTAATTCATTTACAAGTTGAGATGGGAACTCGCCAGGTTTGTAAAACCATCTTCAAACTTTCAATCCTCCTGCCTCAGACTCCTGAGGGCTGGCTACTGCACCTGGTATGATAGAAGTGCTATATTTTTAGATGTCTGGCGATGCGGTGGGTTTCGTTCTACCAGCATCAACGTGAACATAGGAGTAAATATAACCTCCACGGTGTTACAATGGCTGCAATGCTGCAGAACCGTAGAAACATTTCAATTCTGCTATAAAGCTTCATCCATAACGTCACCATCATGTATGTGGACCAGATTTGCCCCAGTGTCGTAGACTGAATAGTATGATATATGATATGCTACATTTATGTACATATGATATATAACTGCATGACATAATGAAGCGTTATTAGAAACATGTGCGAGGTATCACTATGTAATAGCTACTACAGCTTGTTTTGTTCCTGTGGCTTCTGAGGATGATAGCTAGGCCAAAGGTTGTGCATATATAATACAAATACTTGGCAAAGTTAATTATACTTTTAGAAGTCACCTAGTTATGATCAGTCAACAGTCTATGCCTCTGTTTACGATAGCTACATATCTGTGTCCCATTTTAATCAGAGTCACAGGCTACAAGGTTATGTTTTTCTTTCTCTGTCTGGAGCTGTCTTTTAAAGATGGCTTCAATTTAGTACCTCATATCTTTTATGCATTTAACAGTGAATCTGGCTGCAAAATAAAGGTAATTGTGTCACCTGGTAACCATTTGTTAAGCACTAACCACACATGGTAGCATTTGCATGCAAATTGTACAAAAACAAACACGTGGATGAGTTTCTTTGCTTGAAGTGGAAGGATATATGGATTTTAAGATCTTCAGTTGCTGACAACTGCTTTAATTACTTTTCCATTTCTGTGACAAAGCACCATGAGCACAGCAATTTATAGATGAACGAGTTTGCTTCTGACTTACTGTTCTACAAGGGTAGAGTACATAATGGTAAGGACGATGTGGCAGCAGGAAGCAGGCATGGAGGCTGGGGCAGGAAGCTGAGAGCTCATATCCTTTACGGTAAGCAAGAATCAGAGAGAAAAATGAAAATAGCATGAGTCCTTCAGTGCTCAAAGCCCATCTCCAGTGACACACTTCCTCCAACAAGGACAATTCTTCTCAGCCTCATCAAACTTCACCACCAACTGGAGACCAACTGTACAAATGAATGAGCTCGTGAGGGGCATCTCCATTTAAACCACTGCTGTCACCTCACCTCATTTTATCATAGGTCTTATCAGTGGATGAGCTGGAAATGAGACGTGTGAAATGATCTCAGGCCTAAAGAATGACTATTTATAGCAGACTAGAAGTTCAGGAAGTCTGCCCTAGGATGGAAGGCATTTGGCTCAAGGGCCCCAGTACTTGGAAACCCTATAGGAATTTTAACCTCAGCCTCTTTCAGGCTGCAGCCCACGAGCCCCATTTTACTCTTGTTCTTTAAGATCTCCAGAAACAGGGGCACAAGGTGATGCTCATACCTGCTCAACCCTGCTGCCAGGATTTTCATTCAACACAAAGACTGTTGTTTATTTTGTTATCAGAATGATGGAGCATTGGTCTAACATTCAGTTAACTACAGAACTCCACTTTCTGCTTATATTCAGAGATGATTAAAGATTTAGAAGAGTAAGCAATTTCTTGCTCATCCACAAGTCATATGTATCTTGCAAAGATTTTTCTGAGAACAACCCCTTTGGTGATGCTACCAAAGCAAATAGTAGTTGTTTGTTTGTTTAATTTTGATGATGGTGGTGGTGGTGGTGGTGTGTATGTGTGTAAGGTTGGTTTGTGAGTAGTCAGTCAAGATGGAATGAGGAATTCTCTAGTTCAGGGTGGAGAGGAGAAATACCACCAGAAGGAAATGGCGTTGTCAATTGCTCGTAGCCACCTCCAGGCAGTACTGAAGGGGTTTGAGTCATTGTTTTCCAATTTGTCTCTTCTCAGGTGACTTCTGCTCAAATAACTCATTAACTACCCCCAAGGTTTCCCTTTCTTAACAGCAATGCCTTTCTTTTGTTTAGTTAAGGGTTAGGCTTCAAACTCCCAAGGGGAAGACTATTTCAGTATCTCCCTCCAGCCCCCTCCACACACACAGGGTCTGAAAGTACAGGAATCAGCACAGGACACACCAAGACCACCTTCTCAGCACAGAGGAGATTTGCCCCAGTGAGACAGAGGATGAGAGAGACAGGACAAAGAACAATGGAGTGGGGAGAAGGGGACAAAGGACTGCCTCTACACACAGAGGAGACAGTGATCCAGAGGAATTGGCAGTTTATAAAGAGGAAAGGTGACACCTGCGTTGCTTTGATTGGGAATGTTAATTAGACGAGCCAAAAAGGGCCTTTTGATTACTGAACTTCAATACTTTGAGAGCTGGATTTTGGTGATCAGCCTCAGGAGGAGGAAGTGGCCAAATACCGAATGTCTAGCTTTAAGAACGTGAACTAACACTTTTACGTCGTGGCAGAGAGAATGGTGGAAAAATCAAGGCCTACCAAGGCCATACTTGCTGTGCTCCGGCTTGTTAGAACCCTTCAAGGTTTCTCTGTGTAGCTCTAGCTGTCCTGGAGCTCACGTGGTAGATGAGGCAGGCCTCGAAATAATCCACCTGGGATTAAAGGTGTGTACCATTACCACCACCACCCAGCTAATAACTTCTACTTCAAAGAGAAAATTAAGCGGGGGCAGGAAGAGAAGACCCAAGGGCTGGGACTTAGAACTGAGGCAAAGGCTGCTGTTTCCAGTAAACGGGACGTGGAACTTCCCAGCTGGTATTTTGACAGCTGTCCCATCACCCCTCCCCACCCCACCTTTGGCAGTGAGGGCTAGGTCCACTTGCACTTCGCTTTGTTCTGATCAAAACTGTAATTTCCCTACAGTAGATGACACAATAGATCACACCTCACAAATTCCATTTCACTTCATGCTCAGAGTTATCCATGAGACTATGCATCGTTGTCTCATTTCACAAACAAGAGAAAAACGTGGGACAGCTACTCAAGCCGACTTTCTTATCGATCCTGATTAAGTGTACCGTAGGGCCAATAAACCACTTTCAGAAGCCTCCGATGAAGGCAGTGTTTAAATCTTTGCAGCGATCCTCAGTATTTTTAGATCTGCTTGGCAGAGTCCTTCCAATGTGAGTTCTGATTAATCACTGCCACTCTGTTCTTGGACCTGGGACAGCATCAAATAAGCTGTGTGAAAATGGGCTGATTTCACGATTGTCTCCTGAAACCAGGGAAGTAAACTGGTGTTAAAGGTCCTCTTTCTTCTTAACTTAATCTGTCCCTGTTGTTTGTTTCATTGATCCAAACAACAGCAAGGCTCTCCTTATCATTTAGGCTCAAATTAAGTATTCCTTCCTCTTGGAAGGAATGAAACATAACTGGCAGATATTCTCGGCCAAGCCTCCCTATTTCAGCATCTGGCATAAGGCACAACACTCCCACAAACGTTTAATTCTTGGAATTGGATTATCCAAGTGTAGACAAAGTATGTTCTTGGAGCACCAGAAAAACAGAGGTACCAAGTACTTTTGGAGAAATTAACAAATTACTGTTTTTCAACTTCAGAAGAAATGATTTGAAGGCACAAAGGGATTTTCATTACTCTGTCACATCTGAAATTGGGTTTATTTCATCTTGTTTTATTTTTGGCACCGAGAGGGATTGAACTGAAGACTTGTGTATGCTAGGCAAGTACATACACTGGCCTACAGCCACAATGCAACATTTTCTATTATTATTATTATTATTATTATTATTGCTATTATTATTAACGAGAGTCCTGGTGGGAAGATAGCATTGAACTTACTCTGAAGACCAGAAAGTCCTTAAGCTTGACATTTTCTTGACTCAGCTATCCAAGTAGCTGGGATTACATTCAGGCAGGCATCACTTGGCCTGGTGTTATTTTTATGTAGAATTACATAATAGATATGAATTCCATTACAGTTGACTTTGAGTCTCTGAAAGTTTTAATTTGTCAATCTGCATTGTACCTCTTTAAAATACTTCTATTTTTCTGAAACATTTTAATAACAAGTAGGGCATCTATTATACTCAGTTCTATTTTGGGGAATAAGAAACTGCAGAAATGAGAGAGAGAGAGGGAGAGAGAGAGAAAGAGAAGAGAGCGCCATGCCTGGGTCCCCCAAACGCTCGTGTGTGTGTGTTCCCAGCTGGCTAGAATAAAGACTTTCTATTGGCTATACATTGGGTCTGTGTGGTTGATTCTGGTGAGCCCCACAAAACAGTAAGCTGGCATTGGATTTCTTACACTGTTCATTTGGAAGGTGTTGGGCTCTGCGTTTATAGATACTTTCTTGTTCCTGTGCAGTCACCTCTGAACTCAACTTGTACAGTAACTCCAGCTGTGTGTTTTGTTTTGTTTTTTGTCTTATTTTTGTTTTTGTTTGTTTTCTGCTTCTATCCTTGTGGTACAGTTTGGATCTTGAAAACCCATGTATTGAAATCCAGGAAACCATCCCATGGTGCTGTTGGAAGATGGTGGAGGCCTTTGGAAGTGTGACGTAGTAGAGGGGACCTAAGGTCAGCTGGGTGTGCCTGTTGACAGGCTATTAGGACTCAGGACCCTCCTCTCTTTCTTTACTTCCTTGCTGCCCTAAGATGAACAGTTTCCTCTGCTCTGTGCTTCTGAAACATTGTACTTACTCTGCCATCACAGGACCTAAGCAACTTGGCCACCAAAATAGGCTGCACACTGAAACATCTTAAACTGAGTCTGAGTAAACCTTTCCTGCCTTTAAATTGATTCTCTCAGTTACTTTGTCACAGTGAAGGAAATCTTATTTTCCTTCATTGTAATTCTCTTTCCATTTGGCCCATGGAATAATCCTTTAGAAAGAAGTTAGATTGTTTCCCTCCTTGCAAATTCTTTAGCTAACTTCATTCACATTTAAGGTAATCCAGACTCCTAATCCTTATCTTCAAGATTCTATGGGATTCATGATCTAGCTCTTACTTCTGTTTCCTCCACTCAGATAACAACTCATTTCACTGTGCTAACTCAAATATCAGGCTCTGGGTACACTGAGCTGTTGCCTTTCTCCTGCATGCAAAGTACATACTCACAGGATGTTTGCATGAACTCTTCAGTCTCTGTGCCTGGATTCTTTAACAGATCTAGGAGTTTAATTTATATTTTAAAATGTTCTCACAATTTTCCTAAACCAGTTAGGATAGGTCAAACTGATATGAAGTGGCTGCTGTGATATATATATATGTATATATATGTGATATATATATGTATATATATATATATATATATTTGCATGTCTCCAGAGTCAAGGCACTAAGGGCCACATGGGAGAAACATGGGGGTCATTCAGAACAGGAGAAACAGGAGACAAACATGACAAGAGCCATGTGAAGAAACAGTAGGCAAGGAAAGAAAAAAAAAAGGCTTAGGATTGGCTACTTTGAATATTTCCCTACCAGGCTCTGCAGAATAGGGAGAGTGTCTTAAGTCTGGTACTTGGCCCTGCAGTTGCTCAGGCAGAGGACCCTTGGCCTGGAATTTCAGAGTTCAGTGGGGCTTATGTGATAGACTGGTTAGTCTGCATATGAGCAGCATGTTCTTCTATACCCAGGGGTTAGACGACATTGGGAAAGAAGTCCCTGCCAAGCCCCTGAAACTCCAAAAGGCAAAGCACCAAAAACATAGAAAATGACTTTTGTGTGGTTTAATACTATAGCTCCATAAATGTCACTGAAACACAGATGAAGACTTCTAGGAGCCACCTGCTTCCATCTAGAGAGATAAGAACATCTCTGTCTTTGACTTTGCAATTAAAGTTTGGCTTGAAATTTTTTTCCTCTGGACGTAAGAACAGATACAGTTTTCTTACTCCTGTTTTTTAGAAGGGGTGAGGAGAAACTGCTATTGTATCATTTGTAACCAATAGTTCCCAATGAAAATTGGCAAGAATATGGCTCTGAATAAAACTCCCCACTCACCCTAAGACTGACATTGGCTCTTTATGCCTTTTGAAGGGAATCTGGAAAGTCGTTGTTCATTAGAGTACCTGTCCTTCTCTGAAGTCTAACTAAGCCCACATAGTTCCAACAACATAATTAATATGAGTGTGAAATGCCAGGGCTACAAAAGAGAATGGATTAGGAGGAGGCTTAGGAGAAGGCTTCTGCCAAATGTAAGGATATTTGGATCGAGATGCTCAGAAAAAGAAGATAGCTCTCTCTTCCACAGAAGGAGAGAAAGAGTGCTATATATTCTTTAGCTGCAGCTGCCGTTGCTTTTTTGTTACTACTGTCTCATCTTTCTATTTGGTTAAATTTTTATAATAGCAAAACAGGAAAAAATAGGTTATCAACACATATTGAGAGATTAGTGCGATGCTAAAAATTGTGGAAGTCATAGAATCTCAAAGATGTAAAAGTTCTGAGTTACAAAATGAATTGTTTACTTACACAGAAATTAATACTGTAAGGTATTTATACAGTAAATACAGCCAACTTGTTCTATTACTAGACACCATGTGAGGTTAATTATAATGAATTGTTAGCTTCTAATTCAATATTGGTCCAATGATAAAATTGATGACTTTTTTACCCCCAGAAAGAGAAAGAGACAAAAAAATCTTTTAGAACCTCTTGCCTGAATATCAGGTCAGTAATCTAAAGCCAGTATTTTAATCAGCGCAGAGACAGCTGTAGTTATTTCCTGCTAAGAACTTGGATTGTCAAGGTTCCATGAATATACAAGCTATTTGGGGAGCTAGAAGAAGGAGGAGGAGAAGAAGAAAGAGGAGAAGGAGAAGAAACAATACCATTGAAATGTGCCTGAATGTTATACATTAATATACTCACATGTGATAGTATATTCTAGGGGTTCATATAACAGCAGCCCATTCACACCAGCTAAGGTCTTTCATCTTTTTGCCCAGCATTACTTGCAAGTTGTTTTATTGTAGATGGTCCTGGGCTATTTCAAGATGGATGCCATTGCAACATCTTAGCTATCAGTAAAACACAAATCGAAAACAAATCTTCCCCCAGCCAGAAAGTTAGTACGGTTACCAATGAGGAAACAACATGATGTGAAGAGGGGATAGGACACCCAATATACTGTTGGTGAGAATTTATGTTAGCATAGTATTGCTAGACAGTGATGGCACACACCTTTAATCCTAGAACTACAGAGTCAGAGACAGCCAGATGTGAGTTCGAGGCCCGCCTGGTCTATAAAGCAAGTTCTGGGACGGCGAGGGCTGTTACACAGAGAAACTCTCAAAGAACCAAAATAATAATAGTAGTTATTTTTATTGCATTTTATAATAATATAATTATAATAAAGCATTATTATTGTTATTATTATAGTTTCTATGTAAATCAGTATGGTGGTTCCTCAAAAGACTAAGTAGTATGTTTACAATGGCATTATTCACAATAGCAGCTATGGGCTCACCCATACCCAGTGGTAGCTGGGTGTGGCGGCATACACCTTTAATCCTAATACTCAGGGAGGCAGAGGCAGGCAGATGACTGTGAGTTCAAGGCCATCCTGGTTTACAAAGGAATCCAGGACAGCCAGGGCTACACAAAGAAACCCTGTCTTAGAGGGAAAAAATAAACAAACAAATAAAACCTTTGAACTCACAGAGATCTGCCTGTCTTTGCCGCCCAAGTGCTGGGATGAAGGGGTAGTGTCACCAGGACACACAAGATTCTGCAATTGTGAGAACAAGTGTTTGCTGTTTACAACAGTCCAATTTGTGATGTTTTATTACATTGATCTGGAGGAACAGCAGTGTCTGGTAGTACATGAGCACCACTGAGGCCGGAACCTTCGGATGACTAAGGCGTTCTCCCATCCTAACACAGTGCATGCCATAGCTAGAATCAGCAAGTATCTGTGATCTGAATCTTCTTATCCCATGTTGCTTGTCAAGGCAGAAACTCCAGCATTTGGATTTCTGCATGTCCAGTGCCCAGGATGTCAGGGTGCTGAACTTGCAACGGGTTCTCATATAAATGGATAAGTGAATAAAACCATTATATATACTCACTGAATTCTGTTCTCACATTCAATGCACATTCCTGTATCCTATAAAGTTTCTCTGAAAATAAGCAGAATTGGGTTAGTTCCAAACAAATTTCTGCTGCAATAATTTGGTTGTAATAAAATATGTTAAAAGAACTTTTGCATAGGCTATTTCCATTAAAATGAGGACAAGCTAGCTAGCAAAGAGAAGGTCATTTCAGGCCCTAACCTGAACAGGGACAAAAATCTACTCTGTGAATTCTGAACTAAAACAACTTAAAATAAAATATTAATAAAAGTAAAATATTAAACTTTTGCACAATAAAATATTAGGGAATGTGAGTATACATGTTTCCAGGAACAATAAATAATGGTTGGTATTGAATGTGGCTTTGCAAGTCTGCCCTGCAATGTGTTTCTAAACATTTTTCTCATGAAAATGGCTTTCATATGAAATCTTTTATATTTGTGGCTGATCTCTTGAGAGATTACAGATCACATGGTTCCCTAACTGGATAAACAGAGAACCAAATCTGAAGAAATTTTGTTTTCTTTTTCTGTTTTAAAATTTTTTATTTTATTGAATGTCTTTAGGAGCTAGAGACAGGGATCTGTCATCACAAGACACTGAAGAAGAAACAACAACAACAAAAACATAACATGTCCCTCACGAGAGGCACCTTGTTGAACTTAGATTTGTCTAACGCTTAAGGAAAGTAGGACATCTTTCCTTATTGCTGCTTTTGAGCTAGCAGGAGCTACAGACTCTCTGGTAAGCAGACAGGGAGAAGGGCCTTGGCTAGGTACCAAAGGTGGCAGGCTTCTTCCTTATCCTCTTGACAGGAGACAAAAGCCGGATCGCTTGTACCAGTGGGTCTCCACCTTCTTAATGCTGTGACCCTTTGAGAGAGTTCCCCATGTTGTGCTGATCCCCAGCCATTGCTACTTGTTAACTGTAATATTGCTACTGTTATTAATCGTAGTGTAAGCATCTGCTCTGTGGGCTATCTGATACGTGAACCTTGTGGAGGTTCTCAGCCCACTGGTTGAGAACTTCTGGATTAAGCCAAAGGCTTTTAGGCTTCCCTGCTGCTGTCCAACTGTGGCTCAGTAGGTACAAGGCCTGACAAACCCTAAATTAAAAGACAAAAACTCTTCAGTTGCTCTAAAATCTCCAGTCTTTGAGCGAAAAAAAAAAATGGATTTTTTGGTTTTCCGAATTTCCTCCTCTGCTTCCAGAGGGTCTTTATTCTCTGTGGTCTGCTGGATGTGCTTCCTCACTCCAATAAATACCTTTCTTTAACTGTTGATTTTGTCTCTGCTGCTACCTGTTGAGCATCTTATTTTATTGCCCTTTAATTCTTTAACTGGCAGAGAAAATGAACCTGAGTAAGAGCCCTAGACTATATCACTTTTTCTTTCTCATTATTATTTTATTACTTACTGGCATGTTTCTAGCAGTGTGCACTGGTTGGAGGCATTCTGAGAACCCAATCTTTCTTGCTTGAAAATCCTTTGTTATTGGAACTCAATTAGTAGCTCCCAACAGGACACAGTTTGGGAAAGGCTACTCAAAGTGTTGACTCCCTCCTTCCTGTACTAACAGTGCACACACTCTGCCTCAGACTATGGTTTTCCTCGATAGCATGTTCCCAGAAGAAACTTTGGTTAAAAAAAAAAAAAAAAGCGTTTCTGAAATGAAAAAGAAGCAAACACATCATTACTTATGAAACTTAACAATTCTGTCAAGTTTTCTTTCATTTTGTTTTGTTTTTCTACAGGCACAAGTCCATGATGGGCTTTTCCACGAGAAGCACCAGACCCCTTCTCACCTGCTATCCTATGATGCTTTGTGTTGTGGCTTTGGTCCAACTCGGATCTAGGTTTGAAGATCCTGTTTTTGTTGTTTTGTATTATCTCAGTTGTACCTGCCTACCAGGATGATTGCAAAGTGCCCACCCTTATCCCCAATGCTCTACTGACTCCTGAGGTCTGACTGAGGCTCTTTTTTTGTGCTTCCTTTACTGGGCTTGTGTAGACAGATGATCATTAACGTAAACTGGTCTTAAATCTCTTTATGTTGTTTCAGTTGCCACTGCTGTAAATAACAAAAACAAAAATAACATGTTTTTCCATCTCAAGGAAGTAATGCAAACTTTGCGCTTGTTTTGGTGGCCTACTCACTTTTTGTTAGAGTGAAAGAAAACTTTTCATATATATAGGAGTCAACCCAATGTGTGGTGGTTTTGTTTAAAAGTTCAAAACAAAACTGGAATGAATCTGGAACTGTGGTCCAGGGTCAATCATTAAACCGTTTGTTTTGTCTTGGGAGAATGAGAGTTGAGTTCAGCAAGAGAGAGCAGTGGGGGGAAAAGAGGTGAATTAGTGGGAAAAAAAGAGAAGGAGAGGAGAGAAAGAAAGGGGAATTGGAAAGGGAAGAGAAGGGCGTGTTTAAGAGGCTGCCCTCAGGCAGAGAAGTAGAAAGGTAAATTGTAGGTCTCTAAGTAATCACTGCAAGTGCCAAGTGCTGCGCAGCTCCAGCGGTGGAGTCTCAGCTAAGGAGCCTCAGGCAAGCAAAGAAATGCTAAGTGAGAAAAAGCACTATTGAGAAGCAGACAAGGGATGGAACAGCAAGGGGACAGGAGGGTTCCTTCTGTCAAGAGCCTTTGGCACTTAGACCACAGGCTCTGGAGGGAGGCAACTGACTTCTGTCTGCCCAGGCACTGAGCACACCCATGCCTGGCAAACAGCTGGCACATAGTAAAGGTATCTTTAATGACTCGGTATGGAATGTGTTAATGACACAAAGGATTCAGTGGTTTGGGGAAGGGAAGGGAAGGCCAGGATGACTAGGGATTTCACAAGTGAGCGGGGGTGGGGGGGTGGGGGGGAGGCTAGAGAGTTATCACTCTTAAGGCTGGTTGGGCAGGAAGGCTGTAGAAATTTTTAGACTTGTTGACACAGTAACAAGCGTGTGCAACAAGTAGGCTACTGCTAAGTACATGCTGATCTGAATGCAGAAGATTTAACTAACAAAGCAGTCTCTATGGCGGGAACTGCACCTTCGGAGAAATGACAGGTAGGGAGAAAGTGTGGGAACAGACAGTTAACACCCACATTTTCTTCAGCCTCTGAATTGTACTGGAGAAGTGAACTAGAGACAAGTTTTAAGTACCCGGTATTGACATTTCATTACTTTCTAGCCTAAAATTTTGTTCCTCTGCTTGATAGGTATTTTAACAGCAGGACTTTTGGCTCTAAAGGGCAGAAGAAAAGTTACAATATTTACCTTTGTCATCTACAGTCTATATAAAGAAATCTTTATCACTTAAACAAAATTTGGAACATCCATAATCTCAGAGCTATTTGACCTGGTTAAAAGGCATTAATTTACCATGTAATAAGCACAGAGGCATGTAATTAAACTCTGCCTACTCCCATCTCTTTTTGCAGGGAAAACCACAAGGTATATGCTTCTTTTCATATCCTTAGACAAGCATACAGAAGGTCTTCCATATTATGGGATAACAGTAAAATAATGGTATAAATTAAAGCCATGAGTATTTGCCAGTTCTGACACACTGCAGACTGTTGGTTGGATGTCAGGATAGTAACACTCAGTTAATGGGCTTGTCACAGGTTGTAATCATTTCGCTAATATTCAGGATTTACAGAAATTGTCCTTCTTAGGGTACAATGGCTACAAAAAAGATGTTAACAAAATGGTACAGCAAAAGCAAAAACTAAGAAACAGATTCCTTTTTTAAAGTAAATAATTGTCAGATTGAATTTTTTTTTTTTTTACTTCAGATTTTTACAGTTGGTGGGGTTGTCAACCTGAGATGCCATTGAAGAGCACCATATCACAAACTGAGTAATTTACAAACAACTTACCCTTAATCCTGCAGGCTAGAAGTCTGAGTTGAGGGGGCCATCACAAACAGGGTCTACAGAATACCTTCTTTCTGGCTGCAGACAGCTGCCTAATGGCTTTTTGTGGTAGAGTGAGGAAGTCTGCTGGGACCCCTTCCCCAAGAACATTAATTTCATGCATGGTGACTTCACCCTCATGACCCAATTCCAGATCAAAACCCCCAACCTCTTAATAACTTAACACTCAGAACTAGGATTCCACTGATGAAGCTGGCCGGGGCAGGGCACATTCCATTACAAATGGTTCTAAGTATCTCTGCCTCTGCTCTTAGTCATGTCTTATCTTGCAATGAACATTTACAGGCAAGGAGCAGGGATGGAAAACTCAAGCATTTGGCTTTTTCCTTCTGGGGAGCTGCTGGACTCTGTGACGAGCTTTCTCTCTCTACTGTGGCTGCTGTACCTTAAGAACAGGGACCATGCCTAGAGTACAATCAGGCATGGCAAAGGGCACTGGGCCTGCTAGGAGGAGGGGTGGCTGGTATTCTGCAAACATGTTTGTATTAATCTATGTTTAAATTATCCCTGGAGAAAACATTCTGAGCTGGGAAAGCTGGTCGTGAAACAATGGGAACAAGAAATGACTAATTCCATTTCATTCTATAACCTTATGCTCAACATACCAAAGGCCTGTCTGAGTTTTACAGGTTTCCTGGTCAAACTCAGTACAGTGATAAACGTTTTCCAGAAAAGTCGTATGTACTCCAGAATAACAGGCACTCATTTTTGTCACATGAATCACTGGTCAAACAGAAAAACACTGTGTCATGGGTATGAAACACTTAATCTGCTTTCTTCCCATTGGTGACACATACTAACTGCAGATCTTAAGGTAAGTGGTTTAATTTCTCTGAATGTACAATTTGTCATCTGGAAAATGGGGATAGTATTAGTTAACCCACAAAATTTCTGCATGTGAAAATGTTACATAAAGTTGTCCAGCATCCACCAGAATATAGCAAATGTTAGTTCAAATTTGAGTGTATCCTGTGACCCACTGTAAGCCTCTTCTTTGACCATCCTCTTTTTTAAGGCATAATGGAAGAAAGCTTGGAGATACCCAGGCATGCAAGAGCAGCGGTTTCTGATAGACTCCAGTAACAACCTTGTCTTCCGTCAAAGTCTCCCAACCTGTCCAGAGGCCTTTTAATAAATAGAAAGATATTGGGGTGAATTTTCTAATCTATTGGGGTAAATATCTATTGGGGGTAAGTATTGTGAAAATTCACTTCGAGTTTGTAGATGGGTGAATCCCTCTGATTCTAAGGTTCGGAACAGCAAGCACACTGAATACTGTCATGGTCAATGTTCTGATGATGGTGTTACACACATGCCTTTACCACATCAGCTGTTGTCTAGTCTTCTCTGATGGGTGACTCCCCATTCTTAATAAAAATTCAAGCATGGGATGGTGGTGCATACCTGTAATGCCAGGACTTGGAGGGTGGAGGAAAGAGAATATGGAATTCAAGGTTAGCTTTGGCCATATAATGAGTTTGAGGCCAGTCTGGGCTTCATGAGACCCTGCTGAAGAGAAAGAAGGGAAGGAACAGGAAGAGGAGGAGGGAGAATGGGAGGAAGTGGAGGGAGAGAAGAAAAGAAGAAAGAGGAGGGAGAGGAAAAGGAGGAAGAGGAGGAATAGGCTGCTGATTGTGATTGTAGAATCGGTGCAGAACAAAACTAACAAAAACCATACAAACATTAGAAAGGTTACATTAGGTATGTTCCTAAGTACTTGAATGCTTAGATACCTAAGGTGGAAAAACAAGCAATCTTTTTTCTTTTTTAGTTACAAAAGTTACTGTGAAACTGGAACAATAGGGTGAGTGTAGCTTTGGAAGCCACTTGGGATGAGAGACAAAGAAAGGAGTAGGCTAATATTGTTAAGCATTAACAAACTAACACTCACCATGGAGGCATTTGTAATGCTTTAAAAGAACACACATCATGGAACCAAAGTAGAAACCAGAGGGAGGCTCCACCAACTCCTCTCTCTTGAAAGTGGTCTTTTTCATAACTGAATAGAAACTCAGAGCAGGTCGCTTTGTGTGTTGTTGTTTTGGAGACTGCCATCCTCCTCCGACCCTAGGAAGGGAACCTGGCATTTCCTACTTTCTGTGATGAAGAGCTGCACAGCAACCAGAAAGTTTGTTCCTGTGTTGACCAGAGTAGCTGGGCACCTGCTGAGAGAGCTACACCCTTTCTTCTCCTCCTCCTCCTATTCCTCCTCCCTCCTCCTCCTATCTGTTGGATTAAGGCCAAACTGTTTTTTAAGGGGCACTTCCAGCAAGAATTTGAAATCCAAACCTGAAGTAACCTTTTAATTTTGATAGTAATCACCAAATAGTTCTCTCAAAACGAAATACCACTGTAAAGTTCTGTGAATATTTTTCTGACACCTTTTTGACAAAACTGGACTTCCAGAATCCTTTAGTTTCTGTAAAGTTTATTTCTAATTGTTTATTTCTTTTTTTTTTTTATTAAACATTGATTGTATATCAGAACATTAAGGAAGAGATGGCTCAGTTGCTCATAGCCCTTGCTGCTTTTTCGGAGACCTCAGTTCACTTTCCAGACCCCACATGGTGGATTATAACCCATCTTAAACCCAGTTCCAGGGGAATTAAGTGCCTTCTTCTGGTCTCCTTGGACACTATATACACAAGAGGTGCACTTAACATACATGCAGACAAGTAAAACAGTTCCTAGGGCTGTTAGTATAACTAAGACAAATGCTAAAAGGTCAGTCACAGATGAGGGACTTTGTTACAGGACTTGGTCAGCTTTGAATTGCACTTAGTCTTTTACCCCCTGTCTGTAGCTCTTGCCTGTTGATTATTTGAGCAGAGCCTAAAGGCTGGGGCTGAGTGAATGCTAAACCATGAATTATTTGACAAATGTTGATATGCAAAAAGCATTAAGAACCATGCAAGTATGAGAGCACTGAACATTGAGATGGCTGGTGAGATGGCTCAGTAGATAACCTCTTGGCCAAGGTTGACTACCTGGTTTAGATCCCCAGGTCCTATACAGTAGAAGGACAGAACCAACTCCCTTATGTTCCTCTCTAATGCAGGGCTTGTACACACATACAGAATGAATAAATAAATGTAATTAAAAGGACATTGGGAATTTTGCACAATTGTGAGCCATTTTATTAATTATAAGAATGAATTTTCATGAAGGCTGTGTCTTCACGGCTTTATTTTTTTATGGCCCCATAACAAATCTTTATATTTTCTGGAATATTATCCCATCTGTTATTAAGTAGCAATGGTTTCCTGTTGTATTAATTATAGTTTCCACCAACCAGATGTTCCATATGTTATGTGCATGGGAAGTGTTGGGACCATTCTCCACTTTGTGGAAGAAGAGAAAATCTGGTCCTTGAGACTAAGTTATTACAACCTTCAAAACTGTGGTTGGACTGCACACTATAGGGACACTCTCATCTATGGAGCAAAAGGGTCAATTTCCTTAAAGACTCACAGTTCTTTTTTTGGTGAAATCTTCAAACTGACAAAATCATTACAGCACATGCTTACATGTGTATAACTATTTGCGACCCTGGTCTGATAGTCTTTGGGAAAGCATGGTGCTCCCATAAAGACCCAAGCTCCTTCCTAAGGAAATAGCTTTCCCACATGTACTCACAGCAGTAAGTCACTATACAGATGGCTTAGGCACTGTGGCTTACTCTTTCTGAGAAGTACTTGCTGTTGGAACTGGTGCTCATAGGAGATAAGACCCCATGACAGCTAGACAATGGAACCGGCAGAATCTTCACATAAGCGGAGGGAAGCTTAAATGGAAATAGAATCAGCTTGGTCAGTCAGTCTCAGCCTTGATGGAGATAGTACTTAAAACTCAACAACTTGCTGGTGGTGGCACACAGGCCTTTAATCCCAGCAGTTGGGAGGCAGAGGCAGGTGGATCCCTTAATTTAAGGCCACCCTGGTCTACAGGATGAGTTCCAAGACAGCCAAGGCTACACAGAGAAACAAAAACAAGAAACAAATTCCACAAAACTCAAAAACTCAAGCTTTAACAAATGTTTAAAAAAAGCAAACTCTTAAAAAGTATTGCTAAGTTAATGAGTTACAAAAGTAGATTGTCATTTTTCTGGGTATCTTCAGTTCAGTGCTGGTCAACTATGATCTAATACTCAGCTGTAGTGAGAACACTCATACATGAATAGGCTTCTCCCACAGGTGCAGACAATCTTCCCATCGAGATGCTACAAAAGGCTGGGCTTGAATAGGGCAGGTTTCCACAACCTATACGGAGGCACAGACAAATGCTACTCTCCTGATTCTTTCTCTAGACCAGTATGTAGGCTTAGTATACCAACACCAGTAGTTCTCAACCTTCCTACTGCTGGGACCCTTTAATACAGTTCCTTATGTTATGGTGACCCCCTAACCATAAAATTATTTTTGTTGCTACTTCATAACTGTAAATTTGCTATTGTAATCGATCATATGAAAGTACTTTTGGGTTGCCAAAGGAGTTGCAAGTCAGAACTGCTGTTCTAGACCTTACATGTGGGCACTCTGGGGGAAGGGTAGGGAACTTGGCTCCTCCCCACTACTGGGTTTGCAGAGGTTCTATCTCTATGAAGCAATATAATTTAATGTCAAGTGGAATGCATCATTCATAAAACACAAAACTAACTAGCATGACCAGCCCCATAGGTCTAAATATTATGATGCCAGAGGCCTCTGATGGATGATCCCTCCTACTTCATTAGAATACATCGACAAAAAAGTTAAATATATTTACATTTTGAAAAAAAATTTCCCCAAACACCCAAAACATTGAAAACTATGGACCTATAAGCCTGGCTTAATCCTCTATAATCTTTCATGAGAACAAAAATATCTGCATAATCGCAACCATGCACCCCGTACAATAATAAGTCTTCGGTTTTTAAGGAGTGTTTTACAGGTCAAAACTTTCCATGGAGAAGTTACGTACTCTAAAAAGAAAATAGATTTTTGGTCTCCAGCACTTGCATTTGAATCCCAGCTCCAACTTCTTCGGTTCTACCCATGGGTAATTCTAGTTTACACAGAGTAACTTTAGGAGGGCAGTGGCTTGTGCTGGCTCCTGACTGTTAACACAGTCTGTTATTTTTGAAGGTTTCCATTTTCCTTCTTGAATTGATTTTGTGCAATGGAAGGGGGAAAGGAAGGGGGGGTGGGACACAGTTTGTCTGGACTTCCACCCTTGTGTTTTAATGAGCACTAAAATGTTTATATTATTTCACTTCACAGCTAATCAAAACGGAAGCACAGGGAGGGGGAAACCCACCTGGCTAAGATCACACAGCAGGCCAACGGGAAAGGCAGCGTTCCAAGGAAGGTGAGCAGCTGTTCCCTCAATCTTTGCAGACTATGAAAAATCATGGATGTAACCTAAAAGCAGCTAGCGGCCTCCTCCTTTAGCATATTTCTTTGCGGATCAAAACAAAACAAAAACCTAGGCATATGCAGCTGGAGAGATGGCTCAGAGGTTAAGAGCACTCTCTTCTTTTCCACAGGTCCTGCGTTCAGTTACCCGCAACCGCACAGTGAATCACAAGAACATCTGAACAGTTTGGAAGGATGAGGCAGGAGGATTGCCACGAGTCAGAAGCCAGCCTGGGCTACACAGCAAGATAAAAAAGCATTATACAACAGCAACAACACAACAAAAAACGAAATGGAGAACCTAGAAATGCCCCTGCCCGTCCCACCACTACACACATGGGTATTCCAGTACTCCAGAGTCTGAAGAAAGGGACTGAGAGTTCCATGCCAGCCTAGATTACACAGGGAGAAAAACCAATCGAACACACAAATCTTAGGGGATCTTCTGATACAGCGCAGGTTTACTTTTGAAGACCATGAAGAGAACATAAAAGAAATCAGCAGAAACTAAAAGAGTATGGTAATTCTCCAGAAAAATCTATCTAGATGGACAAATTCCAGGAATCTTTTTGACTACCCTGGTGTCCCAAGAGCCAAGCTTCTAATTACAAAATCTATGTGTTATGTCAAAGGGCATTTGTAGAAAGGGCAGAGAATATGCATGATCTGTGCTACTTCCTAAGGCTGTTGGTATAATTAAGAAAAATACCAGAAGGTCCATCACAGATGAGGGACTTTGTTACAGGACTTGACGCATGGTCAGATTTGAATTGCACTTCACTGCTTTCCTCCCAGTCTTCTCTCCTGAGGGTCATTTGATTGCATGTGATTATTTGACCGGAGCCCAAAGGCTGGAGCTGTGAGTTGAATGCTAAACAATGAATTACTTGACAAACACTGAAATCTAAAAAGCATACAGAGCTGTGCAAGGATGAGGACACTGTTAATACAGACTTTTTCCAAGGGAGAGCTACATAAAGATAGCAAAGGGATGAAGGAAGGGAAGGAGGGAGGAAGAAAGGAAGGAAGGAAAGAAAAAGAGGAAGGAAGGGAGGGAAGGAAGGAGGAAAGAAGGGAGGAAGCCCCACTTTTTATTCTCACAGAAGTAACAGCTCCCTTTTAAAGATACAAAATGTACCAAATGTCACAGCTACTGCCTTTAACACTAACACTTTTGTCTTTGAAGATCAGAGTCAGGAAATTGTGTAGCTTTGTGAACACCCCTCCCTTTCTGCTAGGGACCAAAATGCCCGCTGTGTCTGATGTCACAGACAGTGCAGGCTGCGACCAAACTGTGTTGATTTTTGCCTCCCCCAAGCCAAGCACCGGGAAGGAGAATCCCTCACAGCCTCCGGGTTTTGCTCCCGCAGCTTTCCAAACAAACCGGGGCGGGATGGGAGTGTCTTCTTGGCCCTGGAAATCAATCCTCCTACCTTGTCCTGAAGCCACCCGCCTCACTTTCCCGGCCCTCCCTTCGCAGTGATTTTCCTGTCCTGGACTCCTGGCGAGTGCGAGCGGCTGGTGACCCGCCCCGCCCTAAAGGTAGGAGCCTGGTAGCGCCGCAGCCTGCCCCGGGGGGTCTTGTGGCTCTGCCCACCTCCCCTCCCCAGTCTCTGGGCTGCACTTTCGGCGCGAACTTGGGGGAGGTGGCCCCCGTGCTTCTGGCGCCTGCGACAAGGAGGAGCTTCCCGCGGCATCGCACGCAGCCGCGGGGGACGAGGAGCCGGACGCGGGGGCAGCGAGGGGACCGGGGGGCGTCTGAGCGCTCTGCTCCGCCGCCCGGACGCCTCCAGGGAGAAGGGATCGCGTCCGTGCTTCCTCGCTCAGCTTCCGCTCGCCGCCCGCTCGGGGACCCGATGCGGCACACGCCGCGGGACAGACAGAAGCGCGCTGCGGACAGCCCCGCACTTGCCCCGCGGTCGCCGTGCCCGGGCCTCGGCCGGTAACTCTCTGCGGCACGCCGCGCCGCTGCTCTGTTTTGGAGTCTAGAGGTGCGGGGAGACCGCGTTCCCCACCCCAGCTTGGGGATTCCGGGGTGCTGCCCAGACCCTCTGGCTCTGTAGCCGCTGAGGAGTAGGGAAGGGGACTTGGCGCGCTCCCCTCCGTCCCCGGCCAGCCCCCGCCAGTTCCTGGAGCGGTTCTGGAGCCGCAGGGCCCTCACACCCTCCAGGCAACCTGGTGTGACCCGCCAGGACCATTCCTGTTGGGTTCTGGAGCTGCTGGGGAGGACTCTGGGAGAGTAGCGACCAGGGGCGCGGGGACCCTCCTCCCTTGATCGCCCCCCGAATCTGTGCGCTGGGAGGGCGACAAGGGTGCGCGGTTCCTCGCTCACCATTGTTTGTGAAACGGTCTGTAAGCGAGTCTGGAAGGTTCTCATTCTTTAAGCGAGTCTGGAAGGTTCTCATTTACCGTACAGTGTTTTCCAAGAAATCCTCCTTGCCACAATTATACTAAACCTAGTAAAATACCGAGGCAGTTTGGAGCAAAGGGCGACAGTAAGAAAACTGCAATTTTGGCTGTTGCTGGGAATGTTTAAGAGAGGAGAAACTTGATGTTTTGCGGTTTTTATTGTTTTTTGTTTGTTTGTTTTTCCTCGGAAGCTCCTATGGATTTCAGCTCCCTTCTTGTGCACTGTTATTTTGGGTTAAAAGAAAAATCTATAAAAAGCGATTTCTAGAAACCAAAGAAACTCGAAGCGCCTTTTAGGATCTTTAGAGGAAGCCGGGAGAAGGACAGCCTGGGGTGAAGAATTTTCTCTAAAGGTAATGAATGTTTAAAGATTGTGTGTGGGGAGCCTATTAGAAACCACACATTCCAAATTCAGAAGTCAAATTTTTTAAGAGGACCACGTTAGTACCATGATTAGTGGATGGGTTAGAAAATAGATTCTTCGTGGCTCCCTTGTCCGGTACTGGGGACCTTCAGGCCTCTCTAACACTTCCTCAGTTCGCCCTGGCGGCCTCTATTAGGCTCTCCTGACTATTTGACTTTCCGGGTCTTCAAACTCAATTTTCTCTTCCAGCTTGTGACCGTGTAGCTGTCTTTTTTTTTCCCCTAGAGATTTACTTATTTTTATTTTATGTGCATTGGTGTTTTGCCTGCGTGTCAAACTCCTGAAACTGGAGTTACAGACAGCCATGTCAGTGATGGTAAAGGAACCCAGGTCCTCTGGAAGAACACCCAGTGC
Source organism: Pachyuromys duprasi (assembly GCA_028658305.1). Lineage (NCBI taxonomy): Eukaryota > Metazoa > Chordata > Mammalia > Rodentia > Muridae > Pachyuromys > Pachyuromys duprasi. The sequence continues at coordinate 74,504,055 of CM053753.1, read as the reverse complement.
TCTTAACTGCTGAGCCATCTCTCCAGCCCCCATAGCTATCTTTTTATTTACAAGGTGGTGGTAAATATTTGGGATGCTCTTATGAAGTGCCCAGTTATTTTTCATCTGAGAGCATGGTGATTTGGTGTTTGATAGTTAGGTTCTATTGCCTCCCTTACATGCCACCCAAGGATTGCTTTTCAAACCAAGATAAGAAACAAACAATAAACAAACAAAACCTCCTGAGATAGTTTGACTTTGAATGAGACTATCTGCTTCAGAGACTCCTTAGATAAGGGCAGTTTTGGATCAAGGGAACTTTTATGGAAAATATTTGTATGAATCTGATCTGTTTTTCCAAGCTGCCTCTAAGGCTAATGTAGACTGGGCAGAGTGATCCTTCACTGCAATTGTGAAAACATTTCAGTAGACTTATGGCACGTACCTTTTTATTTTTATTTTTCTGTCCAAATCAATAGAAAAAGAATGTGAGAACTAAAGAGTAAAAGCCCTGACAGAAAAATGCAATCAAAATGCACCAGTCTGTGTTTTGTGAAATTGTAATTCTCAAGTTTCCCATTCCAGAACTCAGAGGCAGAGAACCGAATTCCACAGTTCTTTTCTTCTGTTAGAGATATTTCTGTGTTCTACACTGTGAAGCACAAATGGATAATGCCCTGCCTCCTACATTTCCAAGATAAGCATCGCCCGCCCACCTCGAAGATTCTAGATGACTTTTGTGGAAATGAGGAATCTTTGCAGAGCTGGTGACAGGCATCTAGATGATGTCCACTGAAGAGGGGATGATTCTAGATGACTTTTGTGGAAATGAGGAATCTTTGCAGAGCTGGGGACAGGCATCTAGATGATGTCCACTGAAGAGGGGATGGCAGCGTGGACTGTGTGTGGGGAGCTCACGTTGATCCCTGCTGTGTTCTCACATGGCATTTCCTTCAATATTCCCAGCAATGCTGAGACAAAGAAATTTAGCCCCATTTTAAATCTGAAAGAAATGAAAATGTCCCTAAGTTGAGTTGCAATTACACCTTTGAAAGTCTGTCTCTGTCCGTTTTACATCTTTATGGAAGCCTGTCAAGTGACACTGTGCATTCTTCACAAATTCTTCCATTCTTTGTTCACACACACACAGAGAGACAGAGACAGAGACAGAGACAGAGAGACAGAGACAGAGACAGAGATGGACAGACACTAGACATGTGTGCTCACACACAGTCACAGACAGACACACAAACACATATACAGACAGAGACAGATATACACAGACACACAGACACAGCCAGAGAGACAGACACACAAACTAACACATACACAGACATACACTACTTACAGTTTGATCTGGTTTGTTACTCACTTCCTAATTACACTCCTTCCAGAGGCTTCTTGGAGAGATGGTCAGTATGCTTTTCATTTCAGGCCCTTAGACGTCCCTTTGTTTCTATCTTCTGCTGAGTTTTAATGCGCCCTTGGATATACTGTATCTGGTCAGTCTAGGGAGTTGGCTGTCTCCACTGGTTTATATTCTGAACTTTCCTACTTCTAAAAGTATAGTTTTCCCGAAGCTCCTATTTCCTTCAAAGGCCAGCTGTGTCTCTTGCTTGTCTGTAGTCTTTCAGAATCACAGTCTCATCCTCCACAATAAAACGAAGGTTTCTCCGGTGTATGCGTACTGCCATGGATAATGGTGTACTCCACAGTTCCCGGTTAACTCTTAACATGTGAAAATGCATGGTAGGCAGAGAGAGGATGGCTCAATGGGTAAAGGTTTGCAGTAAAGCCTGAGATGGATTTTTGGGACTCATCTGGTGGAAGGAGAGGACTGATCCCAAAAGTTGTATTATGGCATGGATCAAGCTTAGTGTGGGGATAAAACAGTACACAGGACATTATATGTGTCAGTTCTTATGGTTCCATATCAGCTTGTCAGAAACAGTTGTTTCACGTTTTATGGGTGGCAGGAACTTTCTCCCGATGGTGACACCTTCAATTGTAATCACCTCAGACTTGATCAAGAATCTGACTATTGTCCCCTCAGGTTGAGGAAGATCAGAGAGAGAAGTTGTGAGGGTGAGAAGAATAAGGAACAGGAAGATCTGTTTTCTCCCATGTCTGAATTTCTTTTCTTGGTCACCAAAGTAAGAATTACTGGGCTATCTCTCCTCACCACACTTTCTGATTGGATGCCAGGGGATTTCCTTTTACTGGAAGTTGGGCAAAAGCTCGGGCAAAGCAACCAGCTCCTAGGAAGTTTTCCTTCTTAAGAATACTGAAAAAACAGGTGAAAGGGTCCCGTTATCTCCCATTTTCTTTTTTCATATACAGATGTCCCAAGAGAAAGTATATAAATGACACCATTTTTTTCAGTAGCATGTAAACTCTTTGAGACTCTTTAACATTTATGTGCTTTTTATCTCATTGAGAATGGAAGGATATCTTTTTTAACATGATGAGAAATAAAGGTCTCCAGAGAAGATGCAAGATAGCTAGCTATTTCCCCAAAGGTTTGAGTCATTTCTGCCTTCCAGGCTTGTGGAAGTAGTCCTGGAGTTGGTAGGGGCGGAAGGGAGCTGCCCTCGGAGGCAAGGCAAGAGAGGAAAGGAGATTCCAATGAATCCTGGGTAACTTGTTTCACGGTCATTCATAAGGTAGGGCATTCTTCACAGACAATAAAGATAACATGTAACAAGAGGTGTTCTTGGAGGATGGAGGGTTGTATAGTGTGGTGTCCCTCAAAACAGAAAAAAAAAAAACCCGTGTTCTTACCGAGCTTTGTGACAGTCAGAGTCAAAAATAATGAAGGTACAAGTAAACGAAAAGCATATTTCAGATGGGATGGGTTTAGCAAGAATGATGTGTTGTGCAGGTGAGGTGGAGAGGGGACTGAGGAAAATAGGCAACCTCTCTGAAGTGATGCGATTGGGTGAGATATGATTGAGGAACAAGCCGGTCAAGTGGAGAGCAGAAGGAAGGGGATTCCAGAAAGAGGAAACAACAAGTACAAAGGTTCAGGGACATGCATAGATTTGGAGTGTTTGGGAAAGGAAAGCTCAGTATGGGAAGAGAGGCTGGGTAATGTGTAGCCCTAGAAAAGTGCAGAGTGGAGTGGGAGATGGAGTTCAAGGTACAGAAGGGAGATAGATTTTGTGATGCCATCAAACCTCTTTGGAAAGGTGCTGGATATACTCAACTGAAGCTGCCTTTACCCATGAATAAGCCTCACACTGCACAGAACTGCAGCTTCCGGGGTTTACTCATTGGCAATCATGGGGTTTCTCCTTCATTCCAGCCCGTATCCAGGCATATATATACACAGGGGCAGGGTACAGAGAACCTGCACAGGATTCCTCATGGCTTCTGAAGAAGACTCACATTATAGCTTAATTTCACATTCATGCATAAAACTCTAATGCCATGGTTCCTCAACTGTTCCGTGGACTGAATATTTCATGTCTCTGTGAAGCCTTTGGGTTGGCTGGTGACATCTGAAACCAGATACCAGAAATGAATTATCCAAATCAAGTCCTAGCTGAAAACCATAGGCAGGACAGCCACAGCTCAGAGAGGCACTATTCTAAATAGCACAAAGGCCTTGGCCTCCTTGAATTTTTTCTTAGCCTCTTTGTAATCTGTCAGCTGTGTTCTTTGTACATAAGTTTCGTCTCTTTGTCACGGGAATGTAGTATACCAGTGGCAGTTCCTTCTCCATTCTTCTCTAGAATAGAGATCTTGGAAATATGAGAGTACTGTACAGATCTAGGATTTATTATTTCTGATTAATTAGTAGTACTGGTTTATTAGAGATGTTCAGATGTTCTGTAAATCTTCAATTATTCTTTGATTCAGGGAGGTCTTATGTGACTGCATGTTGCTCTCTGGAAAAGACTGGTCTGGATTTTAGAGAGAAAACTGCTTTTGAGATTCTTTGATATGTTCATTTCTTGTTACTTACCCACTAGCTGCTTACCTTTGCCTCCCCTCACATGCCTTTTTTCCCCCCCTTTTAAAATGGGGTCTTGCTGTGTAGCTCAGAGCTTTTGACTTTTTTCCCCTCAGGCTCTCAGTTACATATGGGTTAGATATGCTCAACTTTGTGTTCTTGTTCTTTCAATTGACTTACGTGGCACAAAAGCTAGACTTTGTTTCTGTTTGAGAGGACAGGCTTTGCTTAACACGGAGAGGTAGCAAAGAGCTGGCAGACAACATAACCATTCTAGGTTGCTTTATGTCGCTGCAATCAACACCATAACCAAAAGCAACATGGGAAGGAAAGGATTCATTTTGCTTATAGGTGAGGGTCCACCATTGAGGGGAAGCTAGAAAGAAGCCATGATGGAATAATGAGTATTGGCCTCATCTCTTGGCTTGCTCAGGTACCTGCCCCATACAGCCCAGGCCCACCTGGCCAGAGAGGACACATCCCACAATGGATGGGGCCTTCCCACATCAGTTAGTAACTGATGCTCAACAGATATGGCCACAGGCCCAACTGAACTGCTGGTGGCAATTTCTCAGCTGAGATTTTCTTTTCCTGGGCATGTCAATTTGATTACCAAAACTAACTGTCACCACCTAATGCTTACATCAATGGTTAATATTAATATATTAGCTCAGTTATAAAACTGTAACAATTGGCATTCATCCTGGAAGTTCTTGTGATTATTGGTGTATTGGTTGACAAGCCCCCTCTCCCCCACTAGAGAGAGAAAACTGGTTCATCCTCATAAATTTGCTCATGCTGGTTGAAACTCTTAAGCTGGTCATGGTAGTTGCACTGGCTTCTAACCCTTGAATTTGTGAGGCTGAGGCAAGAGGATCAGGGATTTGAGGACCGTTTGGAATACATGGAAGAGTTGTCTCAAGAACAAAACAATCATCAAACAAGAATAGAACTGGAAAACATAAAACTGTAGGGAAAAATAAGTTTTCTTTTTTTGTCTGGAAAACTGCCATGTGCTTATGCTGGAAGAGATGGGTATGTAGATGCCAGTCCTCTGGCATTTGCTTTCATGAACAGCAAACTGTCAGTACAGCTTCATAATTCCCAACTGATGGTAATTTGTGTTGGCATACTCAGGTTTGTGGCAGCATTAATGAGGCATTTAAGTGTTCCGTCGACATGAACAGCAAGGTTAATGGACTCTTTAGGAATAAGACATCTTAGCAGGCCTGTGACTCAGGAAAGTTGGAAGTTTAAGGCCAGCACAGACAATTTAGTAAGCCCATGTTTCAAGATTTGGGTCACATAACATGTATGAAGCAAAGAAAAAAAATTGCAAGCTTTGTATTAATAGTTTCATGGATTTTCCCCCCAAGCAGTTTTTTTTCTTAAAGATTTATTTATTATGTATACAGTGTTCTGCCTGCCTGTACACCTGCACACAAGAACTCATTATAGATGGTTGTGAGCCACCATATGGTTGCTGAGAATTGAACTCAGGACCTCTGGAAGAACAGCCAGTGCTCTTAACCTCTGAGCCATCTCTCCAGCCACCCCCCTCCAACCCTCCAAGCAGTTTCTAAGGCTACAATTTTGTTGCTTATCAAGTTTAAACCACGTAATTCTGGTGTTTTCCTAGATACCCATTTGGTATCACTTACCTAGACTGAGACATATTTAGTGCCCCAGGGCATAAAATGTTCTCTTTACCAGAACTGACAAGTCTGGTGGATTGCTAGACAGTGAAGGAAACTTGGACTGGAGGAAGAGATTGTCAGGGATAAGGGGAGCTGGGGAATAAGGAAAATCATAGGTAGACTGACCCCTGTTTGTGGATGACTGTCTATACTTAAAGACTGAAAAATATCTAGGGATATGACTCACTGGTAGAGTACTTTCCTACCATGCCCTAGGCATGTAGATCAACGCCAACACTACCTACACACAAATAAACACACTAGAAAATGAAAACATGCCGGGTAGTGCTGGCACACTTCTTTAATTCCAGAAGTCAGGGGCAAAGGCAGACAGGTGGATTTCTGAGTTCGAGGCCAGCCTGGCCTACAGAGTGAGTTCCAAGACAGTCAGAGCTACATAAAGAAACCCTGTTTCCAAAAATAAAATAAAATAAAATAAAATAAAATAAAATAAAATAAAATAAAACAATAGTAATAAAAAAATCTAGACATCAACGTGCCATGAGAGGTGTTTAGTTGTTTTTCAACAGAAATTAATTCATAATTTTAAGAAGGTATAATGATTTTAAAAGTTTTTTGTTGTAAATGGATCCTACTGAGGGGCCAATATTTCAGATAAGCACGTAATAAAGTTTTACAAGTTTAAAGTGTACATGTTTTCAGATTTTTGAATGTATTGAAGCACAGACTTGTCTACTTACTACAAAAGCCCATTTTTGCAAATTTGGTGGGCAGGGCTCTTTGGCAATCATGGTAAAAGAATCATATTCTTATAAACCTTACCTGCCCAAGCACTCTACCTATGAACACCAGCATTCCCAGTATACAAAACATTCATTCTTCAACATGACTCCTTTATGGAGGTTCTCTGCTCAAAAGTCTGAAAATCTGCCACCTTTTAAAGTTCACTGTGTCATGTTATCTTTCTCTCCAGTGTTTTGGTTTGACTCCTGAGCCCTCCCAGGCTGTAGCTGGGCCTGTGTGGTGACACTGAGAGCCTTTTCTTTGACTTTACACTCTCCCATCTAAGACAGGCTCTAAGGTTTTCTCAGGAACCAACCTCATGCCCTATTACTTCCTGACTGAATAAATTGCCATTCTTTCCTTACCTGCTGACTGAACTTGATGGCCACACCATAGTTGATTAGAAAGAAACCACATGAACAGTTCAGCATAGTTTCTGCCACATAATCTAACATCTTTATTGATGTTATCTGCTGTTGCTAGTATTACAACTTCATTCTATTGTTTGTTGTTTGTTTTGAGACAGTGTCTCACTATGTAGCCATTGTCCCATATACGAGATTGTCCTCAAACTTTGTCCTCAAACTTGCAGCGGTCTGCCTCCTGAGTGCTGGGTTCAAGGCATGCACCACCATGCCTGGTTTTATAGCTTTATTCTTATGCCTGTCATTGCAGCTACTATTACTTAGATAGTTAAAACTTTTCTTCCTCCAGAAATCCTTTCAGGCTGACCTTACCAAGTTCTGCTTTCCACTCCCTGCCCATGTTTGTTTCTTTATAGGAGCCAACTTCACTTTGGACTATATGATGTAAATTGTGCTTCTTTAGTTATTCATCAGTGAACAACAACTCATATGTACACATACGTTTTGTACTATGCACTATTCCCTTTGGTAGGAACTCATTGGCACAAAGTAGAGACACAAAACATGTATGAGTGTATGTGTGTGTGTTTAAATGTATACATGAGTTCCATAAACTGGGGGGGAAAGAAAATGTTGGTTGAACAGGGTTATGTATTTCTCACAGTCAAAAAGTACAGTCTACTCATTAGATTCCTTTAAAGGTTTAGTTATCTTTAGTTGGAGGTTCGTTTGTTTGTTTTGTTTGTTGTTTGGCTTTAAAATATGGTTATCCACTCAAAAAAAAAAACCCAACGTGTGTGAGAGAGAGATTATTTAGTAGTCATGGTAGCATACCCATGCAATCATAGCATGAGGGAGGTGGAGGAAGGAGGACCAGGAATTCCAGCCCAGTCTTAGCTTGAGCTATTTTGTGAGTTTGAGGCCAGCCTGGCTTATATGATACTTTGTCTCAAAAAAATATATATGTATATATACATACACATATACACACATATATTCACACACATACGTATATATGCACACAATTTTATCTCACTTGAGCTGCAATTAGCCTGGAGATGGAATGTGAGGGAGAGGTCTGCAAGAAGGATAGGAAAATAGAGACAAAGCAGATATCTCAGCACGTTGCCAGCACTGTTCAGGCCAGAGTGTACCCTTAAAGGTATGTGCTTACCAAACAGACTCTTAATTATCACTCTCTAGTTTGCTTATAGAACTTTCCAGTTTGCCAGTTAAAATAGACAGACTCTTTGGCACTTAACTTTCCTCTTCTTTTCCTTCTTCTTTTTCTTCTTCTTCACAAATTGTATTGCATTTCCAGTTTTACACCTGCCTCCTGCGAGCTGTTCTTCTCAGGTAAATTGATCACTTGGGCAGATGTCTAAGCCACCTGTATGGAGCAGCTAGTTCCCAGCTATATGACTCCAGGTCGATGCTTCTTCTCTGAAATTTCCACTGGGCTGCCAGGACCCCTGTGTCTTGGACAATTTTATTTCCTTTAATATTGTATGGAGCTACATTATATAATATCTTATATGTGTGTATGTATGATGGCCTGTGCAGCCCATCTGAGTAAATCTCGATAGATTTCCTCAGTAAGCAGATGCAGGTCAGCTGCCTTGATTATGAAGCAATAGAATAATGCTACTGACTTAAGGAGGGCACTTACGACACTGGTCCTGATCAGTCACTTCTGCTTTCCTTAGATATGACCATTACGTTGACTTTCATTATTGGTAGTGTTCTAGTTTCCTCCCTTTAGCATTGCTGTCGGTAACTTAAGGGTTACAGCTCCGAAGGGAAAGGTATCCTCGCAGCCCAGAGCCAAGGAATACCATAAAGTCACACCACACAACAAACCTCACACAAGAGATTTCCTGGGAGAGAAAACCCAAGAGGGGGGCTGCTTTACTCAAACAAGAAGTAGCAGGGAACTGGGAAGAACACAAGGTTTAAATAGGGTTTCTTGAGGGGCAGGGAGGGCAGAACTTTCTAGAGTGGCCTTGCATTGGCGGGATTATGTGGCCTGAGATTGGGGCAAGCTCTGGGATCGGTGGGATCTTTTTGTTAATACTGTAAGGAAAGTCTGGGCCTGAGGCCTGACCGCTAGAGCTCCAGGTGTAGGGGTTGGGGAGCCACTTGCAAGCCTTGAAGGTTTACAAAGTTTACAAGTTTACAAAAGGAGTATCTGTCCTGCCACTTGAGTTGGCATGAATAGGCACAAGTAACTGTAGATTCTGAAGGCCCCATGACCCCAGGGTCTCTGGCTGAGCATGACAGTCTGGCCTTCCTCCGGAGGCATTGTATGTTCACCCTAACATGCAGCACATGATCAGTCCTGTGGTCCTTTTTTTAAAAAAATAATTTATTTAATTTTAAGTATATTGGTGTGAGGGTGTCAGATCCCTTGGAACTAGAGTTGCAGTTGTGTGCTGCCATGTGGGTGCTGGGAATTGAATATGGTCCTCTGGAAGAGCAGCAAGTGCTTTTAACGGCTGAGCTATCTCTCCAGCCCTCCCCCTTCCCCCAGGCCTGTGGTCTTATTTGGATATAGAATTGAATCTGATATAATTAAGATGAGGTCATACTGTAATAGGAATGACCTTTAAAACAATTAATTGATGTAATGTTGGAGGCCTGGTGAAAACAACAGGTGAAGGTAGCCACAGAGTACTTAAGATTGCCAGCAGAGCTCACAGAGCAAGAGAGAAGGATCATCCTAGCTACTCCTAAGGGGAACATGGGCCTGCCAACACCTTCCTTTCGGACTACTAGACTTCAGAACTGTGTGAGTCAGCATTTATTGATTGCTTTAAGAACCCTCCTTCCTCCAGTTCCTGGAGTCCCGGACGCTGTACTAAGGGTCTGCAGGGGACTGTTGTTCTGCTTCTCTTTGGATACCACTGGCATTTACCTGGCTCTGGGTCTCAGCTCACTGAGTAGGCAGAGACAGTTCCCCATTGAGCTGACTTCCAGGCTTGCTCTCGGGCCCCTTGTTCCTCCCTTGTTACCCCCTTGTTCGGTACCATCATGTGACTTCGCCTTTTCCCTATTCAGGTTTTCAAGAGCATTTTTAGGGGCCTGCTTGACTTCCTGATTAAGGTACAGGATGAAGCTCTTCTTTTTATCTGATTCTTTCTGAACAGGCCTTTCCCAGATCCAGGCTGAAGCCATGCTGTGGGTGTGGTTTCCCTAGTTCTCCACTCCAGAATAATCTTTGAGAGGAAAACAACAAAAAGCAACATGTTGTATTTTAAGAAGAAGGCCTCTGTTTTCCTGATGTTGTGCTATCTTGTGAATGGAGGCTTCATTCTGCTGCACTCGGGTATATTAAAGAACGGTTTTCATAGGAGAAAATACAGCCTTCTGCTCAAACAGCTTGACAATGAGAACTTCGACTCTAAGAAACTTCGCAGAGCTTAGGAGTCTACAGGATGTTTTGTTTTGTTTTGAGCAAAGGTTAATTTTAAACGGCCTTACTGCTTGGTCTAGTTTTTATTTGGGGCTAAGTTTCTAGTGTGATCACAAGGAAGGTACTGTTTTGAAATCCCCAAGGTGAATCCGCACACTGAGCCCAATTCCTGTGCTCTGTGCTTGTGCCCTGGCTGGTCTAGGGACTCAAACTGGCAGCAATTCTGTTGCATGCTCTCAGCATAGACTGCCTTTTAGTCTCCAATGATGTCTTCGGTCTAGAGTGGCTGCACAGTGGATATGCAATCTCTAGCTTCCCCTCCCTGTCTGTGCCGTTAGTAACTATGGGAACATCTTTAGGGCTCCTAAAAGCATAAATGTAAAACTTTCAGGAGTTTAAGTAATTAATGGTAGAGTGTGTGTGTGTGTAAAAGAGAGATTTCTCAGTTCATTGAGTCTTTCATCTTCTAGTTCTTGGCATTTATACCTGGAAAAAAAAAGAGGCCTCCTTTAGACAATACCTATATTTATTATAACTTAAATTATAAAGGAGTGTACCTTGAACAAGCAGTTAAGAGGTCAAGAGGGAAACAGAAGGTTCTGTTTATGTTATGGTTAATTGTTTAAATGTGTAACTGCAGATTTCCCTGTCAGGTGACAGTGATTTCAGCTCAACCGTTGCATCATGAGATCCTGTGCTTCGTGATAGATGGAAGGGTTAGTATACAGGTGGGTGGAAGGGCACGGCCCCCGTCATCTGGCCAGTTTTCTCACTAAAGTACTAAAGGGATTTCAGTTGAGTTAGGCCAGTGGTCTGAAGATTGGAAGGGTTTTCCTCAGGATTTAATGGACTTCATCCAAGAACTGAGCAGGGGTGCTATCTCATTGCCTTGCCTATGGAATGTGCTAAAGCATTTTTGTAGTTGTTTGTGAAAGCTGCACCAAATAATTGGACTCCAAGGAGACTCCCGTGTGCTAGCATTTCTTCTTGCATTGGGAACATAGATTTCTTTTTATTTCGTCTCTTGGGGATGATGTGTATTTCATTGTAGGTCATCTGAACCCCACCTCCCCAGGCCCATCCCCAAGACAAATGCCCTTCTTAAACTGCTAAGCCATCTCTCCAGCCCCACAAATGCCCTTCTTTAAAGAATGTGGACATTAATAAATAGTTATACATGTTTTGAAATAGCTAATGTTTGAGGGTCGGTTTTATTTTCAAATGTTTGTTTATAAAAATAATGTAGAAGGTGCATTTAAATGTCTTAATATAGTTGTTGCCCTGACTTCATTCTTTGCCTGACAGTCAGGATACCTTGTTCTACTGTCCTTGAGCTAAAAATGCAGCAAATGCAAATAAGATTCTTGTTTGCAGTTACTAGGTCTCGGGCATTTCCTGAGGTGTTGGCTTTAAGCATCATGTCTGCTGCACAGTACACACATCACAATCCTTTTCATTTTCTTAAAAAAAAAAAAAGGCAGTTTTATGTTTGTACCTTGGGTTGTTTTCTGGACAGAACATAGCACAAAACATTCCAGAGAAACTTTTATCTGCTTCTCCACACAGCTGATTTTTCTGCTCAGTCAGCATGGTTATTGCAAAGAGAAAGAAAAAAAAATGTTTACTTCCTTGTTAGGATGCTTGCTTTTTGTTTTGTTTTTTTTTTTTGAGACAGGATTTCTCTGTGTAGCGTTGGCTGTCCTGGACTCGCTTTGTAGACCAGGCTGGCCTGTTAACTCACAGACATCCACCTGCCTCTGCCTCCTGAGTGCTGGGATTTACAGACAAACACTGTGCCAAACACTGCCAAGTTAGGATGCTTTGTTGTTAACATTATCATAGGTTCATGTAAATGAGAAATTTATTTAAAAAAATTTTTTTTAGCTGGGCGTAGTGGGTAGTGTAATCCTAGCAGAGGCAGAGGCAGGTGGATCTCTCTGAGTTCAAGGCTAGCCTGATCTACAAAGCAAGTCCTGGACAGGCAAGACTACACTGAGAAACCCTGTCTTGAAAAAGATTTTTTTCACTTATTTTGTTTTTGTGTGTGTATTGACATGCACAGCCGTGTTCGGGTCTTGCACACACATGAAGGTCAGAGAGTGTTCTTGGCACTTGGTTCTCTTTCTCCATCCTTTTGGTTCTGGTGACTGTTCTCAGGCCGCTGTTGGGATGGCTGCAGGTACCATTCCCTCTGTCTGGGATGTTCTTCCTTCCTAGCCTGTTTCATTGATTCACCCCATGTTTCAGAAACTGTTTCCTGCCTTTCCCTGCCTGGATCCGTTCCGATTGTTTGATAAATGTTCACGAATGGTTTGCTGATGTATGCCTCTGAAACATTGAATCCCTGTTAGCTAGAACAATGTCTGGCATTGAGAAGACATTGGGAATTGGTTTATTGAGTATCAGCAATGTCAGAGTTAACTTCGCTAAATACTGGATTTTAGTCAATACCCTTTGCTAAAGGATTATTAGAATACTGAGACATGGAAATCTAAAATATAAGTAATATAAGTAAATCTAAAGTATATGGTTTTGTAGAAACATTACTAATGGTTAATTTTTAATAATCAGATATATAGTACTCCAAAATAACACCTGCTTCCCATTTGTAACTTATGTTGTCACATGTATTTGCCCTGAACAGAAGGACAGTTTCTAACACTGAAATCTTACAGTTTGATTTCTGTTTTCTTTCGGCTTGATTCCTTTATTTTAAAAGTAGGTGAAGAGGCAGAGACAGGGTAAAAAAGAGGTGGAAGGGACAGAGTGATCTAGGCTCATTCAGAAAACGACAACAAAACCTGGCAGGCTAGGCGATTTGAAAGGGGCTTTCTGTGAATCCGTGTTGTTGTTTATAACTTCAGGAAGACAAAACAAGAGGTGCTGTGTTCTCTGTTTTTTGTTTTTTTTTGTCCTGTCTTTGCACAGTGCTGGGAAGCACCTCCAGCCTTGCAGGTGCCAGGCAAGCACTTCCCCACCGAGCTCTCTCCCCAGCTCCATTGCTATTTGTTTACGGTGAAAACAGGATATTACTAAGTTGTTCGCCTGGCTGGCCTTGCTGTTGTTCTGTCCCAGCCTCTAGAGCAGCTAGGACTACAGACGTAGTCCAGCAGGTCTGGCTTAGCCCTGGTTGATCGATCGTAGTATTATTTTTTCCAGAAGGGAAACTAAAGGTTGTTTACCCTTTGAGAAAGGGCTACATTCAGATCTGCATATTTCTCCAGGGAAGGTTTCATATAAGGTTAATAACTGATTGAAAGCTGAACCTATTAGGTGAGTTGAGGAGCTGAACAAAATATGACTGATTGATAATCCAAGAATAGAAAGCCTGCAGGTGGATTACAATTTGTGGTGCTAAGAAACTCTTTCCTTTTACAGCCATTCAATTTTGCAGAAATCATTGTGAATAATTCCTTTAGAGCTTTCTTTTCCACATTTTGTGTTACTGTAAGCAACTAAGTTGCTAGCTGTGGTTAATTTCTAAGCTCAGGATGAAAGCACTGTTTCTTGAGTAGAAGTGAGCTGCATCTTTGCAGTTGTGCACAATTATTACTCAAGAGATGATCGCAAGGTCCTCAAAGTAGCATGATGTCACACTTTTGCTGGAACTTGGTGTGCCCTCGTTAAACCTCTTAACCTGTTATTAATCACTTATTAATGTTATTAGTAATTGTTAATGATTAATTGTTAATCATTAGCCATATCCCAGAATAAGGGCTGGAAAGAAATGTATATGTATATAATATATGTATATCTATATGTTTCATTGTCTATGTATACATAAAATCAGAGCACAAGACTGCATTTGTGAAATACTGGTTCTTGCTTACACTCTGGTCTTACTATAAAAAGTGTGGGGCCATGGCCTAGTGACTTTGGAATCACCTGGGAGCCTCCTGGAAGGGAGAGTGATGTCAGACCTGCAAAATCAAAATGAGCATGTCCAGCTGATGCCAACGTTTTTTAAGTGCTTCTGCAAATCCCGCCAAAGTAAGGCTGGAGAGCAGAATAAGTATTGTTAATAACAAGTGACTCACTAGCTCATGTTGAATACTGTTATTAGGTACCCTAAATCTTAGGAAAGGAGCTGAGACCTAACTTGGTGAATAGCTTTCAAATCACCCGGTACCTATATCTTCATCTCTCAACTGGTTTTGATATAACATTGTTGGCCTTTGCCTTATGACCTATTCAGACTAAATAACCTTAAAGAGTCTTTCCAGCATTACAATCTGTGTTCTTTTATTCCAGTCAGTTTTAAGTAATAGTTGGTAGTAGGTGAGAGAGACCCAGGAACTTCATGTCCTATGTATTCATGGAGAATAATTCTGTAGACCAGGCTGGCACTGAACTCAGATCCACCTACTTCTGCATCCCATGTGCTGGGATTAAAGGTGTACGCCGCCACCACCTGGTAGTGATCTCTTTTTTGTGGGATCTAGCTTTGCCCAGCATTCTCATTTAATAATAAGATAATTATTTGCCTGGACTTCAGAAATAAAACTCACCCTATTTTGTTTTTGTTTATCTTTTTCTCTTAGATCCAGTTAATTTTGTATAAGAAAAGCAGTATGAGGGACAGCCACAAACTTTGCGGCTTTTTTATTTTTCCCTCTTGTTTTAGGAAGTGGTCATGGCACCTTCTGACACTGGCTGACATTATCTATCTATCATTTATCTATCTAACAGCTGCTGGCTGTTCTTGTACCATGATGGCTGTCCTGCTTGCTCTCTTTGTTTTTATTCTCAACGCGTTCCCATCTTCCTTTCTTCCCCTCTTTAATTTCCCAAAGCTTTGAGAGCTTGTAGCTCCTCCTTGTACTTCAGCATTTAACAGTAAAGCTCTGTGTGTGTATGTGTGTGTGTGTGTATATGTAACCCAAAAAGTGAGACAGTTACTTCTTTCGCTTTTAGCTTGCTTTGGATTAGTTTAGCTGGATATGTTATTATTTTTTTTTTTAAAGAGATTGAGCTGGATCCTTTGGAAAGCCAGTCTGGAAGGACAGAATGCAATGTGGGGTTTGGGTGGCTGTGTTTGTTTTTGTGTTTATTTTCATGTATGTTTCAAGTTTGGTAGTCTCATCTAAACATCCCTTACAGCAGCTTTTAGGAAATGACAAGTGAGCTGACTACTGCACTGTTCTCACTGCGTTTTGTAATAGCTTAACCATTTTCTAAGCGCACCATGTTTGTGTTTTGTTCCAGCATTCGCAAGCGAGGCAGCAGCACACCCCTCATCTTGGATTATTTCCAGCATCAAGACCTCCACATGTCAGCAGTAGGCTCCTGAGGCATTTCGTCCTCCATCATCTCCCCTCAGCTACCTTCTTAAGAAAGAGAGGGCCTTTGGGAAACACACCCTAAAAGTGCAGGTTGGTGGAGAGTGGAGGCAACCCGGCCTCGCCTCAGGTTCCTTCATGTGAATTTCAACACTGCAAAATGCGCCGGTACTTTTAGGTGGTATGAGTGTCTGTTTCCAGCTGCAACCTGTTTTCCTTCTCTCCATTTCTGCAGGTGGTCAGAAGGCTTAGGAGGCTTAAAGCGATTGCTTCCTCCTCAGCATATCCAGAAGTCAAACTATGGAGTCTGGGAAGTGTACTTTTATAGTCAACCTGAATGTGCTTTCTTTGGAGCTGCTTTAAGTCAACATGGAAAGGGGGATTAAGAAAACTCTAGAGGTCAGAGTAGGACATTATGTACTTGACAAATAATTGGACTGACAAGCCTTGGAGGAGACACCTGGTCATCCTGGGTCTGGGTTTCTGGATAAATTCTATTTCCCTCTGTCTTTAATGAAAGAATTAATAGTAATATCATTACACCACCGTAATGAAATTTGTAGGCTTAATTCTCCCAACTATTTGCACAAATTTCATACACCAGCTTAAAATTTATTCTGAAAAAGCTTTAAAGCAAAAAACAAAAAGAAAAAGAAAAAAATATCCATCAGGAATTAGCTACTTAAAAACAAACCCACTCCGCCCCCATGGACTCTTGTAGTCTTTTGGATCCATTAAGATTCAACAAGATAGGATTATTCTGCTAGCAAATTAGTTACAGTGCAGCCTTTTAAAGCATTATAGTTTTGTTAATGGGTGTACCTGTGTGCTCCTGAGCACGATTGTGAAAGCTTGTGTGCCAGCATACAAATGCGGCATGTGTGGAGGCCAGAGGGCTGCTTGCAGGAGTCCTTTTACCATGTGGGTCTTAAACATCAAAGGCTGGTGGTTGTCAGCTCTGTGGCAAGCACCTTTACCCACTAGGCCAGTGTTTCTCAGCCTTTGTGACCCTTTGACATAGTTTCTAATGTTGAAGTGACCCCCAAACATAAAAGTTATTTTACTTGTTACTCCATAATTAATTTTGCTACTGTGATAAGTCATAGTGTAAATATCTGATATGCAGGATATCCGCTATATGACACCCCAGAGGGGTGGACACCTACAGGTTGGTAACCACTGCACTAAGCCATCTTGCTGGCCCAGCAGTACTGTCTTCTTTGGAGATCTTTTTGTGCAGGACACATCTTGATTGAGAACATTATGTTTTAGCAGCACGGACAATTTAAATATTTGTCATGCTGTTAAATTTTGGTTCTTGGGAGTTTCTTGTTTATTAATGCTGAGATTACTTGTGAAGTTTCATAACCCCACCCCTAGCCCAGGATACCCCTAGGTCACTAGATTTGAACTACACTTGACTATCTTGAACTTAGACTTGGAAGATCCTGTTTCCTCTTGCTGGCAATCTCTGAATGGAATCTGGCCTCTAATCTTGATTTTGCTTTTCCTGTCAGTCTTTACATTTTCTGGCGTAAAGGAGATAGGAGGATTTTGAGAGTCCTTATAAAAATGAAAAAAACAAAACAAAACAAAAACATAGTTTCAAGTTCCAGTCCTACTGCAGAGACTGTGGTGTTTCTGGTCAGGTTTTTACACTCTCTGTAGTGTCTCCATCTGTATGAGAGCAATGACAAAATAGCCCTTTCTAGAGGGTGATTCTGATGACTAAAGATTTCTACATAGAGAGCATTCAGAACAGCTTTGCCAGATAAGGGTTCAGTAAATTTTAGCTATTTGTTGTCCTCTGTGCTGGTGGGTTGCTGTCAACATGACAGGCTGGGGTTGTTTTGAAAGAGGAAAAGTCCAGTGAGAAAATGGCCTCCACTGTGGGCTGTGCTGCTTTGAAGCAGGCGGTTCTATGTTGTATGAGAAAGCTGTGGGGAGCAAGCCAGGAAGCAGCCTTCCTCCCTCTGTGGCCTCTGCTTCGGTTCCTGCCTCCAGGTTCATTCCCTGACTTCTCCTTGATGATTGATCGTAATCTGTGATGTGAAATAATCCCTTTCCTTCCCAAGTTGCATTTATCGCAGTGATAGAAAGCAAACTACTGCCTGCCATATTTCTTCTTCTCTATCTATTTGTTGCGCTAGGGTTTATATGATTTTCAGTCTTCATCCTTATCTTGGTTAAGCTTGTTGAGTTGTATTTACTTCTACATCTAGAACACAAAAGCTAACTCTCCACATGATAAGTGATATCGCTATAAAATGAACCTGTTTTATTTACCGGCTTAGATTATTTGTAAAGTTCTTCATTTTTTATTTATTTAGGTGTGGTGATAAACACCAGTAATCCCATCAGTTGGGAAGTGGAGGCAGAAGGATCAGCCAGCTTATGCTATAGAGTGAGCTTGAGGACAGCTAGTGAACAGGTACCTTTTTCAAGAGGAAAAGGAAAAAAATGAAATGCTGATTATAAATCTGAATTAGCTTGCTTTTTTATTTCTTGATTTTTTTATCTGTGTAGTTTTATTATACAAAGCATAAAGAGATATAGTTTCCTAGCAAAAGGAGGATTTAATTTTGAGTTTGGCCAAAGAGTTAGCACCTCTGTTTTTGGAATGATTAATAGATGCCTAGAAATGTCAAAATTAGTGTACAGACATAATCGTTATTGTGGCAATGGAAACTTCATTTTTGAAGCTATTATCATTACACCATTTTTTTTTCTGTAAGATCTTTACAGAAAAAAAAAATCTTTCTTACAGAAAAGATCTTCTGTATTTTCAAGATGGCTTTGGGTAGACTTGGTGTATTCGGTTCTAAAAGAAAAATTAAAATGAGATTTTAAAAAGTTCTTACAATTTGCTAGATGCTTAAGTTACATTTATTCTAATACTTCACCTCAGTTACGTAGCATCATTATTCTCCATTTTGCAGAGGAAAATAAGACCTAAAAGAGCTAAGTTAACTTGGAGGAATTGCCAAGACTCAAATCTAAGGGGTTCAATTGCCAAACAGGTAATCTTAACACCCAGTAATGGTGCTGCCTATCAAGTGTAAATTGCATAGAAAAGAGGATGGAGTGGAAGGTCCAAATTCTAGAAGTCTAGAATTCTGGGGTTAGTGATGTTATGTGAATTGGGCAGTTAGCCAGTAAAAGTTTCACTGTGGGTGCAACGGCAAGATGGAGACTGTACTTTGAGAGTTTTATACCAGCTCTAATAATACATAGGCTATTGTAAAGGGAAGATTGGAGATCATTAAGAGTAGCTGATTGAGATGGAATGAGAATGAGGGCTTGGGAAAAGAAGATTTAAGACAGCCAGAGAGCCTGAATGGGATTGGGCAGAGGTAGAAGTAGAGATCTAGAAGCTCAGGCAGAGAGGAGTGACATACAACCTAGGCTCTCTTGGCACCACCCATATAGAAGTGGGCCAGATATTTAACACCTTAGAGATTAGAGAGACCTGGATAAAAGAAAGACCAGTAATATCCACAGTATCTTTCTTTTCTTATTGACTTGTTTAGTCTTGAGTAAGTAAATACTGCTGTGTCTTCACTGTGAAACAGGGGTTGTGCCGTGGGGTGGAGTTTCAATCCACCTACAAACACTCTGCTATGACCCGACTCTGCGTCTTAAGGCTAAACACTTTTGACAGGTTTTTATGTTTCTTAGTCTTATAATCCTGGCTGTCTCTACTGTGGTTTAGTATATAAGGCCTCATTCTAAGTGTCCTAAGGTTTTGAACCCTTCCTAGCTCTAAGATTGAAATTCCTGGATATAGTTGTACATAGCAGTAACTGGAAATGCTATTGTCAGTGTTGGAATGGTGATGTCTTTGGCACTTTAAAAAGACCTCTAAATTACATTTCCATTTATTTACCTAATTGTTTAATATGTGTGTGTGTGAGAGATAGACAGAGACAGAAAGCAAGAAGTGGCCAAAGGACAACTTATAGAAGGTGGTTCTCTGCTTTCACCGTTTGGGTCCTGGGGATTGAATTCAGAGTCAAGAAGAGAGTTCTACATATTTCCTCCTTAAAACACAAGTAGTATCATGGGACAACCATAGTAGGTAGGGTATGAAACTGTCATTTATGGAGGAATAATCATGTCTTATGTATTTACAAGTAAACCACAGACATTTCCTGCTTGCTATGGTGAGCGAATCTTTTCTTCAATCCCTTTTATCCTTAAAGGGTATTTAATTTGTTTCTTCTGAGAAAATTCTGTTCATTTGCTATTTTGAAAGATGCCTAAAGGCAGAAGAATAGGAGTTAAGGAACTTCTAAAATCTCAAACCCCATAGTTTGCTTGAGGCCCTGACCCTCTCACTGGGGGCCTGTACCCTTTTCTCTGACTTCAGCCGTGCTTTGTAAGGAAACATCACTCAGAAGTCCAGATGCTGACTCACAGGATCAGAGAGGGCAAGAGTGCATTTCTGGTGATTCGGACTCTGGACCACACTGGAGTGCCACGGAAAGGACATATTTTTTTCTTTGCTGGTAACAGATAACCAGAATGATTTTTGAATTTGTAGAGTTTAACTTCAGTACCACATTGAGTGTTGTTTTCTTCATCCTTGGAAACATATGCATCAAGTTTATATGTATGTAATCAATGTATTATCATGACTAATACATTTAGAGAGTCTTTTGTTTAGTGACTTCCGTGTTATTCAATAGCACCTGTAACTTAAAACATATATACGTATATATATTTCCATTTCAACTGACTGAAGCAAAGCAAATATGTTGTTTAAAAATTGGTATTAAAATGCAACGTAAAGTCTTTGTATAAAATTAAAAATGTTTACTGTACCATTTTAGTGTGATTTCTGTTGCTCTGATAAAGCACTAACCGAAACAAACACAGGAGGAAAGGGTTAACTTGGCTTTATAGGTTCAGTCAATCACGGGAAGGAAGCCAGGGAAGGAAATCAAGGTAGGAAACTTAGTTTGAGGAACTGAAGGGACTTCGGAGGGACAGTGCTTAGGGGCTTGCTCCCAAGGCTTGCTCAGCCTGCATTCCGAAACAACCCAGACCTGGAAGTGGTCACCACCTTCAGCGGGCTGGACCCTGCCACAGTCCATCATCAATGCAGAAAGTGCAGTTCAAGACTCACGCACAGGACAACCCAGTGGGATCCTTTTCTCAACTGATCCTCCATCTCCCAAATGATTCTAGCTTGTGTCACGGTGGCGTAAAACTAGCCAGCACACATGACTTGGCTCATCTTGGTTTCTTACATAACTCAGAACCACAGTGACCTGAGCCCTTCCAATTCAATCAGCAATCAAGAAAATGCCCACAGACAAGCCCAGAAGCCAGTCTGATGAAGGCAGTTCTTTGAGTTTCCTTCTTCACAGGTGACCCTGGTTTGTGTCAGGCTGATGAAAACCAACTGGCACAGAAAACACGTTTCTACTCAAAGAGCTACATTTGAATGCTCACTGTAATTTATTTGCAGTAAACAAAGCTCTGCAAAGAAATTCAATGTCTCTTTCCAGGGAAACGGTAAATCAATTCCTGTACCCCTAGCCACAGTGGAATACTATCTAGCAGTACAAACTTGGTACAATCAGAAGCGATGAATGTGCTTTTAAAGCGTTATATTAGCATAAATAAGAAACACCCTTTGTGGCTGCATCACTATGAAATGATATAGTTACATATATATGTGTATATATATATACATTCTCTAGAGATGTAAAAACTGTAGTGATGTCATTGGCTTGCGAGGGATCAGGAAGGAGGAGGGGCAGGGAGCTGATTGAGGGAATTTGGGATTTGCTGAAGACGTTTGGTATCCTCACATTGGTGCTTGTTACAAGATTGTCTGCATTCTCTGAACCTCTTCAAATTGTACAATTAAACTGATGAGATTACTGGACATAATTTCCATTATAAAACTAATTTTTAAAATTAAGCATAGTCATGCATTTAAGTTATCAAATGCTTCTTGCAGCTGGTATCTTCCCAACTGAATATTAAAGTAGGAAAATAGGCCAGCTGGGATGGCTCATGCTAATAATCCCAGCCCTTGAGAGGAGGAGGCAGGACACTCAGGAGTTCCAGGTTTAGTTTCTACTATAAGAGTGAAATTGAGGCCAGCGTGGGCTAAATGAAACCCTGTCTCATAAAAAGAGAGAAAGGTGGGGTGGGTAGGTTCCTGAGAGGAGAAAGACACAGAAGAGAGGGAAGAGGCTTGCGTAGAGGGAGCATAAGAAGGAAGCCTCTTGAAAACTTCCTTGTGTGTGAGCAGTGGAGCAGAGTATCAAGTGAGAGGATCTGAAAACAGGAACTGTAGTTCACTTATTTTTAGCACCCAGCACAGTTGCTGTTAACTGAGTGGTTTTCATGTCCAGCTGTGCTATTGAAAGCGCTTTCTCTTCATGTCTGCCATGAGCTTGTCTGCTGTAAGGAGTTGGGGAGGGCGTGAATTTGCTCATCTGCTTTGGCAGTGGCAGCTTACATTCAAGTAGATAAAGCAAGTTGTCTGCATCCGCACATGATGAAATCTATCTGGCAAAGCACTGGCTTTCTGCATAGACTGAAAGAGAACAGTGTGTGGCTGAAGATTAGCTCATTATCTAAACAAGTGATGGATGAGAGTCGAGAGACAAAGAAACGTAATTATATATGATGCTGCCTTTCTGCCCAGAAGAAGGAAACAGCTGTGGCTTTAGAGATTGAGCAGAATTTATGTAGTTGGGGACAGTTTAAGATATTTTTTTGGAGGGGATAAAAATCCAGTTATAATTTTTTTTTTGAAACAGGGTTTCTCTGTGTAGCCTTGGCTGTCTGGACTTGATTTATAGATGAGGGTGGCCTCAGACTCACAGAGATCCACTTGCTCCTGCCTCCCTGAGTTCTGGAAGTAATAATTTTATATTGGTTCATTTGTAGATGCTTCCCCCTTTGTAATATTTTTAAATCGAATAACAGTAGCTAATAACGTCATATTTAAAGAAATAGTTCTTTTGGTATAACCATGCACATTTACTGTGTGTGGGCTTTAGTTCTTTAACTATGGCCTATGGAAATTTTTCAGATATTTCTAGCAGAAAATTCCATCAATGCCTTAAACTATCTCTTTGACATAGATTAGTGTTTCTAAGTTGGTGTATTTCAATAAACATTTACTTAATGTGTATTATAACATTATTTTCTATTTGATTAGTGTTGGAAATTGAATCTAGGGCCTCATATATGCTAAATACGTGCGCTGCCACTGAGCTACTACCCAGTCTCTTTTGTTTTAATTTTAAAATGTTATCATTAAGTTCATAGTGTTAATGGTTAAAAAAATACAGTTATTATGGTCCACAGTCATTATGGTCCACGGTGTTACAGTTCAAAATAGCTATTATAGTTTTACCTAATATATAGTTTAAAAGTGTGGGCTGTGAAATCAGACAGTTGCCAATTTGAATTCTGACCACTGCTTTGAGTATTAAACAATTTCACTGAGGATTTTAAAACTCTTGACTTAATTATTATTTGCAAAAGTGCTTAATACCATGTTACGTATTTACTGTGTGCATCATAAACCATGCTGTTGATTACATGGCTGTGACCTCCACTGGGTTGAGGTCCTCAATATGTTAGATGGTCATCCCTGCACATTGGGACCATCAGGTAAAATAATGACTGCGCTTCAAAGGAGGGTTGTGAGTTGAAGATTGAGGCTTTTCTGTCTTTCAAGGTGGGGTCCAGTGTTTCCAGTAAGACATGGTTGGGTCTAGGAAACTTGCCCTTAGGGCTGGATCTAAATATTTCAAGTTTGTCGGTTTCTTCACACGAGCATGTAATTGCAGAGAACAGTCAGAAACCAAGCAAGAAGTGCAGGGGATGGGGGTGGGGGGAGGAAAGCAGGATGTGAGGTCCGTTGGCCTCATTCCAGACAGTTTTGAATGTGTGCTTCTGTGAGCTGAGGATGGTCTGAATGGAGGAAGGCCCCTGGGAGGGCTGAACAGACACAGGTGTCAGCAGTACTACTGCATCAGGATGTAGATGTGAACCGTGGACGAGGGGGACTAAAGGAAAAGTCACAGCCAAAGCCTGGCTGGGCTTAAAAGCGTGATGCCGGGTGCCTGCAGGGATGCATGTGCTAGGCGGCTGTTGTTTTTAACTTGCAGAGATACGTAATTTATTAGGTCTTAACAGCTGCACACTGGGTATGAGATCAGGCCTAGTGTGAACAGTTAGGTCATGTATCACTGACCAAGCAGGAAGCACAGGAAAGTTTTCCTACAGAGAGCACGGGACATGGTTTTAAGACCTTATTAACCTACAAAAAAAAAAAAAAAAAAAAAAAAAAAGGTTTGCCTGCTAGGCTGCTGGGGGGAGGGGCAAGTGAGAGAGAATATGAATAAATGAGTGCAGATATTAGGAAAGGGTGAGCTAATGTCAGAGTCTAATTTAGGAACCACCTTGGCAAACGGATGCTGTCTGCAGGAAACTGATCAAACTGTTGAGCTGCTAGCCCTGGGCTCTGCAAGTTGTTTTTTTGAACAAAGACCAGCACCAGATCTTGGGTGGCTTAGCCTACAAATGGACATTCAGAAGCCCCTGTAGAAAGGCCAAGAGGAAATGGGATCATAGAAACTAGACAGCAAGGGTCTGCGAATGCCCCAGCACTGAGAAAAAGCGAACACCATGGCTGGTTTTGACCTGCTGTTGAGTGATGTTGATTTCAAGACCCACAAGGCTTTTTGTACTTAGGGAGTTTTCACTATTGTGAACATGTTTTCCTCTTTTTGACCACTTAGATTAGCCAAAAGCTCCCTTGGGCTGGAGAAAACATTAGGAGGCCTCCAAAAGGGGAAAAATGGCCGTTTTTCTAGTGCCATTTTATAGGGTTTGCTTTGTTTCCACAAACGCTAGTATAGTGGGGAGGGCAAGGTTGGAAGGAACAGGGTTGAGAATAATAAGGTTTAAATTCAGCAGAATTTGTGTCAGAGGCTGTGAACTTTCCATTTTAGCAACTAACATTGACTTGATTCCACTGAAGAAATGGGTAGAGTTGACAATTAGAGAAACATTCTGTAATGTTTAATCTGGTGTCAGAAGTACAGAACCGCTCACCTGTGAAGGGATGCCCCTGGCAGAGGCAGGGTGTATATGGATCCTGGCATGATAGACATGGGTTGAGTCATGGTTCTGTTACATGCCAGGGGGCAAACGTCTCTCAGCCCTTCAGTTTCCTCATCTCTAACAGTTTAGCACATCCTCGCAGGGGCCTTGTAAGGGTGGCAAAAGCGATGAGACACCAGAATTCTTTCTCAGATGCTTTGGCACATGCCAGTGCTAACTTTTCAATGAATATGTGTCATCACTATTCCATGGGCATCTGCCACATGCTAAGTACTTATAGTGAGAAATTAGTACAGAGCATTGAGTTCTGATATTTGTAAGTACATACAGCAACTGTCTACGTAGCAACTTCTGTGTGACATGCCCTGTGCTAGGATTTAAAATAAAAAGGAATGGCTGCTTTCAGGTCACTGGAAGTCATATTTGGGGACATTGACTTTGCCATCTGTTGTGGTCTCTGTATTTCAACAAACCCAATAATTTTCTTTTTCTATTTCATGCGTCTATAGTGAATCCCAGAGCAGTGATCCTTAGACTGTTGTGGGCATTAAGAATCCCAGGAAGGGGAGGAGAACCATCCCTATCAGTGGATTGGGGGAGGGGCATGGGTGGAGAAGAGGGAGGGAGGGTAGGATTGGGAGAGGAAGAGAGGTGGGGAGCTACAGGTGAGATACAAAGTGAATAAACTAAAATTAATAAAAATTATTGGGGGCGGGGAGGAGGGAGATGAGGGAGGGAGTAGGAGGGTGGGAGGGAATGAGGGAGGGAGTAGGAGGGTGGGAGGGAATGAGGGAGGAGGCTATGCCTGGGATGCAAAGTACCTAACCTGTGATTGATATAAAAATAAATAAATTAATAAAAAAATTATTAAAAATGCAAAAAATGAGGACATATCAATATGAAAATATGTCAAGTATATCAAAATATAAACACAAGATTACTGTCATGAATGTTAGCTTTTAATATACAGATATTATTTATATAATTATCTTCTATAAAATGTAAGAACCATCATTTGTAAGACCTGGATAAGTGAAGAAATAGAATATTTGTTATTCTGCTTGGGAAGCTTGATGTTGATATAAAAACACTTATTTTGTCTTTGAAAAAACCAAAAAGAATCCCATCTTCTGCAGCCAAGCTATATACCCAGCTGATTAACTTAATTTAATGGGGACAAACTATCCTGTCATTGTAAAAGAAATTTACCACTTCTTGATAAACAATGTACACTTAAACAGCATATATATACTAAGCAATGTTTTTGCTTAAATTAATGAAATCTTTATGTTCCCATTTTCTCCTTATAGTCTTTCGTTTTATCTCAAAGAAACGAGGCAGAGAATGTGAGGTCCCCCAGGGCTCTGTGGCCTCCCTGTGCATGCACAGGTGCCTCTGTCTGCAGATACATGCATGTACCATGAATACACACCCTGGGTTCAGTCCTGAACTCCAGAACAACAACAAAAGCAGAAGTAGAACAAACGAGGTACTTCCATGTTTGCCTCTTTAGACAGTATTATATATACCGTTTTAAATGTGCACCAGGAATATGTGACATAAGCCTGAACTTGACTCTAGTCACCTTTCAAACAGAGCACACAACAAACCTGTAATTCTTTGTTTCTTTCTTTCTTTCTCTCTCTTTCTCTCTCTCTAACTTGGTAAATAAAGGTAAGAGTGCTTAAAGAATCCCATACTTGGGTGTGCTAACTTGTTGAGTGGTTCCCTGGCTAGTCCTGACCCTTGGTCTTTGCCCTAGAGAAAGCTTCTCTTGGTGTTATCTGCACTTAGCTCCACTTTACTGTTATCTACACTTCCAAAACAAAGTCAACAAAGCACCATGAGGAAGTCTTAGATTACCATTCTCTCTTTTGGGTTCTCCTCTTGCCTTGTATCTTGAGATGATAAGGTGACACTCCCGAGGGACAGACTAAACTCTTTTCTGTCTCTGTTAAATTGTATGAAGGAGACAACCTGTATTTTCCTCACTCATCAAGAGGATCATATCCACACAGCTGCTTGGCCAGCTTATTGT
The DNA here is from genome assembly GCA_028658305.1 of Pachyuromys duprasi. Lineage (NCBI taxonomy): Eukaryota > Metazoa > Chordata > Mammalia > Rodentia > Muridae > Pachyuromys > Pachyuromys duprasi. The sequence continues at coordinate 74,477,484 of CM053753.1, read as the reverse complement.
GACCCTTACAAGGCAATGCTTTCAGGTGGTCTGTGAATTTAGAACCTCAATGTAAACAGTACATACTTTTGTTACTAAAAAGAAGAGGCAGCCATTGTCTAAAAAGAAAACTGTGTATTTGTGTGTGTATGTGACAGAGAGAGGTACTTCTGTGTATATGCAGGGCAGAGGTCAACATCGTGTGTCTTTCTCAATCTCTTTCTTCCTCCTTATTTTTTGAGGCCAGGTCTTTCACTGAAGGTGGGGTTCAGCTCTTTGCCTATACTGGTTGGTCAGCAAGCGCCAGGGATCCGTCTGTTTCTGACCACAGCCTCACAGAGTGCCAAAGTTACAGAAAACACACCATGCCCTGCTTTTTTGGAGGTCTGAACTCAGGTCTTTAGACAGTAACATACATAGCAAGCATGTTACAGAGTGAACCATTCTCCCAGCCCAAACTGTTTAATTTGGTTCTTGAAGATTATTTATGCCCTGAAAAGATCAACCATGTGCCCTCTGTAGATGAGTTCTGACTTCCTCACAGCCCCCCCACCCCGCCCACATGTTAAAGTAGCGGTGGCTTTGTGAAAGCCTGGTTTGAAGGGCACCTCTGCTCCAAAGTCAGCTACCCTTCATGTTTAATGTCAAGCTCTTAAAATGTGCTTGCTTGTTATGTGGGAGTTGCATTCCAGACCCTGTGACTTTTCAAAGCCACACGTCCTCCACAAAATCCTGGCTGGTTCTCCTTTGAATCCTTTTGCTCACAGCAACATAGTCATTCCGTTTATGGGATTACAATTAGCGAATTATTCTATTTGTGGAAGCTTTTTCCCATGAAAAAAAAAAACAGAGACCATACATGTTTATTGCCAGGATATCCTGGTTGGCCCTGGCCTACTTTGCACCTTGCATATCAAAGCTCTAAATTGGCCATGAAATTCTAGAAACTATCTAAGCTTCCTCAGTTTTTCCCCAGGTGCTGTGTACAACACCTCCTCAAAAGCAGGTTTGTTTTATGTTTTGAACAAGGGGGAAAAAAAAACATTTTCTTATACTTCTTTGTTTTCAGTCAAACCACAGGTTAGTGAGTGAAAAACGAGACAATAACGGATTCTCTCTTACACATAGTACCATCCTTTATAAAATTACCCCGAGGGTATGTTTTAAGGGATAGTAGATGATTGAATGCTAAATACTGACATCCTTTTCTAGACCCTTATGTGTAACTATATTTTTAACATTTTACTAATAAGATCCTGGTAAGGTTTTGTTTGTTTTGGATTTTTGAGAAAGGGCTCTGTGTAGCCTGGGCTGTCCTGGACTAGCTTTGTAGACCAGGCTGGCCTCGAACTCACAGTGATCCGCCTGCCTCTGCTTCCCTGAGTTCTGGGATTAAAGGCATGTACCACCTCACCCAGCTAATAAGTTCTGCCTTTTTTAAGATATTTACATGAAGCGTGTTATTCTGAGTAGAAATTTAAATGTGTCTTCTGAGCATTTAAGTGAGGTATTTGGTGACAGCCCTGGGCTGTGGTCATTTGGTTTCCAGGACAGTGTGACAGCTTGCTGACATTGAGGGTTTCCTTTTGCTCACAGACAGGTGTGGGCTCTCGAGCTACAAGCAAACTGTTTGACCTAAGGTCCTCAGGTGGATTTGGGCTATGGATCATGTCATTTCCCAGGAATTACACAAACTCAATCACAAGCTTGTGTAGGCTAATGTTTATGCACCTAACTACCTAGCTTAATTGCTTTCTCCTGTCTTTTGAAACTAATTTATTATAATGGTACTTGGGAGTGGTGGCTGCATAGAGCAATAGCTGACAGCCAGAGAGAAGTGACAAGCTCCGCCAGGGAGTCATCTGCTTAGCAAATCTCCTACATTATCATTAGCAGAAGCCCAAGGCAATTGTGATTCTTAAGATGACGTGGAGTTAGAAAAACAAACAAAAGCTTAAGTTTTGTTTAGTGTGTTCCATGTACAAAGGCAAAAAGTGGCTTAAGATTGCCAGCATGGGATAAGAGCATAGCTCAGTCAGAGTGCTTGCATGAGGACATGAATTTCACCCTCAGAATCCATGTGAAAAAGCTGGGCATGGTAGCCATATTTATAATCCTAGTGCTTGGGAGGCAGGGACTGGAAGGTCGCTGGGGCTGTCTGACCAGCTAGCCTAGGCACTGTCTCAAAAAAAATAAAAATAAAAAAAGCAATGACTCATGAGATTGTCCTCTGGTCTCCACATGCATGCACACATACATGTGTATGTACAAACACACACACACACACAATTTAAAAACAAAGCCTTTTTACCTTAACTTATTTTCCTCCTACAAGGAACTGCAAATGATTCCAGCCTGATCTCACTTTGTTATTCTTATTATTAAAAAAATTTTTTTTTGCAATTTACTCATTTTATATCCTGGTTGTAGCCCCCTCCCTCATCTCTTCCTGGTCCTACCCTCCCTCTTCCTCTCTCTCCCCTTCCCTTAGTCCACTGAAAGGAGGAGTCCCCCTCCCCTGCCATCTGATCCTAGCTTACCAAGTCTGACCTCACTTTGTATACTCAGGTGCTTGGAATGAGGTTGCTAGATATTGATAAGAAAGAAAGGAATGGCATATGCAGTGGTTGAGATCATCTGGCACCTTGGTAAGGGAAGCAAAGCAATAGTATACCAGCTTAAAGTTAAATCCTCTGACATAAAAAGGTACATTATAGAACTACATAGTGTTTGCCTTTTGCCTTTAATTACGTAATAAAGTAGGAGTTTTTAATGTCTGCTTTTGAAGAAAAGAACAGGGGTACCCAGCAGACATACTTCAAATGTTCCCCATGGTTCCCAAACCTTTCTAATGCTGCACACTTTAATACAGTTCCTCACGTTGTGGTGATCTCCAACCGTAAAATTATTTCATCCATACTTCGTAATTACAGTTTTGCTGCTGTTATGAATAGTAATGTAAATACCTGATATGCCACCCCAGAGGGGTCTCGACCCACAGGTTGAGAACCGCTGGTATACCTCTGTCCCATGAAGAGTTGTATGTTTATACCCTAGAGAAGATTGTCGTCTGTATTTTTTTCTGTCTACGAAGGTTCAATGAACATCACCTAGACGCCAAACAAAGCTGGATACACCCGTGTTGTGATGTTGAAAACTCTAATGTGAACATCTAAACGTTGAAATGTTCTCATAGGGTTTTTCCATTTGTTTTTCAAAATTCAAAAAAATGGGCACTGAGACTATGGCACATAAGATCTGAAGTCAATTCAGGACCTAGAGGAGTAAAAGGTTATTTATATCTTGAAGCACATACTCACTTAAAAAAAAAAGGTCTATTTACTTTACATCCTGAGGGTGCCCCTCTTTCCCCTCCTTTCGGTAACCCGCACTCCCCTCCTTTTCCTTTCCCTTCTTCTTTTCCCCCCAGAAAAGGGGAGCCCCTTCCCCCTCTGGATTAACCTTCTCCAGCACATCAAGTCACTTCAGGACTGAGGCTAGGCAGCCCTGTCAGGGGAAAGTGATCCAAAAGCAGGCAACAGAGTCCATGTAAGAAACAGCATCCTCCCTGCCCCCACTCACCAGGCAACCCATATGAAGACCAGGTTACATGTGTGCAGGGCCCTATGTCTAGATCATACATGCTCCTTAGTTGATGTCTCAGTCTCTGTACACTCCCATTGGACTGGCTTAGTTGTCTCTGTTGGTCTTCTTGTGAGGTTCCTATCTCCACCAGGTCCTTTCAGCTTTCCCCCAACATTTCCTCAGGACCCCCAAAGTTCTGTCCCATGCTCAGCTGTACATACTCACTTTTTACTGGGAAGGATTTAAAATATATATTATGTTTTTGAAGTAAGGTTTTGGGTGTGAAGATAGGTAAATTCTGTTTTTTAATGGAGCTTTTACTCTTTTACTTAACATGAAAAAGTTTCAGGGAATCTTCCAGCTTTGATACCACAGAACTTTTGGCTGTTGGAAATCTGTGTCATATTTTTATAAATTAATAAGAGAATAAACAGAAGTGTTCTTTCTGTTCATTTGTTGAACATTTTCAATGTTATAGACCCATGCCATTTTCTCTCTATGTATAGATTTTATTTACTAATTCATATATGTGAACCATTGTGAAAAAAAAACATCTGAATAACTATCTTCTCGCTCTTTGGATCCTGTTTCAGGCAGGCCAGCCATGAGAGGGTACCTGGTGGTCATATTCTTGAGTTCCATCTTCCTCTATTATGTGCTACATTGTATCCTGTGGAGAACAAATGACTATGGGTAAGTTTCAGCTTTACTACTCAAACATGACATTCAAACTAGTCTTGCACTGACTTGTTTAAAGAATCTTCCAGGGTAATATTGTAGCATGTTAGCAATTACCTAGCTTTTCACTGTACACTATTCCAGTATGGCATAGATGGTTTCTTTAACAATTTGAAACAGTTGAACAGGTCTGGGGAGATGGTTCAAGATGGGTCAGGTGCTTGCTGCACACATATGAGTACCTGAGTGTAGATTGCTAGAACCCATGTGGAATCCAGGCATGACCTTAAAATTTGTAAACCCAATACTGGGGAGGAGGGATGGATTGGAAATGGGAAGATTACTGGTGATGCCTGGCCCAAAAATCAGGTTCAGCTCCAGGTTTTGTGAGAATCCGCCTCAAAAGAACCAGGGGAAGAGTGGTAGAGCAGTAAGATACACACATACACACACATACATACACACATACACACACATACATACATACACATACATACATACACATATACACACACATACATACACACATACACACACATACACACAGACACACATACACACAAACATATACACATACACACAAATACACACATACATACGCAAACACTTACACGCATATACATGAGAGGTTTTTTTAAAAAGAAAAAACCCTATTTCTTAAAAAAAAATCATGTGTGTGTGTTTCTGTGTGATTATGTGCTTGTGTGTGTGTAAATACCCAATAGGAGGCAGAAGAGGGTGTGAGATCGCCTGGATCTGAGGTTACAGATGGTTGTGAGCCAACCCTCGCGTGTGCTGAGAACTAACCTGTAGTTGGATTTAGCTATTTTGTGGGTTCTTCTTTCCCTACCCTTTATTCCCACCCTTTATTCCAACCTCCCGTCCCCTGTCTCACTCACTATCACTAGATAGAACAAAAGGATAGAGTGGAGAGAAAGAGAGAGAGAGATCTGTGAATCTAATTTCTTTCCTCTTGTTTCTTCTTTGAGCACAACCACTCACCAACTACAACCAACCCTCCTAAACGACCAACAACCACCAGCCCCGACTCCCAGAGCTCTAGCATTTATCTGCCCTCTGAAAAATTCCCAGAATTCCAAAACATCACACAGTTGCAGAAACTCTGCATCTGTCAGACCATGCCTCTGCTAGAACACGAGGCAAATGATAGTCAGCCTTGGCAAGGCAGCCCCATGTCCCTACAGCAGGGATTAAAATGGAAATGTGTTCTTATAATAGTTCTGTGTTTTTTTTAAAAAAGCTAAAATTCCAGAATTCTTACTACACTTGCCAGAGGATGGCTTTAAGAGTAGCATATGCTCTAAGTCTTGGAGCCTCCCTCACAGCCTCAACCTGTTATTGAAGCGATAGTCTTGAGTGTCTTCAGGACATAGCATTCTGTGTTTACACAATAGTTCATTTTCTTGAATTAGTGAAGCAGTACTTGGACTCGGCACCAGTTCACCTTCAGTTTCCTTTGTTTAAAAGTATAGTATGTTTCAAAATGCCTTTGCCGTAAACTATATCTAAAATGTTAAGGCACACTGCAGAGAAATTTATTAGGTGTGTTTTTACACTTCCCATGTTCGGCCTTTGGCTAAGAATAACGTTTTGTTTACTTTTTAAATCCTAATCAGATGTTACTACACAATTAAATCCAAATAAATCAGATCTTAACTTCCCATCTTAGACAGATCAGTCTTGTGTCAATGTTTCAACAGGAGATCTTAGTTTGTTTCTAGCTAGATAGAAAAAAAAAATCCCATGTTTCTGTTTCTGTACTTCATCACTGAAGAAATACGGTATTGTTTTTTTTTCATGGAACAAAATTGGGCAAATGCTACGGGAAGAAACCCTAAATCCAGGTGAACGGTTTGGCCCTCCAGTTTTAGCCTTAATATATAAATACTGGGCCAGAGAACTTTGAAGTCTGATTAAGAACTTAATGAAGATCTTCCCACTGGAATCTCCGTTCATGTCTGCTACCTTCTAATAATAGAAGAAAGGAAGAAAATGCAGTGTTACTTTTATAGTGCTATGTTACGATTTGTAATAGGCCGGGTTCTCTAGATGAATAGGATTCATGGAACTTACATACATTATGAAAGGGGATTCATTAGAATGGCTTCCATTGTAGGGGTTGGATAGTCCAGTGGCAGCTATCTGACCCCTAGAGAGAGGCTCAGGTCATGCCGTCACTCAGCTTGAGAAGCTGGAAGCTTCAGCATTCCCAGTCTCATGACCTGCAGGAGTCTTCAAAATTGCTGAGTGTTAGTTCACATTGGAAGACAGAAGAAGTTGGAGTCTATGCCAGTTAAGGACAGACATGCTCATAAACAAAAAGGACAGGCAAGCTACATTGCTTTTTCCTCTGACCTTTTTCTATCTGGGCTACCTGATAGAAGGTATCATCCACGCTGTAGTAGGGTCTTGTCCCCTCAATCATTACTAGAAATGCCCTCAAGGTCCAACCAAAGGCATGCCTCTTAGTTATTTCCAAATCTCATAATAATAGATTACCTACCATTCTCTTTTTTCTATATATCCTGTTTATCACAGGGGAAATAAGGAAGATAATAAGACTTTGAATTCACTACTGAATTTTGTCATCAGAAGTTGACAGTACCTGGTAGATCACAGCTAATGTGATTAAATGACACTATGGTTTTGTTTCTTTCAAAACTGCTTAAGGGGGCCTCAGGTACCAAGTCCTTCTAGAGCCTTTAGGTATGGACCTAATAGGGGCAAAAAAGGAACAATGACAAGACAGGTTGATGGTCACATGGATAGAAAGCTAGGATTGGATGGATAGTCTGGGTTCTCTGCTAGAGAAACCTCAGCAATCTGAAAACTCAGTATGTTTAGCATATATATAGTTGAAATGAGAGGCCAAGTTATTTCATACACATGGAAAAGAAGTCAGGGTTATAAGACAGGTTATACGTTTAAGATAGGAGGCAGGGTTGGCGGTATTCAGCTGGATCAATGTGACTGCTGAAGCCAATCTTGATAGTCACAGTCTTTGTAGGGGAACAGTCTTCAGGCCAAACGCATCATGGGAGAAAGCCATGGTGGACATTCTCTGCATATACTATCAATACTCAGAATTAGTCCCCCGAGGAAAACTTTACTATCCCTGTCAGTCAGAAGCTATGGGGTCCTTGATAATGGCTATGTCCATGTCAAAAAGCACACTTTCACTCAGGACTTCATTCAGGGCTTCCTTTGTTCCCCATACAGTTCCCTGGCATTTAGCTCCTACATAAACAGCCAGGTGTGCTAGTACATACTGGCCAGTGGGCCTAGACTAATCCATAGACCTCAGTTTTCAGCGAGAGACTGAGACAGCAATGTAGAGGGCACCTAAGGACAAACCGTACCCAAAGTTGCCCTCTGACATGCACAAACACAACAGAATCGACTGAGAAGTTAAGGCACTTGTCATGCAAGTAAGAGGACCAAACTTGCATTCCCAGAATGCACAGTGTGGGCGCTCACCTGCAGCTCACGCTTTGTAAGGCAGAGACAAGTGATTCCACAGAGCCCGCTGTGTGGCCCACAAGACTACCATATTAGTGAACTGGATTTGTGTGATGGCCTTTGCCTCAAGTAAGAGTGATCAAGGAAAGTCCCAATAGTGATCTTAGGCCTCCACTCATACATGCATACATGTGGGTGCATCCACACGTATGTGACATGCATACAACCACACAGGTGATTGTCTTTGTTTTCAAGGTCACCTAAACTCTGTCTTCATTATATTCTAAAACAGGCTGTTGATTATCTGTCTTTGTGTCACTTCCGGGTTTCTGACCTTGTAAATGTAGTAGTAGACTCACTGAATATAACGCAGCTCTGTGGCTTGACACGCTACTCCACCACATCTATGTGTTAACCTTATGCATAAACCTAGTGGCCCTTACCATGGTAGTATTCTCCAAAACATCTCATTTCATGAGAACTTACATCCTCCTAGTTCAATAGCTTACTCGTTCTAACTATGGAGATTTCATACTTTAAAAAACCTGAAAGTTATTTGTCTATAAAAGGTTCCATCTGTTCATATTGAGTCCTATTGATAGTTGGGGGGGGGAAACGATTAATTTTTTGCTTTCTCTTTTTCTCATTCACTCACCTAAATTAACTTTTAAAGCATTTGTTCTTCATCGAATTGCTGATCAGTAAGTTCTTGCGTGAGGTTGCTTTCCTCCTCCCCAGCTCTTTCCTCCCCTCAAGCACCCTCCTTGTAGTTTATTTTCCCTGTTGTGTTTCACAGTACCCCTTTAAGTCATGGAGATAAGCACTGCATCTGGGAGCCCTGCCAGCCAAGAACCCAGGGCAAGGCGATGTGGCTCTCAGTGGTATGACTTGTGAAACCCCCAAGACAATGCGCTGTTGTCCCTTCTCGGTCAGGTGTTTCCACTGTCTGCTGTCACTAGGTGTTCCCACATATGACCTGGGATGTAAAAGCCTCTGTGCTTGTGCTCCGGGTTTGGTTTTGCCAGCCTTTGAAGGCTTCTAAAACCGAGAGTGTGAGGTAACCCTGTCAATCACTGCTTCCTTAATCCCAAAGGGCACCATGACTTTTTCCATTTTCCCTTGCTTTTTCGCTTAGGAGTTTCCAAGCTTGTTGAGGATTTGGAGAAGGGTGAGTTAAACATCAGGGCTGTGTGCATGTGTGTGCATGTATGTGTGGGTTACACAGTGGGTTCCTGGGGTACACGTTCCTCCTTGGGCAGGATTCCTGGTCCTGGCTTCTCACTGCTGCTGTTTCTTTCTCCTAGGGTCTCACATCTGGATTTAATAAAGACGAATAAAAGCAATATCCAGTATTGTAAAAAAAAGCCAGCTTTCATCTCTCTCCTGAGGTAAAAATAGACATAGATCAAAAAACTGGCCACAAAACATGAGCCGAATGTGTTTGTGGTCATTTTTAAACTATTTACTTTCTCCATGCAAATCTTGGTACTTGGTAGATAGTAGATGTATAAGAAAGTGTGTAATGGACTTGAATATCTTGCTGTGTGCCTATAGTCAGAATGAACTCTGAGTATATTTTTACGTGGGTGAGCCTGGAGAGGCCTACCTGCGTTTGATCAGAAAAAAGTGAACTGTTCCTTAGGCTTTCTCCATCTCCTTTCTCCGATCCTTTTTTTTTTTTTTTTTACTCTTATTAGAATTTTTTTTTAATATTCATGAATTTTATTTTATTTTTTAATATTAATCACAGGTTATGTACTTTGTATCCCAGCCGTAGCCCCCTCCCTCATTTCCTCCCAATCCCCCCATCCCTCCCTCTCCTCCTCCCTGCCCCTCTCCAAGTCCACTGATAAAATTAATACCAATAAAATTAATACCCATTGAGGCTCTTGCTATGTCTGAGATGTTATCCCAAATAATTGTTTTTAATTTGTATTAATTATTTTAATGATTATTACATAATTATAATTATAAGCAGCGAACAGAGGTGTGACTAAACACACACGGTAGTTAGTAGCCAGCATCTCTGTCATCACTCTGACTGGCTAGGAAGAAAAGAGCCCTTTCCTGGTGCTGCACTTTAGGGTTTGGTTTCTCCAAGAGCACAGGGAGGATCTTGAATTTTTCCCAAGCCCGTACTGGTGGCCCGGCACTTCCTCCTCTCCAGTGTAGGTCCTGGACTTGGGGAATCAACACTGCTTTAGAAATGACTTGTGCAGGCTGGCCCCTAAGGCTGCTGTTACTACCAGTGCCAATGCGTTTAGTCAGGGGGCGCTAGTGTTTTACCTGTTTCCTTCATCTGACCGCAATGGCAGTTAGTAATTGCAGCTCTTAGGAGCAGGCTAAATTGAAGGCCTGGCACTCTTGCTCTGTGGCTCTTGCCATTTGTCTTGCAGCATCATGAAGTCCCAGCCTCACTCTGCTTTCCACCTCTACCTTTAAATATAAGTGCAAAGCAGATGGAGGAAGTATGATACCGTGGGCCTGCAGCTAAGCTTGGTGGGTCCTGCCCTGTAGCCTCCTGGTGGTCTTTCTAGTGGGAGAAAGTATCCTACTAATAAAACATGTTAAGACTGTTTCTCTCTCTTTAATAACGTGAATAAACACTTTTCTACTTTGTAATGGTCCCCAAAAAAGTTGATTTTGGAGTTAAAATTCATTTACCCCACTTATTAGGAAGGTGTTGACTCGGGGTATTCTGTGCCTGACTCCACAGTGACTCCTCCTATCTTTATTAGATGGCCCCAGGAGAGATGTAGGAGTCACAGGGCACATCTCAAAGTCAGAACATGTACCAAAGACAGGTGTCCACAATTTTTGTTTTTGAGTAAAGTTTAATGACGTTAGGGCAGGGTTAAATTCTCTAGCCATGCTTAACTTTCAGTGTATCTTTGTGTTTACAGTCACACATGGTACTTTTACGCATATGGTACTTTTAGGTTTTGGAGTGGCTTAACATAAGTTCCTACATAACTTCCTGGCCATCACTTTCTTACTTGGAGTTGTTCTGAAAGCGTGGTTTTACTTACACTGTAATGTAATGTTGGTCCCTGCACCTGAGAATTTCATAGCTCTTCTAAACATCTTAAATTATTTAAAAAATATTTGTAAAACTCATGCCATCTGCTGCCTTGAGGTTCAGTTGAGATTATAGTTGGCTAAAAACTTGTAGGTATCTGACAAGGTCACGCTTTTGTTATTTCCTTCCAGGTTTCCTCAGTTTTACCCATTTCTGTGTGGAAGTGACTTTGAAAAGTATACTTCTGCATACGGTAGCAGGAACTTTGCTTTGCCCTATGGCACAAAGACATCAGGTCAGTCCCAGCGTTCTCCTCCTGCCTGTTAATCTGAGTGGTTTTGGATGACCTCTTAGAGGCAGTGTAGCGTCAGAGAATAAGAATGGCAGGTTGTGTGTGCATGCATATGTGTGTGTTTGTGGTGGTGGTATTGGAAAATGGATTTAATTTTGTTCCGTCACAGTGGCACTTAGCTGGGCTCACATGACTCATAACTTTATTCTAGTTTAGAGTTAGTAGGATTACCCTAAACGGTAGTTTCTTACCTATTCCTTCCTTATACCTTTGTGTCTTGTGTCTTCACGTGTGCACGGGTAGACATCCGTGCGTGTGAAGCTGTGAACGTGTGAACGACAAAGGACAACCTCAGGTGTTCTTCCTCAGGCACCACCCACCTCTTTTATTTTATTTCAGTTTTTTGAAGCAGAGTTTGTGCTGACCTGGAACTCGGCAGGGAGGCTAGATTGACAGGGCACCTAGCCACAGGAATCTCCCTCTCTCCTCCTGTCACAGCCTGCCCTGTGCTATGATGCAAGCGCAGGCTACCGTGTCGTCTATGTGGGTTTCAGGAACTGACCTCAGCTTCTCATACTTGCAAAACAAACCAGCACTTTACTGACGCAGACATGGCCCCAGCTCCGCTTCTCCTCTTCCTCTGTCAGCAAAGCGTGTGTCAGAGGCTCTCAACCTTCTGACACTGCGGCCCTTTACTACATCTCGCGGGCGGTGACCCCCCAGCTATCACATTGTTTTGTTGCTACTTCACAACTTTGTGATTTTGCTACTGTTATCAATTATAATGTAAGTGCCTGTTTTCTGATGGTCTTAGGTGACCCCTGTGAAAGGGTTGTTCAACCTCAAAGTGGTTGTAACCTACAGGTTGACAACCACTTCTCTAGAGCCTTAGACTTTGTCTTTCTCTCTGTCTCTGTCTCTGTCTCTCTCTCTCCCCTCTGAGACAGGGTTTCTCTGTTTAGCTTGGCTGTCCTGGACTCCTGTAGACAAGGCTGGCCTCGTACTCACAGAGACCTGCCTGCCAATGCCCCCATGAATGCTGGGATTACAGGTCTGAGTCACTACCCCCGCTCTCTCTTTCGTATTCGAATTTCACCAGTAGATTTTATTTTCATTAAGTTACGAGGGAATTATTCAATCTCTTAGCAACACAGCAGTCTTCCTGCTGCTCATTGAGAGCTTCAGTGGTTTATATCGGTTTGAGCTCTACATTTTGGGAGGATGTTAAAAACACAAGGGGTGGCAGAATTATGATTTTGTGAGACTTTACTTTTTCAACTGGTCCTGGCTTAAAATGTTCATTTATAATTGTATATTTTGCAGAAGGCTAGGGATATAGCTTAGTTGGATAGTGTTTGCCTAGCATGGTTGAAATCCTTGGTTCAGTTCTTAGCATTACATAAACCAAGCATTGTGGCCCAGTCCTGCAATTCTGGTACTCAAGAGGTAGAGGCAGGGAGTTCTCCTTATATATATTATATACATGTATGTATATATGTATGCATGTATATACGTATATGACATATCCACATATATACATATATGCATATATAATAATATATACATATACAAGTATGTATATACTATATTCAAGTGTATGTATGTATATACTATATATGCCATGTGTACATGCACATATACATATATACGCACATATGTATATCAGAGATTTTGTATGTATGTATCAGAGATTTTAACTAATTGACTTAAATTCACTGAGTTTGATTTTATGGTAAATTTCAAAATCAACTGATAATACTAATTTTTATTACTATTTATGACTGTTTTTGTATTGATCATCACTCTTTGGAGGCAACTTCAGACATCTTGAGTGTTCTTTTTGATTACTCTGAACAAACTGTACATAAGTTGTTAATTTTTCACTGAATAACGCCAGTGTGGCCTTCGTGCGCTTTGGGAGCAGGGACGCCAGGCAGCTCACTGTCTCTTAAGGTGCGATTCTCCTTCTGTTCACAATGCTCTATTTGTTTTCCAGGAGGATATTTTCGTGCTCTCCTTTCACTACTGCCGAGTTGTGATGTCTTTGATGAGTTTGACAAGTGAGTATCCCTTCTCTCCAATTTCTAGCTTGATTTAAAGTGACTCAAAGTATTTGCCTCAAGAAATGCAAAGTGCATTTACTCTGGCTGATTCCATTGGATGTATGTGTTGCTAAAACTCCAGTTCCCACCCATAGCATTCTTAACCCATGTTCATCATCTCTAAGTTGTTTGTACTAAAGAAAGAAATCACTTGCTGTGGTAACCAGCACAGAGCCTCCATGCATTGTGCATTCCCACACCTTCTGTGCACATCTAGCAGCTTCCTCGTAGCGTTTCTCTTTTTCTTGTTTAAAATATTGACCACTGAACCCTGGAAAAAGTTTCTTATTGAAGTGGTCAGGCTGTCCCCACTATTTTCCTCTTCATTGCTGCGAATGCTCCCACTCCCATCAGCCTATGCTTAATTCACCCAATTGACCCTTCTCCCTTCTCTCTCCTCTCTCACATTTCCAGAAAGCAATAACAGCAACAAAACCCAGCCTTTTTTCTGCTGCTGTTTCAAATATAATTTCTTTAAGATTCTATTACTTTGGTTCAGACAACTTCATCAAGCATGCCTGATTTGGTGCTTTGGTGTATTCCTCCGTGAAGGAGAGAACATGAAAGTATCAGTTAAATTTGTAAGTTGGATATTTCTCCTCCGCCTTTCTCCATGCATGAAGTCTACAGGGCTGTCCCAGGGCTAAAAACCCTTTTGCATTGGACCCTTCTGTTCCTTAGTATGGGGCTTCCTCCTTACGGTTCAGCATGAAAGATGGAGTTCAACCCATTACAATTGCATTCCTGCCAGAAGAGAGGAGGGATGGGAGAAGGATATGCACTACTCCTTGAGGCTTGAACCTCCCTGCCCCCACATTGGACGTCTCAAGAAGTTCATCACTGTACCTAGTGATGAGCTAGAGCCAGGAGTACCAACAAGGGAAAGCTGCAGCCTTGGCCAGAGGCTTGACATTTCCCATGGAGCCATTATTTCTATCATGGGAACTGGGAAGTCTCACAAGCCAGAATTTCTCAGGCTCTCTCTTCCTTTTTTTTCTCCCTCAGAATTGATCCTTAAACATTTGCTAGCAAACACTGATAACCTCCCATTGGGTAGACTCTGACACCTCTCGATTTACCAAGCTAGAAAGGTGATGACAGAGGTTGCCTGTTGTCGAGGTCCTTGTGTGCCCACCGGTAAAAACAGCAAGTCCTGGGGTTGGCAGGACGGCTCAGTGGATATGGGTGTTTGCTGCCAAGCCTTACTGGTTCAATCTCCAGTGAAAGGAGAGAATCTAGTGCTCTCTGTCACATCATGTGACAAAATGTAATAAAACATGTCTGTCCTGTTTTAAGGGACAAAGGAAGCATGGTGGTAGTTCTTTTTAGTAGCTTTCTCTGTCATTTCTTTGGTCTCAGGTGTTTGTATGCCTTGGAGGAGTCTACAGTCCAGAAAAGCTGCTCTGCTCTGTGCTTGCTTTTTCAAAGACGCAGGTCTCTCTTCCTCCAAGCCCCGTGAGCATCGCCACCATGCCCAATGAGCTTCACTAGAGGTGAAGGCAGTTGCAAGGGACACTTAGAGCAAGCCCACATTCTAAGGTTATGACTTCCTTGCCACTCCCTTGCTCTAACCTGGTCCCGGTGCCAGCGACATTGCAATCTTTTGTGTGGGATTTCATCCCTCTCCAGCTGGGAGCAACAGAAGCCTTGGCATTCAGAACTGCAGCTCCCACTTCAAGTGCACAAACTAGCTTCTCACCCCCAACCAGGAGAATGTTTTGGCCTGCATCGTGGGTAGTTACACAGTAACTACATATAAACAGATTTCTAAGGGAAACACCTGTGGATAAGTCTGTTGGAAACTAAATGGGGGATGGGTTGTAAAAGCTGCCTTGGTGCTCCCTGAAATGGTATCCATTATGTCCCCTCAACAGAACTTGGTTGGATTGGTTATGAGTCAAGGCAGGGCAGGAGCCTTCGATGGAAGAGTTAGAGGCCCTATAAGCACAGTGAGGGTCTGCCTTCCATCCACACTCTGACATTCTGCTGAGTGAAGGGTTGTTTACCTCAAAGCCTTTGTGGGGTGGAGTGAACTGAGGACAAGGGGAAGTTTTGATTTCTACATCAACAGATGGGTCACTCGTGGGAAAAGCACAGAGCAACCACTACCTGTTTTCTATCATTTCTGATGATGCTGAGAAAAGAGACAAGAGCTGGGGCTACCCAGGCTGGAGGAAAGGGCCCTGTCTAACAAAGCAACATGGAAGACATTAGTGATTTCTGTATTTCACACAGTGGAAAAACGGAAATGAGAGGTCAGATCCCCCCAAGCGAAGTTCCCAGAGATAGTAGTGAAACCTGAGTATGGAACCTCCAGTCTCTTGAACATTATTTTAGGATTTGGCTGCAAGGAATATAGATTGATGACTGAATATGTCATATTGCTCATGTGTGGTGTTAGGTTTGCAGGCCTGTGGCTCCCACTGTAGGCGGACAGCCTGTGGCATCACGGAATGTGAAGAGTACAATCCAGGGAGTGCCAGTTTGCACCCACAGTTGTCTTAATGAAGCTTCCTTCGTTTGGACCAGTTCTCAACCTGTGGGTCAGAACTCCCATAGGAGCTGCATATCAGCTGTCCTGCATATGAAGATATGTACATTATGATTCATAACAGTAGCAAAATTACAGTTAAGAAGTAGCAACCAAGTACTTTTATCTTTGGGGGTCACCACAACATGAGGAACTGTATGAAGGGGTTGCAGCATTAGGAAAGTTAAGAACTGTTGAGTTAGTTGATACACAATCGTAGCATCTCCCTGGCATGTCTCTGATTGACACGTTGAATTCATGGGGTTAGGGATTCAGGAAGGACTCTGTCTGTGGTTCTTTTCTCTTTAGGTGTAAGATGGCTGTGCCTGCTCTAACTTTATGTCACCCAATGTCAATGTTGAAGCTGAAAGGAAGGGTCAGAGTAAAAATACTGTGTTTTTTATACCATTCTTTCTCCGGGGGCAGAACAATCTTTGTCAGGGCTAATGAGCTCACCACTGTAGGCTTCTGGGTTATTGGGAGCACGGCCAGTAGGATTCTTTATTTATTTTTTAATTTTTTTAAAATATTGGTTACAGTTTATTAACTTTATATCCCAGCTGTATCTGACTCCCTCATTCCCTCCCAACCCCACCCTCTCTCCCTCATCTCCTCCCAACCCCACCCTCTCTCCCTCATCTCCTCCCTGCCCCTTTCCAAGTCCACTGATAGGGGAGAACCTCCTCCCCTTTTATCTGACCTTGGTTTATCAGGTGTCTTCTGGACTGGCTGCAAAGTCCTCCTCTGTGGCCTAGCAGGGCTGCTTCTTCCTCCATGGAGGGGGGAGGGGAAGAGGTCAAAGAGCCAGCCATTGAGTTCATGTCAGAAATAACTGGGCCAGTAGGATTCTAACACTGAAGGTAGAGTGCTGTCTTTTGATGTACTATGTTGCCAAGGTGAAAGGAGAATAGGTAGAAGCACCCAGTTAAGAAGACACCTCACAGGTGGCTTGTAATAGCAGCTGCAGTTTCTCTGTAGCCCTGGGTAGTGAGTCTGCTGGGGGTTTTGGCTCTGCACTGGGCAGTGACTCTTGGTTTTGCCTCACTGAGAAAAATCATGCCTCTTGTCTGGGGGGAAGTGAATTTTAACCCTACTTCCACAGCAGCTGTTTAGGTTTTTTGCTAACAGTTCAGACACTCTGCAGCTATTTGATTTTGTGGTTAAAGATGCTTGAGGACCCTGTATATTTCCTTACTCTTTTTTTTCCAAGGTAGAGTTATAGAAATTTGCTTCTGCAGACACATTAGGAAAACATCCTCCACACACTTAATGTAAGGACCAAACTGATTTTGAAAACACCCAGCAGGGAGTAAGCAGCTTAGTTGGGATGATAGAAATGGCACGACTATTTCCTCTAGGCACTCAGAATTTACTGCAGCCATTTGGGTGTGCAGACAGGGGGAAGGTATGCAGTCACCAGAGGATTCTGGGAGTCATTGCTCATATTTAAGGAGCCAGGGCAGCCAGATTCCAAAGTCAAGTACGTCACGAAGAGTGGGGAGTACTGGCTCATTTATAGAACATGAGAATTTGTTTGGGAGACACGAATTCTGAGATGAGTGAGTGATTCTGAAAGTCTATACCATTCTGTACCTGCCAGAACTGTGCATAAGATGCTACTGGAAAAGGGCATCCAGTAGCAGCACCTTCAATACCCGTAGCCCGTGTGAGCTTCAGAAAAATATGTAGGTCTCTGTGGTATCCTTTCCTTTGAGGAAAAGTCTATCAACTGGAATCCCACTTTTTCTCCAGTAAAGGCCCTTTCTTCCCCTATCCCCTGTAAATCCCACAAGGAAGAAATGGAATTCCTACAAGCGTTTGATACTGAAGTTTGATGAGCAGCAACAGCACTTTGTGGTGAGCTAGTTGTAAAGCGATCCTATAGAAATGATTTGCCTGAATCCAGTATCCTTTGCCCTCTAGGCTCAAAGTGGTAGGTCTGTGGGAGGTCCAGGACTTGGAGTTTGAGGGGCGACCAGTGGCGATGGCATGTCTTTAATCCTTAGGTCCTGATGCCACCTGCAACCTAAGGAGAACATGCTGGGAGTACTATGATTCAGCCCGTCAGTGCATTGCAGCGATATGGCACTTTGGGACTTAGCCACGTTGCCTCTTTCAGGAATCGGCTTCAGAGCTAGAGCTTATGAGCTAGGAATTCTTTGTTGAAACCCCAGCGTAGTCCCAAGGGCTGTGCTGGTAGCTTCTACGTCCAGCTGCACATGCCCTTTTGTGTTTGGTATAGTCAAGCCTGGTAGTCTGGTACCAGCTGGTAGAAGCTGGAGTCCTGTTGTTTGTTCCTGGACTTAGGGGAAAGCAGCTCCTCCCTGGCTAGAATTGCTGAAAGTGGCTTGCATGGAGGCAGAGGAGATACTCTTCGCTGATCTCCACTCAGGCTGTCTCATGGAAATGGCTGCGTTTCTAACCTCTCTGTTCTGAGCGGGCCCCCTTGGTGCCCAGGCTCGCTCAGGACTCGCAGTGGGAAGATGGAGGCAGCTGCAGTACAATCAGGCTGGGAAAAGAGCTGACCCTGAGGTCCTAAAGACAGAATTGCTCCCCGTGGCGCTGAGGATAACTGCTATAATATCCTGAAGACAGGGCTCTGAATATCCAGTGGTGGCCGCGCCCCACAACAGTGAAGAGCAGAGAGCTTTGGTCGGCTGCAATTTGGACTGGGGTCATACTTTTTCATACAAGTCTCTAGAGACAGGTTACTTTTCTTAAAATATACAGACATAAATGACACCTCCAGAACATATTGTAACATGTAGGATATCCATGATGGGAAGGTTTGTGCACTTTTTAATTTATTATTTTTTTTATTTAGACTATGACCCCTGTCTTTAAGCCCCCAAAGTCCTGACAGCCATTAAAGTAAACAAACACAAAACAAAACAAAACAAAACACTGTTGCTTCTTCTTGTTATCTGGTGAAGAAGACACTGCTGTTGGCAGAACTGATATTTATTAACTGGAGCTAAGAGCCCTCAGTTATGGTGTGTAAAGAGTGATCAGGGGAGGGGTCTGGTGAGATGGCTTAGTGGGTAAAGGTGCCAGTTGTTAATCGCCAGTACTCACATGATGGAAAGGTATTACCAACTACCATAAATTGTCCTCTGATCACATTTGTACACCCCTCTCGGCCCCCAACACAACACACACACTATTTCCTAGGCTTAGTGGATGGTGGTCAGAGGAAGAAAACCCCCAGCGGGGATCACATTAGCTGAGCCAGTTCTGTGCTGCTCAGGGGGCTGCCTCTGACCTGCAATAGCAAGTTCCCTTTGGACTCTCCCTAAAGTTGCTTCAGAGGCAGAGTGAGCATCGTGTTTGGGCGAAACACCAAGAAGCAGTCTGTGTTTGAGAAATTGAAGTGAGCCCAGGCAGGGTCCGCAGAAACAGAAAGCTGCTTTTCCTCTACCAAACTGTCCATGTCTACACTCAGGTGATGCAAGAAAAGCCAGAGCTAGATGCGAAATGGGAAACACTGGTTTAAAACGTAGATAGCAGTGTAACGTGAGCCATGCTTGTACCTTCAAGTCCATGCTGATGGACTACCTGGGCACTCCGGAAGTTTGGAACCAAATGCTAGGTCCACCTTTTTGTTGTTTGGACTTTGCATGCTACATATTTTTTCCCCCAAATTTATTTCTTCATTTGTCTATCAGGAGATAATCAGTTTTCTCTAAACTGGTGATTTTAAGGAATGTGCATTCATATAAAGGAATGTGCATGAGTGACTAAGGGTTGGTGTCAACTGTAGTGATTCACTTTCCCCAATGGCATTATTTTTCTTGAATCTCTGGACCTAACTCACAGTTGGTTCTTCTACTTGGATGACTAGTAAAATTTAACTTTGTTCCAGAGAGCAGGTGCAGTTCCTGGGAATCGCCCTATCTCATGAGTGTGATTACTCAGCCATTCACTTATCTCTCTGCCCAACAGAGTGCCCTGTAAAAAGTGTGTGGTGGTTGGAAATGGAGGTGTGTTGAAGAACAAGACACTAGGCGCAAAGATCGACTCGTATGATGTAATAATAAGGTAAATATGTCTCCAGTTTGCTTACCTGAAATTGTTTGAAAAGAGTGTGGCTTCCCATTCCTGGCCAGCTGTGTTTTAAAAATGACCATTTTGTCCACCTGGTTACATAGCTTTCTGCCTCGGTCGCTGGCTCTAGTAAACTAGATTTCAGATCACTGATTTAGTAAATATTTAGTAAGTCCAGTTAATATGCCAGGGACAGATCTAGCCATAGGGGGAAGCAAAGCATGATAAGATTGTTCTTGTACCTTGTGGTGTTTACATTCTAAAAGAAGGGAGGGGGGACAGTAATTAAATACTTGAAGAGATTTTAAGTACAATATAGACAAAAGAGATGATAAAGAATTATCAAGTGAATGCTTGGCTAAGGATTATTGCATAGAGAAGTTTGAGTTATAAAGACAGTAGAGGAGCAGACCAGACAGAAGATGTGTACTGCAGGTCCTCTGGAGGCTTTCGACAGTTTGTAAGGAGTACCAGATAATCCAAGCTCAGGAGGGTGGTCTAACCAGAGGCAGAGGAGGTGGGCAAAGAACAGGCTATGTAGGACTTTTAAGATTAGAAGAGTACATTTTTAATCTTAAAGCCAATTAGGTGCTTTGGTAGCCTTTTAGATCAGGGCATAATGAAATATGGTTTTTGTCTTGAGTGCATTGTGGCTGTAGCAGACAATTGAACACAATGGACAAGGCATCAGGAGAAGTTGTATTCAGGCTGTAAATGAAGGGAAGGGAGGAAGGGAACAGACTGATGCTAGGTTACAAAGAGCTGTCAAGATTTGCTGCTTTATCACATGTGGCAAGTCCTGCAAGCAAAGGAAGCAAGGGTACCTCTCGCTCCATTGATTGGCTAGAGAGTTTTAGAATCATCTATCAAGTTTGAGAGAGACAGGTTCAGAGGAAAGTAAAAATTTCTGTATTGTGTCAGCTTTGAGATGTGGAGTAGGTAAGCAGGCAGTCACATAAAGAGGCTAAACTTTTCAATAGTGTCTGGCCTATGAATTTTATTTCAACCAATGGCTTGGTGATATTCCCCAGGAAGAGACAGAGACACACAAGAGAGGGCCTGGCACAGAGGTTTGAAGCTCTTAAGACTCAGGTTGAGCTAGGAAAAGGAGTGATCTGCCCGTTAGGCATGAAGAAAATGAGGTGACTCCAGTTGCCAACAAGAGGGCTGTTTTAGAAGAGATTTCAACTGGGTCCAAATTATGATGAAAAGTTGTGCAAGGGCAGAAAAGGGGGGTTAGCTGGATTGTCTTCCTGAGGTCACTGTTACCCTTGACAAAGGCTATAGGTAGGATATAGCAAGAAGCCCAAGTGGAATGGATTGAGGAGAGAATGACAGATGAAGAGCCAAACCAGTATAGTCAACTGCCAAGAAATGTTCTGAGCAGTTGAAAAATGAACTGGGCCTTAGAAGTGGTTACAGAATCTAAGAAGGCATATGGTTAAAGTGATTGAAATAGTGAACCTGCTATAATAAAAAGAGGCCATAGGGTTAAGAGCTCAAGGGTGATTCTTTTTTTGTAACGTGAAGGAGACCCATGACTGTGGCCAAAGCTCTCAACAGTCTCTGATACACAGTATAAAGGAATTCTCTTTGCTCTCTATTGTCTGAATGGAAGGGAAGTAAGGGTCTTATCTGGGTAATACTCTCCCTTTATCCCTTTCCCTTTCCATCTCTCCCTTTTCTCTCTTCCCATCAACCCTGTGTGAGTGTGTATGTGTGTTTTAGAAGTAGCTTTAAGCAGCCACTGTACTGGTATACTGTGGCCACACACTGGGAAGGCCTTGCGTGTCTGCAGGTTGCCTGGGATACAAGCTGATTTCTGCATAGCAAGGCTTGCTTTTGATTTATTACCTACTTTGAAGAAGCTGTGGTAATTTATAAAACAATTGGATTTATCCATTTCGCCACTTACAGATGTTTAACTCTAGTAATTTTTAGAACCTTGGCAAGTCTTTGTAGGGAAATACCACGGGTACATTTTGAAAGCCGCTTCAAGTGTCTCATGTTACATAGAGTTGGTGGCAAAAGAGTGAAACAGTATTTATCCTCTCAGGAGACATTGTTTTAGAAACAAAACAATTATTATTTTCCAAAAATAGAATGTTTTTATAGTGTGTGCACAGTGAGTGTCTAAACTTGCCTTGACTGTACACTAATCCAGCAGATCTTTTTTGTAGTGTTTTAGTTCAGTAGCAAAAGGCATTTATCTAATTGTGCTGAGTGTAGTACAAAGTTTTTATGGGGTTAATTTCAGAATATTTAAAGAAAAATAAGGATGTCCTTATTTTATGAATGTTTGCCTGCATGTATGTAAGTGTGCTGTGTATGTTTATCTGGTGCCCGTGGAGACCAGAAGAGGGCACTGGATCCCCTAGAACTAAAGTTTGGGATGGTTGTGAGCCAGCACGAGGGTGCTGGTAACTGAACTCCAGTCCTTTGGAAGAGCACCACATGCTTTTAACCACTGAGCCATCTTTCCAGCCCAGAACACAATATCAACGGGTTTTCACACTAAGCTCAAATGTGATCCTCCATGCTTCTCAGTCATGTAGGTGCACATCCATGTCATTTTGGGCTGAGTAGCCTTCAGGCATGTAACTTTCTCAGTACTTCAGGGCCATTAGCAGTAAATCTAAGGTGTGTTTGTGTAGTTATCCACCATGGTTTCTTCTAACTCTAGTAATTGTGTGGTTCTGTATTCTCTTTTCTTTCAGTCATGTGCAGGTCATACTGAATGATGTTGTAATTAGTTTTGGTCATTACTGTAAAATATTAATAAATTGTCTTGGGTTTTAAGATTGCAGGAATAATGACTGCTGCTTGTCTAATTCTGAAGTCACTTGATGAAAATGGCTCATTTCACTCATCCTGTATATGTTGTTGTCTTATTACCCACAGGATGAATAATGGTCCTGTTTTAGGACATGAAGAGGAAGTTGGGAGAAGGACAACCTTCAGGCTTTTTTATCCAGAGTCTGTCTTTTCAGACCCTGCTCAAAACGATCCCAATACTACAGCTGTTCTCATTGCTTTTAAGCCACAGGATTTAAGGTGGCTGATAGAAATACTGACAGCTAGCAAAATAGTAAGTTGGCAAAACTATTTAGGTTCAGATTACTTTCAGTATTTTCCCTCTGAAAATAAAATACATTCACAACATTTTCTGTGTCCTTTATTTCAGGACACTGATGGTTTTTGGAAGCAACCAGCCTTAAACCTGATCTATAATCGACACCAAATCAGAATATTAGATCCATACATTATCAGAGAAGCAGCTTATCACTTTCTTCATTTTCCCAAAGTGTTTCCCAAAGATCAGGTACGTATGTCATCACATAGTTTCAAATTAAAGATCCAGCTAAGGGCACAGAGGAACATTAGAACTTTCGGAGACTGTGAAGAACCATGGCTCAGATGGGATTTTCTTAGGACTACAGACATGTTTATGAAATTAGACACCAAATTATCTGATGTTTTATAGGTTACAAAAAAATTGACCATGAGAAATGTGTATTTTGGGTTTGTTTTGTTTTTGTATAGTCTTCACAGGCTCTCTTTTCCAAATGTCCAATACTAATTTATTATAGCCTTATCTTTAGTGTTGTAGAGCAAGGTCACTATGACTGGTGGGCTGGTCAGCAGCCTTAAGCACAGCTTTAGGACAAGGATGTAGCTTTTCAGGGTATAAAGAATTGTCTCAAGCATTCAGTGTTACTCAACTTCATGTTACATGAAATGCCAGAGGTATACCATTGATCAAGAAGTGACTCTCTTAGCTCAGTTTTGGAAGCTCCCATCATGTGTTGGGGGTGATATACCATTGTAGGAGTGTTTTAGGGTGCTCATATCTCAAAGGCTGGAAAGAGGGGTGGGGGGAACTGCAGACCATGAGGCCATAAATGAGTGAAATGTGTGTCCTGACATTTTGTTGATCTTCTCAATTCTCCAAAGGAGAATTTCCCATGGGAGCTGGACTCATGATGTTTTGTTTTTTGCTCAAACACAGCAGGATACACTTTACAGCTACCCTCTGACCTAAAGCTGTATTTTATTTTAAAAACTTTCCAAGATATCATTCATAGTATATGTCCTTTTCAGAGTAATGTATGCTCTTTGGGGCTTGAATCTTAGGCATAATGATGGCCTAACTATTTCTCTTTTTAATGTTTATGAATAATTTTCATCAGAGTAAGCCAGCCAACTATGTTTGGGAAGAATGTAGCTTATTTGTTGTGTGTGTGTGTATACATACATACATACACACACACACACACACATATATATATATATTTATATATATATATATTTTTTACATTATGGGAACTCTATTTGTAAGACAATTGCATGCCAGAAGAGGGCATCAGATCCTAGTACAGATGGTTATGAGTCATCATGTGGTTGCTGGGAATTGAATTCAGAACCTCTGGAAAAGCAGTCACTGCTCTCAACTGCTGAGCCATCTCTCAAGTCCCGCTTATTTGTATCTTTAAGTTTCTGATTTCTTCTTAGAAACCCAAACACCCTACAACAGGAATTATTGCCATCACAATGGCATTTCACATATGCAGTGAAGTCCACCTCGCTGGTTTTAAGTACAACTTCCTCAACCCAAACAGTCCTTTACACTACTATGGAAATGCCACCATGTCTTTGATGAAACAGGTAATTTTTTTTACTGTTTAAAAAAATCCCTTGCCTTTAAAATTGTGTACATTGCATTTCCGTTTGTAGGTGCATACTTGTGTGGGTGTCTCTGGAGGCCAGAGGTCAACATTGAGTGTTTAACAGTTGCTCATTGGTACAGAATTTACTAAGCAGTCTCAGCTACCTGGCCAGTTAATCATAGAGATCAGTCTGTCTTTACCCAATCCAGTGCTGGGATCATGTAGATCACAGTTATCACAACTGGCTTTTTCCACCCATGCTGGAGGGAGAACTCGGGTCCTTGCCCATACTTTACCAACTGAGCTTTGTCTCCAGGTGTCTGTGTTTCCCTTTCTACACTCTTGAGCTCCCAAAGGCTAAAAACAGGATTCCGGTCCAGGGATCATTTTACTATAGCAGCAGTTTCTAACTTGTGGATCTCAGATTCTTTGGCTAGTCTCATGGTGACTGCTGTTTCATCTAACCACAATAGGGACTGAGTCTTATTTCAGATTTAAAAAGAAATACTAAATATAATCAATTAGTGTGTGTAAGACACACAAACTCACCAAATCATCATGGTCATAGTAATTATGTTCACACTTTCGGTTAAGTAGACAAGATGGTCTAGAAACATGTAACCCTATGAAAGACTTCATGATGACAATGTGGCAGGCCTGTTTATCACGTCATGACCCTTTTGGTCAGACACTGATACTGGTGCACTTGAACGTGAGGATCAAGTTTTGAATGAGAAAGGATTTCCGGTTTCCAGAGTTCTTCATTTTACACCATAAATGACACAAAAATATTACGTCTGAAGTTTTGAAACATGAGTTATTTGCTATAAAAATATATGGTGATAGCTCACGAAACCAGTCCTAAATAATCCCCGAATACCTCAGAGCTGGGGGAGTGATAATCATGTTGAATTTTACTGCTGTCTCTTGTTCCTCTAAACACGAAACCAAACTTTAAGCTTGGCACAAAGTTTGAGCTTTTCCTCAGCTCTAATTTCCCACAGCACGTGTAGAATATTGAAATAAGAGCAGAATATTGAAGCAACTCCATGGGGATATCAATAAAAAAAGATTAAAAAACCCAAAACACTGTGGTACTTTATGATGCGGAGCCTCACACCCAGCTCCAGAATTACTATTTTTGCATTATTAGGAACTGAACTCGGGCACTCATGGAGGCTAAGCAAATACTCTCCAACTGAACTAGCATCTCAGACCTTAAAAAAAAATATATCTGGTGTGAGGTACAGTCTCTCCTTGTAATCTAGGCTTCTCCTGCTTCCCCTCATCAAACAGCTAGAATTATAAGCACTGCAAAAGTGTGTCAGACTCAGAATTGTTTTAAAGGTGGAGGCAGAGGATCAGTTGTTTAAGGTCATCCTCCACTACACAGTAATTGTGATCCTATGTAGACTGTACGAAATACTGTAGAAACCCATGTACCGTGCAACCGCCGTGTTTTATGGTCTCTTATGTCCAAGTCATTAAGACTGGACTCTGGGTGCTACGCCCACATTGCACATTCTGATATAAATGTTTGGTCTCTGTATAGTTCACTCTCCAGGTGAAACTCAGGAGGAAAAGTGAGATTTAGGGGAAGCTCTTGAGCAAAAAAAAACAAAAACAAAAACAAAAAAACCCCTGAGCCAGCAGGGAACTAAGGTCCATGTAACTTGTTGCTGCTATCTGCACTTACTGTGAGGAACTTTTACCACGTTGAGTAGCTCTCTTTGATAATGTCTGCAGAGTGGGAATGATGGCCGTCCTATTTCGTTTTCTTTTCCAGAACGCTTATCACAATGTGACTGCAGAACAGCTCTTTTTAACGAATATTATAAAGAAAAAGATGGTAATCAACCTGACTCAAGATTGATGATATAGATATCAAAAGATGACGCTAAACAGTATTAGTTTTTATTTTTGTACTGCAAATTTTAGTTTATTTTTAAATATGTTGAACTTATGAAATAATTATGTATATTAATTCTGTTGCTGCCTGGTGATTTATAACCACCAGCTTAATTTCTATGAATGTATTTATGAAAAACAAAAAAAAACCCTTTTCGTTAAGATATCAGGGAAACATGTAAAGTTTTGATTGTTTTTTTTTTTAAAAAACAAGCTGGTGTCTTGAGTTGTTTTAAAATACCCTTTTGTAGTTTGCTTGTGTGAAGAGCTCTAGGATATTTAGTTGACTTCACTATTTCTCATAGTCACATGTCATTTTGAGACACATATTAAGATTGGTTGTTCCTGGGCACGTGACTGGAAGCCAGGTGCAGAAAACTGAAACCCACTGGTTGTGGCAGTCCATGGTCCTCATGGTGGTTTAATTAAGTGTCCCCTGCAATTAATGAAAGCAATAATCTGCTGCGTTAGGGGGTAAACCAGGGCCTTGTACAAGTTAGGGAAGAGCTCTTGTCCCGAAGAGTATCTTGAGATTTTGCTTTCTGGGGAGACAATTTCTTCCTGTGTAGTCTAGGCTGGCCTTGAACTTGGTTCTCATGTCCGTCTCCCCACTTCTGGGACTACAGCTTTGTACCACTGTACCCTACAGCACCATATTTTAAAACACTTAAAAAAAAAAAAGACAGGGTCTATGTAGCTTTGGATGGCCTAGAGCCATAATGTAGTCCAGGCTGGCCTTGAACTCAGGGTTGAGCCTATCTCTGCCTCCAGAGAGCTGGGATTAACGGTGTATGTCAGTTGACCTGTTCAACAAAAAAGCAAAGCAAGTTCAAGAATGAGCAAATTTATTTTCCCAGTTTAATGTAGTCATTAAATCTTAAGTGTTTATTTGAAGCAAATTAGAAAAGTAAAACAATGCAAGTAAAGCCTTAAGATTTGAACTGATTTTCTATTTGTTTATTTGTATGGGAAAATGTCATATTTTACATGACTAAATTTAGCCTTCACTGAAACATTTACTAGGCCATTTCAGGTACATGAGAGAAGAGTCTGATGAAACAAACGAGAGCGAGCCCTGTAAGGCAAGTTTCCCCTTTCAACTGTTAATGCACCCAGTGGAGACTGTGGTAAAATGGAAGGAGAGAGAGAACAGTGGAGATGATGAAGATGGATTCAAACGCTGTCAGAAACCTGAGTTGAGTGAAGAATTACTGTCCTTTGAGCAGTAAGCATTATTAGAAGCATTGGTGTTACTAGCAACCAACTTGCCCCCCACTAAAGAGAGTAGCTATAGAGAGAAAAAGAACAATTGAAAAAACCCCTCATAGGCAGGAGGCTGATTGAGTTGCTGACTGGGATCTGACAGGCTGGCTCACGCTGGTGCGGCGTCCAGCTTCGTAACTCTGAAGTGGAAGCCAGGTACTAGCTGACTCTCCGTGCCTTCACCACAGTCACCCAGAGCTGTGCCGCCACAGTGAATCTGGCTTGAGCAGGGTGGAGCTGGCAGCAGGGAGGTGGGCGGGAGCCAGGGCGGGACTAACGAGTATTCCGGAATGATGCCATCAATACTGGTCACAAAACATGACTGTTGTCAACGTTGAGAAATTTGGCATTTTATGGAGTATGGTGTCAAGGCTGTTTTATTTAATTCAAATAATCTGAGCAAGACACATATAATTTATTAAAAACACATTAGACTCTCACTATTTTCAATAGCCTATATTCTAGCAACATATACAAATATCAAGTGACTACAGTACATGCCGAGGTAAGAAAAATACATTCTGAGAGAATATAACTGACACTCCTCTGCATTTCAACACATGTTTTATTTTCACCATTCCCAGTGCCAAAAATGGAAAATGAGAGAAAGTACACACAAGTTGGACAGAGTGAGAATTGGTGCCACAGTTAGCCTACACACTATAACCACCCAACTCCTTAGAGTTTGCAGTTTTAGGGACTTCAAGTTCAACCCAAAGGTAGAATTAACAACCCATTTTTTTTTTAAACACAGAGCCTCCACTGGTTCTCCTCGGAGGATCAGGAACCTTCCAGTGTCCCCCATCATCTCAGGGCTCTTTCTAGTGGTCTTGTCTGCCTTGGTTGTCTGCTCCCCAGGTGACAATGCAGAACCAAGGCGCAGAAGCTCCCACTCAGTCCCTGGCCACATCTTGTGGCTACATCCACTGTTAACACTTCATCCTCGGGACAAGGAGAGGAGAAGCACACACACACACACACACACCGTAACTGTATCGACTGCATAAAATCTCTGTGAACAGCGAATAAAACCATTGTTCAATGGAAAAGTGCAAACAGTGAAACATGAATTAAATAACTGGACTAGACCTGGCACGTTCAACAGGAACCACTTGGAGCTACAAACAGCATTTAATAAAATGCAAACCAGAATCCACAATATCTTTATCTGTGCTGGTTCCTAGGATCAAGGAATAGCTGAGTCAGTGTAATTTTCTGAAACCTCTCAAGGCAGCGTTCGCCACATTGCTGTCTATATATTTCTATAATTGTTATTATTAGGAAACAAATCCAATTAAGTATTGAATATTTCAAGTGAATTAAAAAAAATCAAGGGGTTTGGTCAAAAAATGGTAACTTTCACATTTTACTTGATTGTCCTCTCAGACATGTAAGTGACTAAGAACATAAGATAATCTATAATACAGAAACTAAACGGGAAAAGTACAAAACCAGGAAGAAATCATTTGAATCAGGCTCAGCTCTTTATCTGCAAAGTAAAAATATATAAAAACTAGGTATTCTGTGAAAACCATTGGTAGAGTTCAAGGACAGCACAGTGGCAGCGGGAATCAAGTCTTAGAATGTGCATCATACCAACAAACATGGCCTCACTTTGTTTTTAAAAAGTTCTGGGGGAAATTACCCTGGGGCACACAGTTACACAAAATAGCAGGCTTCTTTGGGAAAATGACTTCATCTCTGCAGCGTCTCTGAAAGCTTCCAGTGGGAATGTGACTCGAAGAGAACTCGCCTCTGTGTCCTAAGCATGAACGACAGTAAAACGGAATGTCTGCTGTGTTGGCACCTGAGCAGCTGCGCTCCACACTCTCTCAGACGGTTCAGTGCCAGTTCAACATTTGTGCTTTTTGCTTTGTTACCTTGAAGCAAAGTGTGCGCTCATTTCTCAACAAGTGAGACCGTGTCTCAAACTCTGTAAGACAAAAGGCAAAGCTACAGTAAAAGCAACAAGCCCCATGAGAAGGCAGCGCGAACCCGCAGAAACAGTGCTGTTTCCAAAGCAACGTTGTACAATGCTGGTGCGCTGGCTGGGGGCCACAAAGGCAATACTGTTTGCCACTGCCCAAACTTAGTGTAGTCCCGTAAGAACACAACATGGATGGTCTAGGCTGAGAAAAATGCCAAGGACCTGATGGCCAAGTATACCTTAAATCCACAAATGGGTGTGTGGAGAGGGACAGGGCCTTTACGTCTACCTCTGATGTGCTCTTTTGGTTATCTTGCCCACCAACAGACAGTAGAAGGTGGTTTCCTTACTACAGGCTAACCCATTAAACTATGTAGTCTACCCTACGTGAAATGTGTGCAAGCAGTGACAAGTACGATGCTGCGAAGAGTCACAATTCGGATGCTGTGGCATCCCTGTCACCCAGGTCTGACACAAAGGACTATTTAGGCCTCTTCCCAGACAGAAGGCAGAATCAGAGACCTGAAGAACGTATGCCACCCTTTTTCTTCTCCGTTCTGTAGTAGTGGGGATTGAACCTTGGGCCTCACAATGTTGTAGGCAAGCACTAAGACCTATCCCCACCTCTTATTTTTGAGACAGGGTTTCATGAGTGGCCTAGGTTAATCCTGAACTCAGTCTGTACAATACAAAGCACTGAACTTGGGGTCCTCTTGCCTCAGCCTCCAAGGTACTTGGGACTGTAGGCCTAGAACCTTCAGGCCTGATTCATATGTTGGTTTTCTTTTTCTTACTGTGGTTTACTGAAGAAAAGTAAAACGTATTTGACAAAAGTTACAAAATATTTTGGGACTCACGGAAAATTTGCATATTTGGGCTTGTGTGTAAGTAAGGCAAAGGTTAAGAAAATTTCTTCCATAACATGACTTGTCTATTACTTCAGAGTGAAGCTTTATAGCTTTTCTAATCTGTAAGTTGCTTCTCTCCCATGTCTACGTGGAGAAGTATACTTAGGGAAGGCTGGTTTCACGTGACTGCCTACTGCAAAGGAGGCCTCTAGCATTTATAAAACACATGGTGGAGCAAGGCCACAAAGGGTCCTGGGTGGGATGAGAGGTGAGACCAGGTCCTTGACACAATGTGTTAATGCTGTCAAGCGTTATAAAATAAGCCAGTCACCTAGCTCATTGCAAGGCAGGGTGCTCTAACTATGCATCTTCTTGGGGAAACAGAGAAGTATACATGGCTACCGCTGGAACAGGCTTATCCATCACTGTTGTGAAGAAAAAAAAGAATGCGGACAATAACAAAGGATTAGAAGAGGAAACCATGATAGTACCCACTTTTCACAAAGGGAGAATTTCAAGCCATTCGGTATTTCAAGAACAGTACCATGCATTATTGCCAGCAAGGCTTACAGAACCATCTCAAGCTCATTAATGTACCTGCAGCATTGGTAATAAATACTCAGTGATTTTCAGTTTCTCTGAAGTGCATTATAGGGAGCTTTTTCTGTATTAAAAATAGTGTTTTACAGTAGTAACAAATGGGATGTCTGAAATGTAACAGGCAAGCAGTAACTGTGTCACACAGTAACACCTTTAAAGCAAGATGGCAAGATAAGTAGTTTCTTGTACCTTGGTCACCACATTCCCCTAACCACTTCAGTGACAGATACTTGATACATTCTACTATTACTACCACTAATAATTAGCCATGTGCTTTAAATGGATGCTTTGTCAAAAGCAGCACCACCTTTAAAGGATTCCTTTAACGGCATCAGATTTCTCCTCCCTTCCCGCTCCTGATGCCTCCTGGGAGCTCTGTGGCACCTGGTACCCCAGTTCCTCTGGGGTAGCTGCTGGCTTCCCACCCTTCGGGGTGTCATACTGAGCCTGGCCCGAGGAGCAGCTGTCAGTCCTAGAGAGAAGCGTGTTGTAAGTTCCCACTCCAGTGGGAGGTTGGTTCCCTGCAGTTTTGAAGGTGGATGTGGAGGGCAGGCCAACTGAGGCTGTGGGGTGCCCTGACATGTCCATGACGATTGGAGTTGCATACTCGGGCCCCGTTATGGGCAGCGGTTCAGCATAGGCATGGTACACTTCCTGCACTGGAGAGTTGTAAGGATCTAGGTCCGCATAGGCTGCTGCTTTCCCTTCTTCAGGTTTAAAAGTAGATCTCTGATGGAGTGTGCCAACGATTCCTCCCACCAGGGGCTGTGCGTATTCTGTGGACACCACAAGACACAATGGGACACTTTTGCTATGAAAACAGATTATAACTTTAAGGTGATGGCTAAAGGTCGCACCAAAACCAAGCATTTATCATGGTACTTTGGTCTTTATCAGTGTAAAGCTTTGGAATTCCTACCCACAGGGACCAGCTAAAGAATCTAGGACCTCACAGTACTAAATTGACATTTCAAAAAGCCCCCGTCATCTATTTTTCCACAAAGTATTTACTTGTGATCTTTAGATTTACAAGCAGTACCTGAATGGAAAGAAGTATTCCATTAATGGAATAAGTAGTAGTCTAGGGAAACATTACCTGTTTGCCTGGAGAACTATCAGGAAATGGTGAGAGTACATACATATCAGCGCAGCAGAGTGCCACGGTTGGGCTCTTTCAGCCTTTCCTGGTCTTTTATTGTCTTGGGTATTGGCATTCATGTACATGCGGAGCAGGTCACCTTGTTTCTTGCAACAGAATCTCTCACTGGGACCTGGGGCACACCTATTTATTGGGCAAGCAATCCAGTCCCCAGGCTGATGGATATAATGCCCAGTGTCTTCAGTTTTATGAACAGAACATCTAAGCAGAAATTGATTCATTCTCTCAACGTCATTTTTTGAAAAGTTAACCTTTAGAACATAGTTTATCTTAAAAAACATGTGTATGAATTTTTGTATGAATGTTCATGTACCAAGTGTGGGCCTGATGCCTACAGAGGTCAGAAGACGGCATTTCATCACTCTGAACTAGAGTTACAGGTAGTTATGAGCAGCCATGTGGGTGTTAGGAATGGAACTCAGGTCCTCTGCAAGAGCCACAAGTGTTGGGCCACCTCTCCAGCACCATCATCTTTAACATAGAAAAAGGATCAAATATGCTGTAAATCCTAAAGTCCTAGAACAGACGTATTTCTCCTCCTGCCTGGCACTCAGGGCAGTACAGTCTTACCTGCAGAATCAGCTTGCAGCACTGTGGTGACTTCCCTCGGACTCAGGTGACTAACTTCACTATTGCTGTAGCGAACTGGCGTCTCTTCATGTTCCACCGATTTGGCAGGGAGAAACTGCTTCACTCCTTTCCACCAACCTTCATTGTGATTGTAAGCCAGGGACCATGCATTACTTACAGAGACCATGTCTACAGAAATCAGCCTTCTTGTGCAAGGCGACTGATAGAATCAACAATGCAAAGCAGCATATGGTTGAAGTCTCTACCTGATAGGCATGCAGAGACAAGATACTTGAATGTATGTCAGTATCATTGCAGAAATTTTAATAAGGTTCTCTAGAAACCTCCAACACATTTTAGCGCTCCCTGGGCTGGACTGTTTAGCCATTGGCTCACTATACTCTGGTCACAGCACTGAGACTACGAAAGGAACTTTCAGCAATTCAAATGACCAAGGACCTCATAGGTTCTTTAAGTGCTAGACTCTCAAGTGATGCTCACCGTGGCAGAGTCACATACACACGCAGTACTAGTCCTTGGTTCTTACTTGGCATTTCCTCTTACTTGGTGCTTACACAGACCACATGGAAGGCTGTTCCTTCAAGAGGAATAATCACAGGAAAAAACCAAGTTTCCAGATGAAAAGATAACAATGTATATTGCAAAAAATTTATACTCTCCCTTTAATTACGCATGAACCAGATGGTGGAGCATGTAAATCTCTCTTTTTAAAAAAAGGATTTATTCATTTTTATTTTATATGCAATGGTGTTTTGCATGCACGTATGTCTGTGTGTCAGATTCCCTAGAACTGGAATTACAGAGAGTTGTGAACTATGGGTGCTGGGAATTAAACCCAGGTCCTCTGGAAGAGCAGCCAGTGCTCGTAACTGTTGATCCATCTCTCCAACTCCAGGACAACATGTTAATTTATATCTAAGGAGTCCCTAGGGACCTGAGAACATCTTTTCCTCCAGCATACCAAAAAGGGGAGATTTCTCTCTGACTGAAAAGAAAAACTAAATCTACAAGGTACCTGCACGATCCCAGTGGGGTAAATCATAGGTGCCTTCAGTTTTTTTCTTTCTGAAAATAAAGGTTAGAAAACAGTGAATCCTCTAGTAAAAATCTCCCAAAGGGAGCAAGAACACATCTAGCAACTAGTCAGGGGCGAAGTTTTGGGCCTCTCATACCCCTGACTGTATAGATGTCTCATGTCCAGTCTCAGCAAACAAAAACGCCGGCACTAGTAGTGACACGTGGTGGAGGGAGGAGAATGCTTCTCTGGGCCCGGAAGGCCCTACAGAGTCTGTGAGGAAGAGGGGGAACATGTGCAATGGACGAGATTATTCCCAGCCTGCTTCCTCAGAATTCTGGTTTGTCCTCCCAGGAGAAACTGCTCTCTGTTAAGAATTGCTATTTGCTCAGAGCCCTTTACAAAAGGAGACCAGCAGTGAAAGGGCATTTCCTGACACAAGTGCCAATCTCACGTGGGCTGGTGTAATGGGTCCACAGGTAAAGGGGCTTGCCACGGACCTTGAGGACCTGAGTTTGAGCCCTGGCACTCACAGGATGGAAGGAAAGAAAAGACTACCACAGCTGTCCTCTAATCTCCACACACGCAACATGCTGTGTTTGTACTTAAATACCCAGTGTAGAAACGTAAAGCTCAAGACAGAAAAAACCCAGGCAGACATGAAGCTCCATCCCAGCTGAGGAACTGTTGGTAACTGACAGCTACCTGAAGAGGGAGAGTTAACTGGTTTTCCTCATGGGTGTGGCCCCTGGCAGGTAGACCAGACTCCAGTGGATGGCCTCACACCCAAGAATATGTAAACACTAAGTTGGATAGGTGAGGACACAAAGTTGGGTGGGTATGGAATGGGGGCAGGGTATATCTATAAGAAATGAGGGTGGAGGTGAATATGATCAAGATGTAATTATGAAATTCTCAATATATACATTTAAAAAAAACAGCAAAAAAGAATTAACATTTACTGAGAGCCTTTACATAGAAAAGCTAGCAAATAAAAGGCCACTGACAGAATCATGCAAATCCAGTCCAACTAAAGTTAGTATTTACAGGCTAGTCAGAAAAATTCTGCTTTACAAATGAGGATACACATAGCTGTATGAGTCCTTTATAAGATCACAGGTGTGACATTCAAAAATTGCTCAACCCATTCACTTGACAGGACGTACAGATCCCCAAGCTGCCAGAGGCTAGCACATGGGTCAACACTTGGCATAACATGGCAGCCAAGTCTTCAGAGACAGTATTTGTCGAACAGCAAACAAATGAAGTCGTCTTCTTCCTCTGTCAAAGCTGTCCCTCCTGCTCTTATCTCAACTCATGGCATCGTTGCTAGTCAAACTACAAAAGCCAGAAACCTCACGTTGCTCCAGAATATTGCTGCTTCTCCCTTCACATAAACTAGTCATACACCTTGATGAGATTGCTGAAAAACATTGCCTTTTTGTAAAATCATGCGGCTGTACTTCTGTCTGACTAAACTCTTTCCAAAATCATTTGGATGCCTCTTCTCACCTATTCTATTCACTAGACCCATACTTCACAAATCCTGTCACTTTCTATAGTCATTTGATAATATACTCAGTATGCTTAGCATTCAGTAATTTTCTAGTCTATAGACTAGAAACCCAAATTTCTCTTTCCCAGTAAACCCTTCCTAATCCAAGCTCACAGTGCACCTCCATGGTATGCCACTATGAAGGAGATGCCTCTGTTTATTCTGCCTACAGTGCTATCCCTGTCTTCATTTAAGCAATCCCTTCAGTTTGGGCTGTTCTTTACTGTGATAAGAGTGAATGCCTGTGTCTCTCCAAGACTCAGATGTTGCAATCCTAACCCCACAAGATGATGGTGTTGAGAAGTGGGGCAGCTCTAAGGAGGGATGAGGTCATGCTTTCTTTGATGGGATCAGTATCCCTGTAAGAAGCTCAAGGGAGCTTGTAATTCATTCCTCCTCTACTGTCTGAACCATAAAGGGGTCTCTCACTAGTCACTCATTTGCCAGCAACCCATGTTCCAATTCTCAGCCTCCAGAACTACAACATGGAAATCTGCTATGGTATTTTCTTTTCCCGACCTGAAAACCTGAAGCCCTCTGGGACTCTCTTTGATCTGGGAAGGTCCTGCTTCTTTAACCAAAACACAAAGCTGACCTCCTGAGAAGGTTTCGGGTTAACTCTCATGGTTCTTCCAGCACTTCATGTATATGACTCATCAAACAGGACTGTTTGTTATTTTGGTTAGACAACCCTGCTAAATGTGTTAGAGAAATCAATCAGTCTAATATTACCATATACCTTTATTGTCAATGTTCATCTCAATGTATAGATCCTAATATACAATGCAGACTTTTTTATTAGAGCCTCCCAGTAACTAATTATCCATGGAGCTGAAGGAGAAACCTAATTTTATCTTAGCAGGTGAGCTGTACTGTACTCCATTATTTTACATATTTAGGTTGTTTCCCATCACCACAACCCCCACCCCATCAATCATGTAATAAGCTCGGTACTGACCTGTTTCTCCAATGCCAAGCACACACTAAAATGAGGATGAGTGTGGTGAGGGCCATGACCAGCACAGGAACAAGAACAGCAGCCAGTGCGACATCTGAAGCCATGAAACAGAACAACCACATCAACAGTGAAATAGAAACCACGAAGGAGAAGACAGAGAAGCTGAATCAGAGGACCATAGCTCAACACTTTCTATCTCAGTTTGGGTCTTTCTTTCCTTTTCGAGACAGGGCTTCTCTGCATAGCCTTGGCTATCCTGGAGCTCTCTGTGTAGGCCATCCTGGCCTTGAACTCAGAGATATGCCTGCCTCTGCCTCAGCAGGGGTTGGGATTAAAGGTGTGCGCCACCACCTCCCGGCAACACTTTCTATCTCAAAGAATATCTTACATATCATTTATGGAACAAGGCTGGCAGAAATAGGGGACAAGTTTTTACACACCAATGGACAGTTCGTTCAGCACAGCCCTCATTCTACCTCTGCCTCTGCACATGTCTGAAAGCAGTATAAGGTTTGTTTGTTTGGTGACAGGGTGGTTTCTTTGTGTAACCTGTACACCAGGCTGGCCTCGAATTCATGGAGAGCCTCCTGCTTCTGCCTCCCAAAGGCTGGGATTAAAGGCTTCCGCCACCACCTGGCAAAAGCAGTATATGCTTTAAATTACCGAAAGTTAAAAGACAAATGGTGAAGAAAAAGCACCTTATACTTATGTAGTAAACGTCACAGGCTCAAAACAATATAAGCGCAAAGTCATTTAGAAACACATCAAGAAAAATACAAGGAAGCCTCAGCTGCAAAGAACTGCTGGTTAAAGGAAAAACAAGGCGCTACGTTTGCTTATGGCATTTGAAAGAAGAAGGAAGAGGACAGCAGGACAGCAGGCTTGCTGACGAGAGTACAGACACTGCATGTACACGAACCTATTAAAGGCTGCAATTCTATATCAAAAACTTATTTTGGGGAAGACATCAAGATACTAAAAGCTACATCTTTAAAGATGCCCCTTCCTCTTTCTGCAGAAGACTGAAACTGAAGGAATCTGAATATCCAGCGATGAGAGGGAAAAGTGAACTGTGCTCTCTCTTCACTACAGACGAGAGACTCTATCAACCCAAAGTGACAAAACATCTCTAGATACAGCTAGGTAACAAAGCAGCTGAGCACAGAACACCCTCGTGCATAACCAGTCAGGAATGCACACGATGCTAGGGTAGGCAGGGGCTTGGACCTCATGTTCTAGAAAACCTCATCACAGAAAATGGTCTGCTCACTATTACCTGGGTAAGATAGGCCTGTAGGCTCCCCCAAAGGGAGTTTCATTTATAGTTTCCACTTTGCTACTTTGCAAGGGAAGAGGAGAAATGGAAAGTGAGTGAAAAGTCTCTTGGTCAAGTTTTTGAAAATATGGGGAGTATTTTAAATAGCCTTAGTAGAGAACAAGCAGAACTGTTCACTCAGGGCATCTGTAAAACTGCCATCACACATCTGACGACGACATGATTTTTCTCCATGAAATTAAATGCAGGAGATAAAGTCATGACTGAGGCCAGGAAGCACTCAGAAATCAGAAAAATATATATGCCTTTTCCTTATTTTTCCTTACAGCTGGAGAGAACAGTATAGGCCTAGACTCAGGAGCTAGTAAAGTAGCTGCCTTGTAAACAGTAAGTCTTGGATTCAGTCTCCAGAATCCATGTTAAAAACACACAGAGAAGCCAGCAGTGTTGGCATGTAATCCCAGCATGGTGGCGGCAAAGGCAGGCAGGCCCAGGAGGCGCACTGGCCAGCTGACGTGGCTCGGTTGGCTAGTTCCAGGCCAGAAAGAGACCCCATCCCACTGAAAATCTGGAAGATATCTGAACTTGTCCTCTGGGCTCTACATGCAAGCACAAGCAATTCAGCTTAGGTTTGAAAAAAACAACACTGTAGGTCTACCCACTCCTACCCCGAAGCTGAGGTGGCTCCTGGGAGACGCTCCGCTCTATTTGCTTTGAGAACCTTGTTTCTCTCTAGCTTTTCCTACACCCCGAGGAAGATGACGACAGAAAAGAGGCACAGGAGTGTGGGTGCAGTTAAAGGTCCTATCAAGGGCTATACACACCTTGTGGCCCAAGATGTCTGGGCTTTTTTTCAGCTTACTAACAGTCTACTCCTGAGCTGCTTTTTCTATATAAAACCTCTCTCTCTAGTTTCTTTCTAACCACGTGTCCTTGTTACAAGCCTTTTGTGTGGGGACGTAAGCACTTGGAGTCAGTCCAGTACCCTCTGAACCCGGAGCCTCAGCCTGCCACTCAGCATAGTCTTCCTTTTCCTTCTTTCTCTCATTTTCCGCTGTCCTATATGTGATTCTCTGCCACCCTGAGTCTCTAGGCCCTTCTCTTCCTCTCCCACATAGCTGTTCACCATTGATGCTTGTCAGCTCTCTCCTTACCTCTTCCCCACCTCCTGACTCTGACGTTGTGAAGGTTTACGGCTTTCCTGTGCTGCTGTTTCCTTCTTATGCTGTCACGACACCATATTTGACCCTACTCTTTCATCAATGAGACAGGAACTAGGGTTTCCCTGGCAACCCCTTCTTCTCTACACGTTGCTGACAATGAGCACTTTTTCATGTTAGCACTGATTATCATTCTCCTGACACGACACCTTATTTTCTGAACTTAACTGAAAATTTTCAACAAGTAAAAAGAACCTCAATGGTTTTTGCAATTTAACTCTTTACTTATCACTGTAATATAATTTAGAAGTATTTTAATATTTGAATGAATAATCAAAAAATTAAACAAGATTACAAATGTATACAAATGTATAGAAAGGGTATTTAAAAAGTGAGAATATTAATTGAATTTTTTTTTTACGTTTTTGTTTTCAGCTCTTCTCTACCAACTGTCCCCTTTAGTAGTTAACATATAACAAGGGGTAAAAAGACTTATTCGCTGCTGTGGCTTACTGATTTCTAGACGTGATGCATTTTCGAGCTTGTGCTCAGCTGACTGGAACCCTGAGTTGAGAACAGTGCTCACGCCTGCACTGTCTGCCTACCTTTAGTCACACTGGGAGTCACAGTCGTGTTTTTTATGTCAGGAGTGGCAGTTGTCTGTGCAGGAAGTTCATTCCTACTTCGAGGCTGAAGTGCTTGAGTAAATTTAGGGGCACGACCTGGAAAAAAGTTAGAAAAAATATTTATTTATTTATTTTTAAATCATTAGCAAGTCGATTAATGAAAGTCAAAATTTTTTAATGCTTTAAATATATTTATAGGACATTACATCATAAATCCAGGGCACATCAAACTCTCACATTAGAAGCAGGTATACAGTCACCTGGTTTGGGATGGGTTGTGGTGTTTTTGAGGTTATTGCTGTTCCGAGGTGGTGGAGGCTGAGTAAGCTTTGGAAGACGACCTTAAAAAATGGGTTAGAAATGTTTAGACATTTTGCTTTAAAATAATCATAGTTTAAAAGAGCAATGTTAAATGTTCAACATTTCCTAATTTGCTTAATTCTTCGGAGCAATTTAAAATCTCAGAATCCAGGTAGATAACTATACTTTGCATTAAATGTAGAAAAACTAAGAATTTTCAGCTTTTGAATCATTAAATCACTAACTGATAATCTTAGAAGATACTAGGGAGCAGAATGCTGCTGAATCCCATAGGTACAGTTTGATACATGCCATATTTAGTGCATTTAGTAAGTGTGTATGGAGAGCCAACTTTGTCAGGCACAGTGATAGTTTTGTGGGATATAAGTAAATAACATTAAATTGTATAAAATATGGAGTGAATTTATTCCCATTTTAATTAATTGAAAAGCAAGTTACTCAAGCTAAGGTTGCTGTTCTGATCTTTAGTGCATATATCTAAATCCACAAAACCTGACGACTAGTCCTTAAGACCAGAACTGGA
The DNA here is from genome assembly GCA_028658305.1 of Pachyuromys duprasi. Lineage (NCBI taxonomy): Eukaryota > Metazoa > Chordata > Mammalia > Rodentia > Muridae > Pachyuromys > Pachyuromys duprasi. The sequence continues at coordinate 74,437,378 of CM053753.1, read as the reverse complement.
GAGCAATCACCAAATACTGTCTCACGGGAATGATGCTGCCTTTTCATTTGTATTCTGAAACCATGTTGATGGGCAACATTTAAACAGGAAAACAAATGAGTATTTCCTACTAGAGAGAAAGTTCTGAAAGGTTTCAAGTACAGAAAAATGGTATCTACCTAAAGTGACCATTACCCTGATCTGATCATTGTATCTACACACATGTACTGAAATGTCACAGTATCTCATGAGTATGTGTGATCACTGTGATGCTTACACAGAAAATCTGATGGGGAAGCAGTTCAGACCACTGTTAGCCCACACTGACTCTTTACCTTTGAGAGTGAACTGACATCCGAGCAGCTCCACTTTCATGGCAATTTTCTGTTGCCACTGGACAGGGTTCACTCTAATGAAACGTGCAATAATTGGTGGCAAAAAGTTATTACGAACATCCTTGTGATAATCTTTGTTTCCTTGAAATATCTTTAAAAAATAACAAAAATTGGTATTTTACATCAAAAGAGACCAGAACTGGACTGCTCCACTTAAGCATGTTCAACAACATCTGTAAAGTATGACAATAGAATAGACTTCTCAGAAAAGGACTTAGTTACCATTTTGAAAAACAAGTATTAAGGAGCTGCACATTCTATACTGAAACTTATGAGGAAAATACTAGCTATAAAAATGCTTTTAGGATGGTGTAAAAACTGGACAGGAACGCTAAGCTGGCAGCTTGTGAGACATTTCAATTGCAGTGACACAGTTCATATATCAATAAGCTATCAACCCCAGTCCTTGCAGAGTTAATTATTTAAACATACAGTTTTTATTTTTAAAGTGAAAAAGAAATGATCACACAAGGGACTACTTGAAATGCTTTGTTCATTTAAAAAAATTTTTTTTAAATTTCAGTTTATTTACTTTACATCCTAAGGGTGCCCCTCTCTCCTCTCCTTCCCCCTTCCTCAGAAAATTAGGAATAGTTCTACCTCAAAACCCAGCTATACCACTCCTGGGCATATACTCAAAGACACTCCACCATACAACAAGGACATTTGCTCAGTACATTTTACAGTCATTTTCTCAATGATTGGCCGTGAACAGAGTGGCAAATGCAAACAGGCCTCCACCTGCTGGACCAACTGTGTTAGGGCATTCCCCACACCACAATCCCAGTTTTTATCACTTGTTTATATGAAGTAGCAACAAATGCATTATATAAACAATCATGATTTAAAGTGATTACCTTATTCCCTCAACTCGCTCAAGCAAGAGTGTTTTATACTCAGTCAGCTCTTATTTATAAAGTATTTTCATGTACTTGCCATACATTCAGGGTCTTCAAGGCAGTGCACAGAGAGAGTGACCCACAGAGGAGCAGCAGCCAGCAGCAGGGAGCTGACGTGACTCTGTCTGACTCTACAGAAAGGCTGTACTAAGTTAAGCAAAACCTTGCTTTCCCTGGACCTCTCAAGTCATCCCCCAGCATGACGGCTATTTCTCCTGGGCACATCCACATTATACACATTTGAGCATACATTAAGGGCTTTTATTTTCTATAAAGTTTGCTCTGAATGTCTGTGAGCTTCTATGATTTCCTTAGATACTTCTCTGAAATAGAATAAAGGCAGATGTTTGTAGTTTTCTTATTAGTGAGCAGGAACTAACTGAAACATCATTTCAGGACAAACTATTGGCAAAGAAAGACTGGGCATGTAGTCCAAATGGTAGAGTGCCTGCTTATACGCACAAAACCCTAATGTCCATCCCTATCACCACATAAAATTGGGTATTCTGGAGCATACTTATAATCCCAATTTCAGAATCAGAAGTACAAGGTCATCCTCACCTGCACAGTTTAAGTCCAGACTAAGCTTTATGAGACCCCATCTCAAAAACAAAATGCCAACATTTACTGAGAATCTAGTGCACAGAAAGGTGTAGAAGATGTCCTTAGAAAAAATAAAAAATAGAAGCGCATAATTCTCTCTCATTCTTCTCACACACAAAGACAGTGTACTATTAGAAAGCAATAGATTATGAAAGTTTAGGAGACTGATTTTGCTTTCTAGAAATAAAATCAAATCCAGGCTCTGTATGTATATGCAGACTTAGAAGGCATGTGAAAACAAATATAACAGTTATTCGAGAAGTGAGCAGATAAACTGAGTGAGAAGAAATACTGCTATTTCATGCAACTAAAAAACAACTTCTGTACTTAAGTGACAGGAACTGGACCTCAGCTATAAACAACTGAAAATCTAGGAAAGTGCATGACATAGTAGTTCCCGAGTCGCTGGGCAATAGGCAGCAGAGCGTAAGAACCACAGAGTAGGGAAACAAACAAGCCACGCTCTGTTTATCAGTACTGCCTGGCAAATGTCAAGGTCACAGGCAAGAGTATCCTACATGGAACCTGCTCTGTCTGGCAGACAGAGACAGTGACGATGAGGCCAACGAACCCCCAGACTTCCTGGGGTAGAGTTTAGCTGAGTAAGGAGCTGCAAATAACAGATTGAATGACAGCAAGGGGGGATGAGCTAGAGGGAGCTACTAGGCTCTACAAGGCGGTTTTCCGTTCGTCCTAAGCCATAACCAAAGAGGCAACTTAAGAGTCAGAAAAAGAACTCTATGACCAGAATCTTACAACACAGGTTTCAAACACGCTACATCATCAGTAAACACAATGGGGAAATTTCATAATACATGGGATGCTCCCGCAATGATGACCGGCAAGTTAGAATCCAAGGCTGCCCATTCCTCCCTAGCAACACTTAGAAAGAAACAATGTTTTCTGACAGCCGAACTGCATCCCAGAATAAAGCTCAAACACATATAGGATTAATAATGATAACAGATCTCCAGAGGCAATCAGTGGCATACTGCCTGACACTATGATATGTATGGTAAAGCTACTACATGAGCACGCTAAGGACTTATATGTTCCATGTTTTATGTACCTATGAAGAAATATATGAAAGAAAAAAAATTAAAACCCAAGGTGAAAATGAAGAAGGGAAAAATACAGTATTGGAAGTAAAATGCATTAGGTGGGATTAAATGATTTGACACTGCAGAAGAGTAAGCCAATGGAAAGACAAAGGAAAAAAGAATCCTCCAAGCTAAATCATGGAGAGAAAAAAGATTTTAATGAAAGAAAAAGAACAGAGCACAAGTGCAGCTGTGTGGCAGCCTCAAGCGACTGTGAAGAACAAAGTGAGTGAGAACATGTGGAGGAAAACAATGCAAGTCTCAATGAGAGAGAAGGCGTCAGTTCCAGCTCCACGCAGCACTCACCTTCCTTGGGGACAGAGACTCCTCCACTTAAAGCTTCTCTCAAGGACCACAGGCAGGACCCCGGGACTGGGACAAGTACCCTAGTGAAACACTTCCACCTACTCTTCCATTTTATCATCTCCTTGTCTGATGCCAGTGTCTCCACAAACTTTTGCTATCTAAGACAAAAATGTCCTAAGTGTCACTGGAAGTTACGGAATTTTGCATGAAGGAAGAAAAGGTCTCTACTGACACAGAACTGGTGAGGTGATCGTAGTGGGCCTTTCTATCTTTAACGAATGTTTGCTTTTCTTCTGCCTCCCTTCCCTCTTTCCTATAGTTGAAATCTGAGAACAAAGTCAAGGCTACATCATTTGGTAGATGTTATAGAGACAAAATTTGAATTTAGCTGTTTAGAAGCCCTTACTTTGCTATCCAAAATACTTGTATAAAAATTCAGTTACAAAAACCATTACTAATCACCCACAGTTTTCTAAGTCTACCTGGGTGAAGGCAGTTCCTAAAATAATCAGAAGAGGGCAGGCGAGACAACATGACATTTAACATTAGCCTCTGACTTCACACAAGCCCCACTTTACCTTGTCCTGCTCCATGCCAGGTTCCCTATAAACCGTCCATTTCTGCCCATCGTCGCTGTACAGAACTCTGTAGGCAGACACATAGTAATTGTGCTCTACCATGGTAGATCCAGTGGTTACCATCCCTAGAGAATAAGCAGTGGCTTTCATTAGTACACAGGGGCAGGCTCCAAAGGTCAGCTAGGAACACCAAGTAAGCATCTCTGTCTGTGGCTTATTGTGAACAGTTTTCATCATGTTAGTTGCTAAAGCCCTGGCTTTATTCTGTTGCAGAGATAGGAAGAACTGTTTCATTCACATCATAGAAGACACATTTCAATTAGGAAAATGATTTCCTGGGCAAGAACATTAAGCATGACGACTGGCAGGCGAATGAATCTTTTAACAAAAGTATCTAAACCAATTTTAATTACTCCAATAATTGCTAAGTTTACCTAGGTTAAATTTACCCTTTGCACAAATAGAATTTGACTTACTTCCAGCACTTAAAAAGCATTATCCTTAACTATTAATTTCTTAATTGATTATTATTTTAGAAGTCTCAAAGATCAATTTACTGAAACTCTATCTTAAAAAGATCATATTAAAATATAACAGAGTGGCTGAAAATCAGATCCAAATTCCTCTTTTGGCAAAAATTTTAAAAAAGCACCCCCAGTAACATTAGCACCCGTGAAGAAAACCGAAGCTATATAGTTTTCAGTGACCTCATTTCTGAAAATCTTAGGTGCCATGGGGTTTCCAAATAAAGCTAGTGTGAGCCATGCCACAGAGAGCTGCGTCTCTTAACCTGTTATCTTCTTCTCCTTATTCAGGTCTATCTGCAGCCACTGATGCTCATCCGTGGCAAAAGCAGCCCAGGGTGGCCCAGGCTTCCTCAGCCTGGCCTTCTCGGGTTTCCAGCTGTTCTCTTGCCCCATGTGGTCAGTCCATTCCAGTACAGACGACGCTGTTAGCTGGGGATCGGCAATCACACCTGACTCCATCCCCAGAGTTCCGTAACAACCTGAAGTAGACAGAGGAAAGTCCATTTGGTCCCTAGAGGTAAGTTTGAGATCTCTCCAACAGCCCTGACCGCAAAACTGCTGATTCACAACTAAGTAACTAACTGCTCCTTAGGCTTTTGCCTTTGTCCCATCAGAAACCGACAAGCATGCAGCTGTTGTTGTCTGTGGGGTCCAGTTCCAGGACATCCCCTACTCCCTGGCAGACACTAACATCTACAAATGCTCAAGTCTTAGATATAAAATGGCACAGTACTGGCACATAGTGTTCTATCTCTCATCTCTGGGCTATTTACAATGCCAAAGAAAATATCAATGTGATGTACAGTTGTGGCACCATACTGCTTAGAGATTAAGTCTACATAGCACACAAGCAAGATTTCCTCTGACTCTTTCCAATCTCTAGGTAGGAAAACCATGGATTTGAGGGTAGACTAGATGTATTTATAAGCATTAGCTGTTAGTCTATGGAGACAGACTATCCTGCCTCTGGGTGCCCAGCAGACTAGAAGACAACTTCTCCCTGGACCTCTGTAGGTTTTGCTCTGTCCTCTGTAAAGACTTCCCTGTCTGACTTCAAACTTCAGACCAGTGGAATGAATTAATTCTTTCTTCAGACAAGTTCAAATAAAGCTCTCAAAGGGATCTTACTCACTTCTAATTCCCCTGTAAACAATAAACTTTCAATTTAGTCTACACTTTACATAACTATGCCTCGATTTTACTCATGGTATTCTCAAAAGCAAAGGAAAAAAACTGAACAATTCAGTAGTCACTGGATGCCTGACGGGGCTTAGCACAGCATTAGCTATTTCACAAAGATGATGGCCCAAGTCCATGGAAGGCTTACCACTTGTCTTAAATGTAAACAGACTCGCAGATAAGTATCCCCTGAAAAAGAAAGGGCCTCATGTGATACTCCGTTAACATGCAGCTTCCTCACAGCCCTCAGAGTGAAGCTTTAATTTCTCCTGTTGTTTAAAGGGCTAAGAAGATCACACAGCTACAAACCAGACAATGATATGCATTAAAAAAGCAAGCAAACAAACGAACACCAGCAGCAACAACAAAAAAACATTTCTAGACAGAACAACTTGTGAAATTACCATGAATAACTTTCTACAAGTCTAGCACCTAGGTTCACACACAATTGTGCAAATGTGGCATGTGACCTTTAAGTCTTATTTTACTTCTTCATGAAATAGTTACATAAAACTTTTTCATTTCTTAATTCTGTGACACAACAGGAGACCTAGAGAGTGTTCAGTTACACCCTCCTCTTAATGCAACGTTCAAGAAGTCACAAGAGAATGCAAATTATTTTTTATTGTGTTTGAGGTAGGGTCTCTCTCATGCAGCCGTCACTGGCCTTGAATTCACTAGATAGCTCAGCTTGACTGTGAACTGCCAATCTTCCTGCTTCTACAGCCTAAGTCTGGGGACTGCAGGCCAACACCACCACACCCATCTTGGATTCCACCAGAAACCTATAAACAGGCAGCAGTCTACTGTCATCTGTGGGTACCAGTTCCAGGACATCCCATATTCCCTGGCAGATGTCAAAATTTGCAAATGTTCAAATATTTTATATAAAATGTTATAATATTAGCACATAACTTACTGTCAACGTAAAGTCATCTTTAAGGGTTACTTAAAGAAAATATAGTTTTTATACAGTCAAAGAGAAACTACACATACCTCCAAACTCTCTTTAAAGGGTAGAACACAGAAAGGAATGAAAGGATGTGCATAAAATCATATAAAAAAAACAAAAGAAAAAAGGAAGGTAGCATAGCCTCTTTTGCATGGCCAATAGACTGTTTTCTGTGTAATTAAAAGGCTGTGGATAAAATAAACAAACAAAAATTAATGGAGGAGTCATATTTTTGCTTGTTTTTAGAGACAAGGTTTCATTATGTAGTCTAAGCTGGCCTCAAGCATATAACCCTCTGCATCAGCCTTCACAGTTCTAGGAATACAGGCATGTGTCCTCATGCCTGTAGATGAATTTTCAAAGAAAGTTTGCTGTTACTCTATTGTGTCCTGAGCATGTATCATGCTCTTTCCTTCTGAAAGAAAGCAGGCTACAGCTAGGGTTAGTACAGTATCTGCAGGATGATGCACATGGAAGAAGCAATATTTTAGAAACTAATATTGTATTTTTATTTAAGTTTTCAACTGGCCCTGATCTGGATGCCTTATCTGTCTTACAAAATACCTGAATACTGTAGAGACCAAGAGAATCCATTCTCAATACTCTCTTGTGATGAAGTGCTTTATAGTTCTGCCTCTGCGCAATGTCAAAATCTGTTTTCTAGTAACTATTTCAGTTAGCCTCAGTCCACCCTTGTTTGCATAAACTATAAGAAACACCATAGTTTTGTCTTTCTTGTTGTCAAAAGAAAGTATGACCTTGTCCACAAACTCCTAAACTCTTATTTTAGAGTATTTCAAAACCAAGAAAAGCGGCAGCAATCACCCTTCCAAAGGACAACCTGCATACAGCAGAACAAGGCAAACAACGTAGAACGACCCAGCCACCTGCTGGCCTGCACTGTGCACGGTGTATGCAGTGAGCGCCAGGCTCCAGTTTCTGTGAGCTGTCACCCGGGCTGGAGTGAGCTTTAGCGATGCAGCTGCCTTTGGCTAATTTTTGTTCCTGTAACTAACCTGTTACTCCACTCTTATAAGTAACCCCAATAAAATGTCTTGGTTCACTACACAGGCCTTTGGTGCTCTCACTGGGTTGCCTCTCTGGTGGATGCTTGTGTCTCCCTGGGAATAGTGACACAAAGACCCTCACTCCTACCCAGCATGCTTACTACAAAGAAGGTTTATACTTACACCATGGAAGTGACGTTGTTAGCCAAAGAGCTTTCATAGTATGGGGTGCCTTTGCTAATCACAACACTGATTTGGCCACCGAGCACGTTGGACACTACTCCTGCATGGATTCCAGCCATACACAATGGTGAAGACTTGAAAAGACAAAAAACAAACGAAAAAGAAAAATGAATTTTTCTCTTGATTATTCAGAAGCAAAGTTACTTGTTCTTTCTCAAAGAATTTATCTGAGCTGGAAGTTTCTCCGAAACATAGGTTATTGTAGCGAAACACATTTTTTAGCACAGGAGTTAGGTTTTACTATAAAGATATCAAGCATGTTTGAAAAGATAGAGACATATTATACATATTTTGGGATCACTAGGCAGCATCCTAAGCATTTTTGGGTTTAAAGCAGTATCCACAGCAGTGAAGTCAATGTGTATTCAACTTACATCTCTATATCCATGAGGAATTGTTCCAGATATTTCAGCAAAGGGGAGCAGACAGCCAGCTGGGCAGTACTTACTGAGAATGAAAACAAGTGAAAGATTACAGAATGCTCACTTTCTGTGGGAAAACACTCCAAAGAGAAGTCACATACGCTTCACACATGCTTCTGTTCAGTGTCCACAGCGCAGCTTCAGCATGGTAGAGGTCCCATTTAGACTTCTTCCACCCATACCTACTTCACTGACAAACACGCTCTTGAAGGCCATAACTCCTTGATTATTTTACTTTACAACCAGAAGAAGATGTCTTTCCACTCTATGGCTTAGTCACCATGTCCTACAGGTTTATATGAATGTCTATATGTTATCTGACAAGGTCAGTGACTTTTGAATGCTAACCAAATAAATACAGCCCTGTCACCTGAGTCCATATTCAAGTGGCAGAAGAAAATATTCATCCAGTACTTTCAGAGATATTTGGGGTGAGAGAGAGGATTTTGAAATAACTGGGAGAATTATTATTTAATAAAATACATACATTTAGCAAATTTGCTATGTATGGGGCAGCACCCCGAGTGTTTCAGGTAATCCGCATAAGAATGCCACATAGGAGGTACTATTAAATTATTATTCCCACTTTACAGTCAAGGAAAGTAAAACTATGCACCCGAGTCAGAAAGCTGGGCTCCTCTTACACAGGGTTGACACAGCTCATCTGAGCTAGTGGACATCACTGAGGTAAGTCAATAATGGAAACTGCACTCTAGAAGCTGGCCCCAGTCAGGATAGTATGTTCGGGTAAGTTCCTGAGAAAGTGGTGTGCACAGGAAGGTTCGAGAGACGCAGGATCCAGATCCTGCAGAAGCCTTGTGGGCTATGAAGTAGGGGAAATGCTTCTAGATAAAAACAGGAAGCCAGTAGAGGATTGTGACAGCTCACGTGCAACCTGATGAATAACTTTTTAGACAGGTTATTCTGGCTTTTGGGAAGGAAAGACTCATGAGTAGAAGCTCAGGAGAGGACTGACAAGAGCTTGGATGTGGATGGTGACGACAGTGCTAGAAACTAGAGGGAGACTTCCACCATGCTGTCCAGATCACACTGAGCAACACTAAAGGCAGCGAGTTCTCCACAATAACAACAATCTTCTATGTGCACACATGACTGTGTTGTGCACGTGTGCATGAACTCATGTTCATTGTGTGTACAGGATGGAGTTAATGCCAGGTACATTCCCCCATAATTCTTCATCTTATTCTTTGGAACACATTCTCTCCCTGAACCTAGAATACAAAGGCATCAACTAGGCTAGGCCGGCTGACCCTGAGCTCCTGGGGTCCTCCTGTCCCTACCTGCCCAGCACTAAGATCACAGGAGTGTGATGCCATGCCTGTCTTTTTTATGTGGGTGGGAAACTGAACTCAACTGAAACTGAACTCCTTGTACCTGCATGTCCACTCTACTGAGTCTTTCCCAGCCCTGGAAACCATTCTGGAAGATAAAAGTTCTCGAGCATTGAGTGGCAGTAGAGTGGAAATTAGTGACAAGGACACCGAAAAGATAAAAGCATTCTGCTAAGCAGCAAGGAATAAAGTAACTATGCAAAATGTCCTGGGAGCAGCTTAAATACTGTGTACAGAGACAAGACTAAGAAAAGACCCAAGGCTTACTTGTCAGACACTGAAAACTGGGTGAGGGAATCTACACAGCTTTTCTTTTCCTTTCTTTTCTGTTCTGTTCTTTTCTTTTAATAAAGAGTTTTAAGCAGGAAAACCATACTTGCACTTTAGAAAACCAAATGCCGGTAGTGTAACAGAAGATAGTCAATCAAGATTGTTGGGGTTGATCTGGAGCTATGTACTCAAGTGTTAATTGCTTGCTCCCCAAGATCCTTACAAGCAAATTCTCATCTATCCAAAATGATGCAGTGTAAACCTGGCCTCCCAAGTTGTCCTTGATTGGCAAATAAAGTTGCCTATACCTGGGCTGGGCAGAAGAGAGGTAGATGGAGCCACGGTTTGCAGCTTTGGAGGGGGTGTCAGAGACCACAAGGAAGAAAGAGGAGGAAAGAGGTCGCCATGGGTTAGTGAAACTAGGAGAGTGGCTGAAAGCAGCTGGCTCTGAGGACTGGCCTGATGGAGCAGGAACAGCCCAAATGGATCCTGTGCGAGTGTTTATGGGGATTTTGGTTGGCGAATAGACAAGCTAGCTTAGAGGGTTACTATATGTCTAGCTTCAGAGTTTTAAGGCTTATTAAAAATCAAACAAGTTTCTGTATCATTTATACAATAGCGGGTCAAGGAATAATGGCCACCTTAATAATATGAATCAATATTAAATATTAATAATTCCACAACACAAAATTAAAAATGGGGTCAGCTGTGTTGGCACATGCCTTTAATCACAGGAGACAGAGGCAGGCAGACTTCTGAGTTTGGGACCTGTCTCACATACAAAGTGAGTTCCAGGACAGCCAGGGCTACAAAGAAAAAAAACCTGTCTTGAAAAACCAAAAGAGAGGGGTGTGTGTGGGGGGGGAATAAGGAGAAAGGGAGAGGGAGAGGGAGGGAATAAGAGACAGAGAGACAGACAGAGATATTAGACGTGGGAAATTAAGAAGAGGTCAATTCTTGTCCAAGCACAAGGCAAAGGCATAAAGCAAAGATACTTCAGAGAGGTGCTGAGTAAGAACACTTAGGAACGCTATTACAGGGGGATCCAAGATGGCTGCCACGAGAGAACACTGTGTCTGAGGAGTAGGAGAGCAGAAACAACGCAGCGACCAGGAGACTGAACTCTGGGACCTAAAAGACCAGCATTGTGAGTGCCAGGTGAGCGGAACTCCTACGGTGAGAAAATCAAGTGGGAAAACCCTAGGGACACCCAGTTATTACCTGGAGAAATTTCCCGGTGACCAGCGGCGCACAGCTCTGATCTGGACTAGCGGCTGCGCTGGGCGCCCGCACCCGCCATGGTAGACTGGATCGCACAGACTCCCGGGCAGTCTCGGGAGGAACCAGGTGCCGTTTTCACTGAACTGCGCCCTACGAGCACACACTGCACCTGGGTTCTGCTTCGACCCACGGGTGTGCTGCGGGTTCGGTCCGATCATCGGAAACACACCAGACTGCGTGGATTGGGGGACCATTTTGACCAGTCCGCACATTGCCTGGGCGCAAGCCGAACGCCCCGCCAGCAAAATCTCAGTCAGTGTGTGAGTCCGCCGGCGGATCTGGGAAGAACCCGAGTCCTGCACCAACCCACGGGTGTGCGGCGGGCGCGAACA